>OZ014521.1:588186849-588584849 GCA_963966055.1 Lathyrus aphaca
TTTTTTGACCAAAACTAGTATAAAGTAGTGTATAATATACATTGATTTTTGACCGAAACTTGCATTTAAAAAAATTTCATAGAATCTAATTTTCAGATAATTTATTTGCATGGACTTCCATCATAACCTTCCCTCTTAACATATATAAATGATATGTGAAGTCTCGTATCATTTCAAATAGTCCCCAATTAAATTTGAGTTTTTTGACCGAAACTAGCGTATAATATACTATGATTTTTGACCGAAATTTGCATTTAAAAAAATTTCATAGAATCTAATTTTCAGATAATTTTTTTGCATGGACTTCCATCATAACCTTCCCTCTTAACATATATAAATGATATGTGAAGTCTCGTATCATTTCAAATAGTCCCCAATTAAATTTGATTTTTTTGACCGAAATTAGTGTATAATATACTATGATTTTTGACCGAAACATGCATTTCAAAAAGTTTCATAGAATCCAATTTTAATTTGATTTTTTGCATGGACTTCCATCATAACCTTCCCTTGTAAAATATATAAATGATATGTGAAGTTTCTTATCATTTAGAACAATCCCCGATCTAATTTGATTTTTGACCGAAACTGGTATAAACTAGTGTATAATATACTATGATTTTTGACCGAAACATTCATTTCAAAAAGTTTCATAGAATCTAATTGTCATATGATTTATTTGCATGGACTTCCATCATAACCTTCAATCTTAACATATATAAACGATATGTGAAGTCTCGTATCATTTCAAATAGTCCCCAATTAAATTTGATTTTTTTGACCGAAACTAGTGTATAATATACTATGATTTTTGACAAAAACATGCATTTCAAAAAGTTTCATAGAATCGAATTTTCGATGATTTTTTGCATGGACTTCCATCATAACCTTCCCTCGTAAAATATATAAATGATATGTGAAGTTTCGTATCATTTCGAACAGTCCCCGATTTAATTTGATTGTTGACCGAAACAAGTATAAACTAGTGTATAATATACTATGATTTTTGACCGAAACATGCATTTCGCAAAGTTTCATAGAATCTAGTTTTTAGATATTTTTTTTGCATGGACTTCCATCATAACCTTCCCTCTTAACATATATAAATGATTTGAAATGTCTCGTATCATTTCAAATAGTCCCCAATTAAATTTTATTTTTTTGACCGAAACTAGTATAACCTATTGTATAATATACATTGATTTTTGACAGAAACTTGCCTTTAAAAAAATTTCATAGAATCTAATTTTCAGATAATTTTTTTGCCTGAACTTTCATCATAACCTTCCCTCTTAACATATATAAATGATATGTGAAATCTCGTATCATTTCAAATAGTCCCCAATTAAATTTGATTTTTTTGACCGAAACTAGTGTATAATATACTATGATTTTTGACCAAAACATGCATTTCAAAAAGTTTCATAGAATCCAATTTTAATTTGATTTTTTGTATGGACTTCAATCATAACCTTCCCTCATAAAATATATAAATGATATGTGAAGTTTCTTATCATTTCGAACAGTCCCCGATTTAATTTGATTGTTGACCGAAACTAGTATAAACTAGTGTATAATGCACTATGATTTTTGACCGAAACATTCATTTCAAAAAGTTTCATAGAATCTAATTTTCATATGATTTATTTGCATGGACTTCCAACATAACCTTCACTCTTAACATATATAAATGTTATGTGAAGTCTCGTATAATTTCAAATAGTCCCCAATTAAATTTGATTTTTTTGACCGAAACTAGTGTATAATATACTATGATTTTTGACCGAAACATGCATTTCAAAAAGTTTCATAGAATCCAATTTTAATTTGATTTTTTGCATGGACTTCCATCATAATCTTCCCTTGTAAAATATATAAATGATATGTGAAGTTTCTTATCATTTAGAACAATCCCCGATTTAATTTGATTTTTGACCGAAACTAGTATAAACTAGTGTATAATATACTATGATTTTTGACCGAAACTTTCATTTCAAAAAGTTTCATAGAATCTAATTGTCTTATGATTTATTTGCATGGACTTCCATCATAACCTTCACTCTTAACATATATAAATGATATGTGAAGTCTCGTATCATTTCAAATAGTCCCCAATTAAATTTGATTTTTTTGACCGAAACTAGTGTATAATATACTATGATTTTTGACAAAAACATGCATTTCA
This sequence comes from Lathyrus aphaca, assembly GCA_963966055.1. Lineage (NCBI taxonomy): Eukaryota > Viridiplantae > Streptophyta > Magnoliopsida > Fabales > Fabaceae > Lathyrus > Lathyrus aphaca. Next base: position 588,189,035 of record OZ014521.1, read on the forward strand.
AAAAGTTTCATAGAATCGAATTTTCGATGATTTTTTGCATGGACTTCCATCATAACCTTCCCTCGTAAAATATATAAATGATATGTGAAGTTTCGTATCATATCGAACAGTCCCCGATTTAATTTGATTGTTGACCGAAACTAGTATAAACTAGTGTATAATATACTATGATTTTTGACCGAAACTTGCATTTCGCAAAGTTTCATGGAATCTAGTTTTTAGATATTTTTTTGCATGGACTTCCATCATAACCTTCCCTCTTAACATATATAAATGATTTGAAATGTCTCGTATCATTTCATATAGTCCCCAATTAAATTTTATTTTTTTGACCGAAACTAGTATAACCTTTTGTATAATATACATTGATTTTTGACAGAAACTTGCCTTTAAAAAAATTTCATAGAATCTAATTTTCAGATAATTTTTTTGCCTGAACTTTCATCATAACCTTCCCTCTTAACATATATAAATGATATGTGAAATCTCGTATCATTTCAAATAGTCCCCAATTAAATTTGATTTTTTTGACCGAAACTAGTGTATAATATACTATGATTTTTGACCAAAACATGCATTTCAAAAAGTTTCATAGAATCCAATTTTAATTTGATTTTTTGTATGGACTTCAATCATAACCTTCCCTCATAAAATATATAAATGATATGTGAAGTTTCTTATCATTTCGAACAGTCCCCGATTTAATTTGATTGTTGACCGAAACTAGTATAAACTAGTGTATAATGCACTATGATTTTTGACCGAAACATTCATTTCAAAAAGTTTCATAGAATCTAATTTTCATATGATTTATTTGCATGGACTTCCAACATAACCTTCACTCTTAACATATATAAATGTTATGTGAAGTCTCGTATAATTTCAAATAGTCCCCAATTAAATTTGATTTTTTTGACCGAAACTAGTGTATAATATACTATGATTTTTGACCGAAACATGCATTTCAAAAAGTTTCATAGAATCCAATTTTAATTTGATTTTTTGCATGGACTTCCATCATAATCTTCCCTTGTAAAATATATAAATGATATGTGAAGTTTCTTATCATTTAGAACAATCCCCGATTTAATTTGATTTTTGACCGAAACTAGTATAAACTAGTGTATAATATACTATGATTTTTGACCGAAACTTTCATTTCAAAAAGTTTCATAGAATCTAATTGTCTTATGATTTATTTGCATGGACTTCCATCATAACCTTCACTCTTAACATATATAAATGATATGTGAAGTCTCGTATCATTTCAAATAGTCCCCAATTAAATTTGATTTTTTTGACCGAAACTAGTGTATAATATACTATGATTTTTGACAAAAACATGCATTTCAAAAAGTTTCATAGAATCGAATTTTCGATGATTTTTTGCATGGACTTCCATCATAACCTTCCCTCGTAAAATATATAAATGATATGTGAAGTTTCGTATCATATCGAACAGTCCCCGATTTAATTTGATTGTTGACCGAAACTAGTATAAACTAGTGTATAATATACTATGATTTTTGACCGAAACTTGCATTTCGCAAAGTTTCATGGAATCTAGTTTTTAGATATTTTTTTGCATGGACTTCCATCATAACCTTCCCTCTTAACATATATAAATGATTTGAAATGTCTCGTATCATTTCATATAGTCCCCAATTAAATTTTATTTTTTTGACCGAAACTAGTATAACCTTTTGTATAATATACATTGATTTTTGACAGAAACTTGCCTTTAAAAAAATTTCATAGAATCTAATTTTCAGATAATTTTTTTGCCTGAACTTTCATCATAACCTTCCCTCTTAACATATATAAATGATATGTGAAATCTCGTATCATTTCAAATAGTCCCCAATTAAATTTGATTTTTTTGACCGAAACTAGTGTATAATATACTATGATTTTTGACCAAAACATGCATTTCAAAAAGTTTCATAGAATCCAATTTTAATTTTATTTTTTGTATGGACTTCAATCATAACCTTCCCTCATAAAATATATAAATGATACGTGAAGTTTCTTATCATTTCGAACAGTCCCCGATTTAATTTGATTGTTGACCGAAACTAGTATAAACTAGTGTATAATACACTATGATTTTTGACCGAAACATTCATTTCAAAAAGTTTCATAGAATCTAATTTTCATATGATTTATTTGCATGGACTTCCAACATAACCTTCACTCTTAACATATATAAATGTTATGTGAAGTCTCTTATAATTTCAAATAGTCCCCAATTAAATTTGATTTTTTTGACCGAAACTAGTGTATAATATACTATGATTTTTGACCGAAACATGCATTTCAAAAAGTTTCATAGAATCCAATTTTAATTTGATTTTTTGCATGGACTTCCATCATAATCTTCCCTTGTAAAATATATAAATGATATGTGAAGTTTCTTATCATTTAGAACAATCCCCGATTTAATTTGATTTTTGACCGAAACTAGTATAAACTAGTGTATAATATACTATGATTTTTGACCGAAACTTTCATTTCAAAAAGTTTCATAGAATCTAATTGTCTTATGATTTATTTGCATGGACTTCCATCATAACCTTCACTCTTAACATATATAAATGATATGTGAAGTCTCGTATCATTTCAAATAGTCCCCAATTAAATTTGATTTTTTTGACCGAAACTAGTGTATAATATACTATGATTTTTGACAAAAACATGCATTTCAAAAAGTTTCATAGAATCGAATTTTCGATGATTTTTTGCATGGACTTCCATCATAACCTTCCCTCGTAAAATATATAAATGATATGTGAAGTTCCGTATCATATCGAACAGTCCCCGATTTAATTTGATTGTTGACCGAAACTAGTATAAACTAGTGTATAATATACTATGATTTTTGACCGAAACTTGCATTTCGCAAAGTTTCATAGAATCTAGTTTTTAGATATTTTTTTTGCATGGACTTCCATCATAACCTTCCCTCTAAACATATATAAATGATTTGAAATGTCTCGTATCATTTCAAATAGTCCCCAATTAAATTTTATTTTTTTGACCGAAACTAGTATAACCTAGTGTATAATATACATTGATTTTTGACAGAAACTTGCCTTTAAAAAAATTTCATAGAATCTAATTTTCAGATAATTTTTTTGCCTGAACTTTCATCATAACCTTCCCTCTTAACATATATAAATGATATATGAAATCTCGTATCATTTCAAATAGTACCCAATTAAATTTGATTTTTTTGACCGAAACTAGTGTATAATATACTATGATTTTTGACCAAAACATGCATTTCAAAAAGTTTCATAGAATCCAATTTTAATTTGATTTTTTGTATGGACTTCAATCATAACCTTCCCTCGTAAAATATATAAATGATATGTGAAGTTTCTTATCATTTCGAACAGTCCCCGATTTAATTTGATTGTTGACCGAAACTAGTATAAACTAGTGTATAATACACTATGATTTTTGACCGAAACATTCATTTCAAAAAGTTTCATAGAATCTAATTTTCATATGATTTATTTGCATGGACTTCCAACATAACCTTCACTCTTAACATATATAAATGTTATGTGAAGTCTCGTATCATTTCAAATAGTCCCCAATTAAATTTGATTTTTTGACCGAAATTAGTGTATAATATACTATGATTTTTGACCAAAACATGCATTTCAAAAAGTTTCATAGAATCCAATTTTAATTTGATTTTTTGTATGGACTTCAATCATAACCTTCCCTCGTAAAATATATAAATGATATGTGAAGTTTCTTATCATTTCGAACAGTCCCCGATTTAATTTGATTGTTGACCGAAACTAGTATAAACTAGTGTATAATACACTATGATTTTTGACCGAAACATTCATTTCAAAAAGTTTCATAGAATCTAATTTTCATATGATTTATTTGCATGGACTTCCAACATAACCTTCACTCTTAACATATATAAATGTTATGTGAAGTCTCGTATCATTTCAAATAGTCCCCAATTAAATTTGATTTTTTTGACCGAAACTAGTGTATAATATACTATGATTTTTGACCGAAACATGCATTTCAAAAAGTTTCATAGAATCCAATTTTAATTTGATTTTTGCATGGACTTCCATCATAACCTTCCCTTGTAAAATATATAAATGATATGTGAAGTTTCTTATCATTTAGAACAATCCCCGATTTAATTTGATTTTTGACCGAAACTAGTATAAACTAGTGTATAATATACTATGATTTTTGACCGAAACTTTCATTTCAAAAAGTTTCATAGAATCTAATTGTCATATGATTTATTTGCATGGACTTCCATCATAACCTTCACTCTTAACATATATAAATGATATGTGATGTCTCGTATCATTTCAAATAGTCCCCAATTAAATTTGATTTTTTTGACCGAAACTAGTGTATAATATACTATGATTTTTGACAAAAACATGCATTTCAAAAAGTTTCATAGAATCGAATTTTCGATGATTTTTTGCATGGACTTCCATCATAACCTTTCCTCGTAAAATATATAAATGATATGTGAAGTTTCGTATCATTTCGAACAGTCCCCGATTTAATTTAATTTTTGACCGAAACTAGTATAAACTAGTGTATAATATACTATGATTTTTGACCGAAACTAGCATTTCGCAAAGTTTCATAGAATCTAGTTTTTAGATATTTTTTTTGCATGGACTTCCATCATAACCTTCCCTCTTAACATATATAAATAATCTGAAATGTCTCGTATCATTTCAAATAGTCCCCAATTAAATTTTATTTTATTGACCGAAACTAGTATAAACTAGTGTATAATATACATTGATTTTTGACTGAAACTTGCATTTAAAAAAATTTCATAGAATCTAATTTTCAGATAATTTTTTTGCCTGAACTTCCATCATAACCTTCCCTCTTAACATATATACATGATATGTGAAGTCTCGTATCATTTCAAATAGTCCCCAATTAAATTTGATTTTTTTGACCGAAACTAGTGTATAATATACTATGCTTTTTGACCGAAACTTGCATTTCAAAAAGTTTCATAGAATCGAATTTTAATTTGATTTTTTGCATGGACTTCCATCATAACCTTCCCTCGTAAAATATATAAATGATATGTGAAGTTTCTTATCATTTAGAACAATCCCCGATTTAATTTGATTTGTGACCGAAACTAGTATAAACTAGTGTATAATATACTATGATTTTTGACCGAAACTTTCATTTCAAAAAGTTTCATAGAATCTAATTGTCATATGATTTATTTGCATGGACTTCCATCATAACTTTCACTCTTAACATATATAAATGATATGTGAAGTCTCGTATCATTTCAAATAGTCCCCAATTAAATTTGATTTATTTGACCGAAACTAGTGTATAATATACTATGATTTTTGACCAAAACATGCATTTCAAAAAGTTTCATAGAATTGAATTTTTGATGATTTTTTACAAGGACTTCCATCATAACCTTCCCTCGTAAAATATATAAATGATATGTGAAGTTTCATATCATTTTGAACAGTCCCCGATTTAATTTAATTTTTGACCGAAACTAGTATAAACTAGTGTATAATATACTATGATTTTTGACCGAAACTTGCATTTCGCAAAGTTTCATAGAATCTAGTTTTTAGATATTTTTTTTGCATGGACTTCCAACATAACCTTCCATCTTAACATATATAAATGATCTGAAATGTCTCGTATCATTTCAAATAGTCCCCAATTAAATTTTATTTTATTGACCGAAACTAGTGTATAATATACTATGATTTTTGACAAAAACATGCATTTCAAAAAGTTTCATAGAATCGAATTTTCGATGATTTTTTGCATGGACTTCCATCATAACCTTCCCTCGTAAAATATATAAATGATATGTGAAGTTTCGTATCATATCGAACAGTCCCCGATTTAATTTGATTGTTGACCGAAACTAGTATAAACTAGTGTATAATATACTATGATTTTTGACCGAAACTTGCATTTCGCAAAGTTTCATAGAATCTAGTTTTTAGATATTTTTTTTGCATGGACTTCCATCATAACCTTCCCTCTTAACATATATAAATGATTTGAAATGTCTCGTATCATTTCAAATAGTCCCCAATTAAATTTTATTTTTTTGACCGAAACTAGTATAACCTATTGTATAATATACATTGATTTTTGACAGAAACTTGCCTTTAAAAAAATTTCATAGAATCTAATTTTCAGATAATTTTTTTGCCTGAACTTTCATCATAACCTTCCCTCTTAACATATATAAATGATATGTGAAATCTCGTATCATTTCAAATAGTCCCCAATTAAATTTGATTTTTTTGACCGAAACTAGTGTATAATATACTATGATTTTTGACCAAAACATGCATTTCAAAAAGTTTCATAGAATCCAATTTTAATTTGATTTTTTGTATGGACTTCAATCATAACCTTCCCTCATAAAATATATAAATGATACGTGAAGTTTCTTATCATTTCGAACAGTCCCCGATTTAATTTGATTGTTGACCGAAACTAGTATAAACTAGTGTATAATACACTATGATTTTTGACCGAAACATTCATTTCAAAAAGTTTCATAGAATCTAATTTTCATATGATTTATTTGCATGGACTTCCAACATAACCTTCACTCTTAACATATATAAATGTTATGTGAAGTCTCGTATAATTTCAAATAGTCCCCAATTAAATTTGATTTTTTTGACCGAAACTAGTGTATAATATACTATGATTTTTGACCGAAACATGCATTTCAAAAAGTTTCATAGAATCCAATTTTAATTTGATTTTTTGCATGGACTTCCATCATAATCTTCCCTTGTAAAATATATAAATGATATGTGAAGTTTCTTATCATTTAGAACAATCCCCGATTTAATTTGATTTTTGACCGAAACTAGTATAAACTAGTGTATAATATACTATGATTTTTGACCGAAACTTTCATTTCAAAAAGTTTCATAGAATCTAATTGTCATATGATTTATTTGCATGGACTTCCATCATAACTTTCACTCTTAACATATATAAATGATATGTGAAGTCTCGTATCATTTCAAATAGTCCCCAATTAAATTTGATTTATTTGACCGAAACTAGTGTATAATATACTATGATTTTTGACCAAAACATGCATTTCAAAAAGTTTCATAGAATTGAATTTTTGATGATTTTTTACAAGGACTTCCATCATAACCTTCCCTCGTAAAATATATAAATGATATGTGAAGTTTCATATCATTTTGAACAGTCCCCGATTTAATTTAATTTTTGACCGAAACTAGTATAAACTAGTGTATAATATACTATGATTTTTGACCGAAACTTGCATTTCGCAAAGTTTCATAGAATCTAGTTTTTAGATATTTTTTTTGCATGGACTTCCATCATAACCTTCCATCTTAACATATATAAATGATCTGAAATGTCTCGTATCATTTCAAATAGTCCCCAATTAAATTTTATTTTATTGACCGAAACTAGTGTATAATATACTATGATTTTTGACAAAAACATGCATTTCAAAAAGTTTCATAGAATCGAATTTTCGATGATTTTTTGCATGGACTTCCATCATAACCTTCCCTCGTAAAATATATAAATGATATGTGAAGTTTCGTATCATATCGAACAGTCCCCGATTTAATTTGATTGTTGACCGAAACTAGTATAAACTAGTGTATAATATACTATGATTTTTGACCGAAACTTGCATTTCGCAAAGTTTCATAGAATCTAGTTTTTAGATATTTTTTTTGCATGGACTTCCATCATAACCTTCCCTCTTAACATATATAAATGATTTGAAATGTCTCGTATCATTTCAAATAGTCCCCAATTAAATTTTATTTTTTTGACCGAAACTAGTATAACCTATTGTATAATATACATTGATTTTTGACAGAAACTTGCCTTTAAAAAAATTTCATAGAATCTAATTTTCAGATAATTTTTTTGCCTGAACTTTCATCATAACCTTCCCTCTTAACATATATAAATGATATGTGAAATCTCGTATCATTTCAAATAGTCCCCAATTAAATTTGATTTTTTTGACCGAAACTAGTGTATAATATACTATGATTTTTGACCAAAACATGCATTTCAAAAAGTTTCATAGAATCCAATTTTAATTTGATTTTTTGTATGGACTTCAATCATAACCTTCCCTCATAAAATATATAAATGATACGTGAAGTTTCTTATCATTTCGAACAGTCCCCGATTTAATTTGATTGTTGACCGAAACTAGTATAAACTAGTGTATAATACACTATGATTTTTGACCGAAACATTCATTTCAAAAAGTTTCATAGAATCTAATTTTCATATGATTTATTTGCATGGACTTCCAACATAACCTTCACTCTTAACATATATAAATGTTATGTGAAGTCTCGTATAATTTCAAATAGTCCCCAATTAAATTTGATTTTTTTGACCGAAACTAGTGTATAATATACTATGATTTTTGACCGAAACATGCATTTCAAAAAGTTTCATAGAATCCAATTTTAATTTGATTTTTTGCATGGACTTCCATCATAATCTTCCCTTGTAAAATATATAAATGATATGTGAAGTTTCTTATCATTTAGAACAATCCCCGATTTAATTTGATTTTTGACCGAAACTAGTATAAACTAGTGTATAATATACTATGATTTTTGACCGAAACTTTCATTTCAAAAAGTTTCATAGAATCTAATTATCTTATGATTTATTTGCATGGACTTCCATCATAACCTTCACTCTTAACATATATAAATGATATGTGAAGTCTCGTATCATTTCAAATAGTCCCCAATTAAATTTGATTTTTTTGACCGAAACTAGTGTATAATATACTATGATTTTTGACAAAAACATGCATTTCAAAAAGTTTCATAGAATCGAATTTTCGATGATTTTTTGCATGGACTTCCATCATAACCTTCCCTCGTAAAATATATAAATGATATGTGATGTTTCGTATCATATCGAACAGTCCCCGATTTAATTTGATTTTTGACCGAAACTAGTATAAACTAGTGTATAATATACTATGATTTTTGACCGAAACTTGCATTTCGCAAAGTTTCATAGAATCTAGTTTTTAGATATTTTTTTTGCATGGACTTCCATCATAACCTTCCCTCTGAACATATATAAATGATTTGAAATGTCTCGTATCATTTCAAATAGTCCCCAATTAAATTTTATTTTTTTGACCGAAACTAGTATAACCTAGTGTATAATATACATTGATTTTTGACAGAAACTTGCCTTTAAAAAAATTTCATAGAATCTAATTTTCAGATAATTTTTTTGCCTGAACTTTCATCATAACCTTCCCTCTTAACATATATAAATGATATATGAAATCTCGTATCATTTCAAATAGTACCCAATTAAATTTGATTTTTTTGACCGAAACTAATGTATAATATACTATGATTTTTGACCAAAACATGCATTTCAAAAAGTTTCATAGAATCCAATTTTAATTTGATTTTTTGTATGGACTTCAATCATAACCTTCCCTCGTAAAATATATAAATGATATGTGAAGTTTCTTATCATTTCGAACAGTCCCCGATTTAATTTGATTGTTGACCGAAACTAGTATAAACTAGTGTATAATACACTATGATTTTTGACCGAAACATTCATTTCAAAAAGTTTCATAGAATCTAATTTTCATATGATTTATTTGCATGGACTTCCAACATAACCTTCACTCTTAACATATATAAATGTTATGTGAAGTCTCGTATCATTTCAAATAGTCCCCAATTAAATTTGATTTTTTGACCGAAATTAGTGTATAATATACTATGATTTTTGACCAAAACATGCATTTCAAAAAGTTTCATAGAATCCAATTTTAATTTGATTTTTTGTATGGACTTCAATCATAACCTTCCCTCGTAAAATATATAAATGATATGTGAAGTTTCTTATCATTTCGAACAGTCCCCGATTTAATTTGATTGTTGACCGAAACTAGTATAAACTAGTGTATAATACACTATGATTTTTGACCGAAACATTCATTTCAAAAAGTTTCATAGAATCTAATTTTCATATGATTTATTTGCATGGACTTCCAACATAACCTTCACTCTTAACATATATAAATGTTATGTGAAGTCTCGTATCATTTCAAATAGTCCCCAATTAAATTTGATTTTTTTGACCGAAACTAGTGTATAATATACTATGATTTTTGACCGAAACATGCATTTCAAAAAGTTTCATAGAATCCAATTTTAATTTGATTTTTGCATGGACTTCCATCATAACCTTCCCTTGTAAAATATATAAATGATATGTGAAGTTTCTTATCATTTAGAACAATCCCCGATTTAATTTGATTTTTGACCGAAACTAGTATAAACTAGTGTATAATATACTATGATTTTTGACCGAAACTTTCATTTCAAAAAGTTTCATAGAATCTAATTGTCATATGATTTATTTGCATGGACTTCCATCATAACCTTCACTCTTAACATATATAAATGATATGTGATGTCTCGTATCATTTCAAATAGTCCCCAATTAAATTTGATTTTTTTGACCGAAACTAGTGTATAATATACTATGATTTTTGACAAAAACATGCATTTCAAAAAGTTTCATAGAATCGAATTTTCGATGATTTTTTGCATGGACTTCCATCATAACCTTTCCTCGTAAAATATATAAATGATATGTGAAGTTTCGTATCATTTCGAACAGTCCCCGATTTAATTTAATTTTTGACCGAAACTAGTATAAACTAGTGTATAATATACTATGATTTTTGACCGAAACTAGCATTTCGCAAAGTTTCATAGAATCTAGTTTTTAGATATTTTTTTTGCATGGACTTCCATCATAACCTTCCCTCTTAACATATATAAATAATCTGAAATGTCTCGTATCATTTCAAATAGTCCCCAATTAAATTTTATTTTATTGACCGAAACTAGTATAAACTAGTGTATAATATACATTGATTTTTGACTGAAACTTGCATTTAAAAAAATTTCATAGAATCTAATTTTCAGATAATTTTTTTGCCTGAACTTCCATCATAACCTTCCCTCTTAACATATATACATGATATGTGAAGTCTCGTATCATTTCAAATAGTCCCCAATTAAATTTGATTTTTTTGACCGAAACTAGTGTATAATATACTATGCTTTTTGACCGAAACTTGCATTTCAAAAAGTTTCATAGAATCGAATTTTAATTTGATTTTTTGCATGGACTTCCATCATAACCTTCCCTCGTAAAATATATAAATGATATGTGAAGTTTCTTATCATTTAGAACAATCCCCAATTTAATTTGATTTGTGACCGAAACTAGTATAAACTAGTGTATAATATACTATGATTTTTGACCGAAACTTTCATTTCAAAAAGTTTCATAGAATCTAATTGTCATATGATTTATTTGCATGGACTTCCATCATAACCTTCACTCTTAACATATATAAATGATATGTCAAGTCTCGTATCATTTCAAATAGTCCCCAATTAAATTTGATTTATTTGACCGAAACTAGTGTATAATATACTATGATTTTTGACCAAAACATGCATTTCAAAAAGTTTCATAGAATTGAATTTTTGATGATTTTTTACAAGGACTTCCATCATAACCTTCCCTCGTAAAATATATAAATGATATGTGAAGTTTCATATCATTTTGAACAGTCCCCGATTTAATTTAATTTTTGACCGAAACTAGTATAAACTAGTGTATAATATACTATGATTTTTGACCGAAACATGCATTTCGCAAAGTTTCATAGAATCTAGTTTTTAGATATTTTTTTTGCATGGACTTCCATCATAACCTTCCATCTTAACATATATAAATGATCTGAAATGTCTCGTATCATTTCAAATAGTCCCCAATTAAATTTTATTTTATTGACCGAAACTAGTATAAACTAGTGTATAATATACATTGATTTTTGACTGAAACTTGCATTTAAAAAAATTTCATAGAATCTAATTTTCAGATAATTTTTTTGCCTGAACTTCCATCATAACCTTCCCTCTTAACATATATACATGATATGTGAAGTCTCGTATCATTTCAAATAGTCCCCAATTAAATTTGATTTTTTTGACCGAAACTAGTGTATAATATACTATGCTTTTTGACCGAAACTTGCATTTCGCAAAGTTTCATAGAATCTAGTTTTTAGATATTTTTTTTGCATGGACTTCCATGATAACCTTCCCTCTTAACATATATAAATGATCTGAAATGTCTCGTATCATTTCAAATAGTCCCCAATTAAATTTTATTTTTTTGACCGAAACTAGTATAAACTAGTGTATAATATACATTGATATTTGACCGAAACTTGCATTTAAAAAAATTTCATAGAATCTAATTTTCAGATAATTTTTTTGCCTGAACTTCCATCATAACCTTCCCTCTTAACATATATACATGATATGTGGAGTCTCGTATCATTTCAAATAGTCCCCAATTAAATTTGATTTTTTTGACCGAAACTAGTGTATAATATACTATGCTTTTTGACCGAAACTTGCATTTCAAAAAGTTTCATAGAATCGAATTTTAATTTGATTTTTTGCATGGACTTCCATCATAACCTTCCCTCGTAAAATATATAAATGATATGTGAAGTTTCTTATCATTTAGAACAATCCCCGATTTAATTTGATTTGTGACCGAAACTAGTATAAACTAGTGTATAATATACTATGATTTTTGACCGAAACTTTCATTTCAAAAAGTTTCATAGAATCTAATTGTCATATGATTTATTTGCATGGACTTCCATCATAACCTTCACTCTTAACATATATAAATGATATGTGAAGTCTCGTATCATTTCAAATAGTCCCCAATTAAATTTGATTTATTTGACCGAAACTAGTGTATAATATACTATGATTTTTGACAAAAACATGCATTTCAAAAAGTTTCATAGAATTGAATTTTCGATGATTTTTTGCAAGGACTTCCATCATAACCTTCCCTCGTAACAATTATAAATGATATGTGAAGTTTCATATCATTTTGAACAGTCCCCGATTTAATTTGATTTTTGACCGAAACTAGTATAAACGAGTGTATAATATACTATGATTTTTGACCGAAACTTGCATTTCGCAAAGTTTCATAGAATCTAGTTTTTAGATTTTTTTTTGCATGGACTTCCATGATAACCTTCCCTCTTAACATATATAAATGATCTGAAATGTCTCGTATCATTTCAAATTGTCCCCAATTAAATTTTATTTTATTGACCGAAACTAGTATAAACTAGTGTATCATATACATTGATTTTTGACCGAAACTTGCATTTAAAAAAATTTCATAGAATCTAATTTTCAGATAATTTTTTTGCCTGAACTTCCATCATAACCTTCCCTCTTAACATATATACATGATATGTGAAGTCTCGTATCATTTCAAATAGTCCCCAATTAAATTTGATTTTTTTGACCGAAACTAGTGTATAATATACTATGCTTTTTGACCGAAACTTGCATTTCAAAAAGTTTCATAGAATCCAATTTTAATTTGATTTTTTGCATGGACATCCATCATAACCTTCCCTTGTAAAATATATAAATGATATGTGATGTTTCGTATCATTTAGAACAATCTCCGATTTAATTTGATTTTTGACCGAAACTTTCATTTCAAAACGTTTCATAGAATCTAATTTTCATATGAATTATTAGCATGGACTTCCATCATAACCTTCCCTCTTAACATATATAAATGATATGTGAAGTCTCGTATCATTTCAAATAGTCCCCAATTAAATTTGATTTTTTTGACCGAAACTAGTGTATAATATACTATGATTTTTGACAAAAACATGCATTTCAAAAAGTTTCATAGAATCGAATTTTCGGATAATTTTTTGCATGGACTTCCATCATCACATTCCCTCGTAAAATATGTAAATGATATGTGAAGTATCGTATCATTTCGAACAGTCTCCGATTTAATTTTATTTTTGACCGAAACTTACATTTCAAAACGTTTCATAGAATCTAATTTTCATATGAATTATTAGCATGGACTTCCATCATAACCTTCCCTCTTAACATATATAAATGATATGTGAAGTCTCGTATCATTTCAAATAGTCCCCAATTAAATTTGAGTTTTTTGACCGAAACTAGTGTATAATATACTAAGATTTTTGACCGAAATTTGCATTTAAAAAAATTTCATAGAATCTAATTTTCAGATAATTTTTTTGCATGGACTTCCATCATAACCTTCCCTCTTGACATATATAAATGATATGTGAAGTCTCGTATCATTTCAAATAGTCCCCAATTAAATTTGATTTTTTTGACCAAAATTAGTGTATAATATACTATGATTTTTGACCGAAACATGCATTTCAAAAAGTTTCATAGAATCCAATTTTAATTTGATTTTTTGCATGGACTTCCATCATAACCTTCCCTTGTAAAATATATAAATGATATGTGAAGTTTCTTATCATTTAGAACAATCCCCGATTTAATTTGATTTTTGACCGAAACTAGTATAAACTAGTGTATAATATACTATGATTTTTCACCGAAACTTTCATTTCAAAAAGTTTCATAGAATCTAATTTTCATATGATTTATTTGCATGGACTTCCATCATAACCTTCACTCTTAACATATATAAATGATATGAGAAGTCTCGTATCATTTCAAATAGTTCCCAATTAAATTTGATTTTTTTGACCGAAACTAGTGTATAATATACTATGATTTTTGACAAAAACATGCATTTCAAAAAGTTTCATAGAATCGAATTTTCGATGATTTTTTGCAAGGACATCCATCATAACCTTCCCTCGTAAAATATATAAATGATATGTGAAGTTTCGTATCATTTCGAACAGTCCCCGATTTAATTTGATGTTTGACCGAAACTAGTATAAACTAGTGTATAATATACTATGATTTTTGACCGAAACTTGCATTTCGCAAAGTTTCATAGAATCTAGTTTTTAGATATTTTTTTTGCATGGACTTCCATGATAACCTTCCCTCTTAACATATATAAATGATCTGAAATGTCTCGTATCATTTCAAATAGTCCCCAATTAAATTTTATTTTTTTGACCGAAACTAGTATAAACTAGTGTATAATATACATTGATATTTGACCGAAACTTGCATTTAAAAAAATTTCATAGAATCTAATTTTCAGATAATTTTTTTGCCTGAACTTCCATCATAACCTTCCCTCTTAACATATATACATGATATGTGGAGTCTCGTATCATTTCAAATAGTCCCCAATTAAATTTGATTTTTTTGACCGAAACTAGTGTATAATATACTATGCTTTTTGACCGAAACTTGCATTTCAAAAAGTTTCATAGAATCCAATTTTAATTTGATTTTTTGCATGGACTTCCATCATAACCTTCCCTTGTAAAATATATAAATGATATGTGATGTTTCGTATCATTTAGAACAATCCCCGATTTAATTTGATTTTTGACCGAAACTACTATAAACTAGTGTGTAATATACTGTGATTTTTGACCGAAACTTTAAATTCAAAACGTTTCATAGAATCTAATTTTCATATGATTTATTAGCATGGACTTCCATCATAACCTTCCCTCTTAACATATATAAATGATATGTGAAGTCTCGTATCATTTCAAATAGTCCCCAATTAAATTTGATTTTTTTTGACCGAAACTAGTGTATAATATACTATGATTTTTGACAAAAACATGCATTTCAAAAAGTTTCATAGAATCGAATTTTCGGATAATTTTTTGCATGGATTTCCATCATCACCTTCCCTCGTAAAATATGTAAACGATATGTGAAGTTTCGTATCATTATGAACTGTCCCCGATTTAATTTGATTTTTGACCGAAACTAGTATAAACTAGTGTATAATATACTATGATTTTTGACCGAAACTTGCATTTCGCAAAGTTTCATAGAATCTATTTTTTAGATATTTTTTTGCATGGACTTCCATCATAACCTTCCCTCTTAACATATATAAATGATATGTGAAGTCTCGTATCATTTCAAATAGTCCCCAATTAAATTTGAGTTTTTTGACCGAAACTAGTGTATAATATACTATGATTTTTGACCGAAATTTGCATTTAAAAAAATTTCATAGAATCTAATTTTCAGATAAATTTTTTTGCATGGACTTCCATCATAACCTTCCCTCTTAACATATATAAATGATATGTGAAGTCTCGTATCATTTCAAATAGTCCCCAATTAAATTTGATTTTTTTGACCGAAATTAGTGTATAATATACTATGATTTTTGACCGAAACATGCATTTCAAAAAGTTTCATAGAATCCAATTTTAATTTGATTTTTTGCATGGACTTCCATCATAACCTTCCCTTGTAAAATATATAAATGATATGTGAAGTTTCTTATCATTTAGAACAATCCCCGATTTAATTTGATTTTTGACCGAAACTAGTATAAACTAGTGTATAATATACTATGATTTTTACCCGAAACATTCATTTCAAAAAGTTTCATAGAATTTAATTGTCATATGATTTATTTGCATGGACTTCCATCATAACCTTCACTCTTAACATATATAAATGATATGTGAAGTCTCGTATCATTTCAAATAGTCCCCAATTAAATTTGATTTTTTTGACCGAAACTAGTGTATAATATACTATGATTTTTGACAAAAACATGCATTTCAAAAAGTTTCATAGAATGGAATTTTCGATGATTTTTTGCAAGGACTTCCATCATAACCTTCCCTCGTAAAATATATAAATGATATGTGAAGTTTCGTATCATTTCGAACAGTCCCCGATTTAATTTGATTTTTGACCGAAACTAGTATAAACTAGTGTATAATATACTATGATTTTTGACCGAAACATGCATTTCGCAAAGTTTCATAGAATCTAGTTTTTAGATATTTTTTTTGCATGGACTTCCATGATAACCTTCCCTCTTAACATATATAAATGATCTGAAATGTCTCGTATCATTTCAAATAGTCCCCAATTAAATTTTATTTTTTTGACCGAAACTAGTATAAACTAGTGTATAATATACATTTATTTTTGACCGAAACTTGCTTTTAAAAAAATTTCATAGAATCTAATTTTCAGATAATTTATTTGCATGGACTTCCATCATAACCTTCCCTCTTAACATATATAAATGATATGTAAAGTCTCGTATCATTTCAAATAGTCTCCAATTAAATTTGAGTTTTTTGACCGAAACTAGTGTATAATATACTATGCTTTTTGACCGAAACTTGCATTTCAAAAAGTTTCATAGAATCCAATTTTAATTTGATTTTTTGCATGGACTTCCATCATATCCTTCCCTTGTAAAATATATAAATGATATGTGAAGTTTCTTATCATTTAGAACAATCCCCGATTTAATTTGATTTTTGACCGAAACTACTATAAACTATTGTATAATATACTATGATATTTGATCGAAACTTTCATTTCAAAACGTTTCATAGAATCTAATTTTCATATGATTTATTAGCATGAACTTCCATCATAACCTTCCCTCTTAACATATATAAATGATATGTGAAGTCTCGTATCATTTCAAATAGTCCCCAATTAAATTTGATTTTTTTGACCGAAAGTAGTGTATAATATACTATGATTTTTGACAAAAACATGCATTTCAAAAAGTTTCATAGAATCGAATTTTCGGATAATTTATTTCATGGACTTCCATCATCACCTTCCCTCATAAAATATGTAAATGATATGTGAAGTTTCGTATCATTTCGAACAGTCCCCGATTTAATTTGATTTTTCACCGAAACTAGTATAAACTAGTGTATAATATACTATGATTTTTGACCGAAACTTGCATTTCGCAAAGTTTCATAGAATCTATTTTTTAGATATTTTTTTTGCATGGACTTCCATCATAACCTTCCCTCTTAACATATATAAATGATATGAACAGTCTCGTATCATTTCAAATAGTCCCCAATTAAATTTTATTTTTTTGACCGAAACTAGTATAAACTAGTGTATAATATACATTGATTTTTGACCGAAACTTTCATTTAAAAAAATTTCATAGAATCTAATTTTCAGATAATTTTTTTGCCTGAACTTCCATCATAACCTTCCCTCTTAACATATATAAATGATATGTGAAGTCTCGTATCATTTCAAATAGTCCCCAATTAAATTTGATTTTTTTGACCGAAATTAGTGTATAATATACTATGATTTTTGACCGAAACATGCATTTCAAAAAGTTTCATAGAATCCAATTTTAATTTGATTTTTTGCATGGACTTCCATCATAACCTTCCCTTGTAAAATATATAAATGATATGTGAAGTTTCTTATCATTTAGAACAATCCCCGATTTAATTTGATTTTTGACCGAAACTAGTATAAACTAGTGTATAATATACTATGATTTTTACCCGAAACATTCATTTCAAAACGTTTCATAGAATTTAATTGTCATCTGATTTATTTGCATGGACTTCCATCATAACCTTCACTCTTAACATATATAAATGATATGTGAAGTCTCGTATCATTTCAAATAGTCCCCAATTAAATTTGATTTTTTTGACCGAAACTAGTGTATAATATACTATGATTTTTGACAAAAACATGCATTTCAAAAAGTTTCATAGAATGGAATTTTCGATGATTTTTTGCAAGGACTTCCATCATAACCTTCCCTCGTAAAATATATAAATGATATGTGAAGTTTCGTATCATTTCGAACAGTCCCCGATTTAATTTGATTTTTGACCGAAACTAGTATAAACTAGTGTATAATATACTATGATTTTTGACCGAAACATGCATTTCGCAAAGTTTCATAGAATCTAGTTTTTAGATATTTTTTTTGCATGGACTTCCATGATAACCTTCCCTCTTAACATATATAAATGATCTGAAATGTCTCGTATCATTTCAAATAGTCCCCAATTAAATTTTATTTTTTTGACCGAAACTAGTATAAACTAGTGTATAATATACATTTATTTTTGACCGAAACTTGCTTTTAAAAAAATTTCATAGAATCTAATTTTCAGATAATTTATTTGCATGGACTTCCATCATAACCTTCCCTCTTAACATATATAAATGATATGTAAAGTCTCGTATCATTTCAAATAGTCTCCAATTAAATTTGAGTTTTTTGACCGAAACTAGTGTATAATATACTATGCTTTTTGACCGAAACTTGCATTTCAAAAAGTTTCATAGAATCCAATTTTAATTTGATTTTTTGCATGGACTTCCATCATATCCTTCCCTTGTAAAATATATAAATGATATGTGAAGTTTCGTATCATTTAGAACAATCCCCGATTTAATTTGATTTTTGACCGAAACTACTATAAACTATTGTATAATATACTATGATATTTGATCGAAACTTTCATTTCAAAACGTTTCATAGAATCTAATTTTCATATGATTTATTAGCATGAACTTCCATCATAACCTTCCCTCTTAACATATATAAATGATATGTGAAGTCTCGTATCATTTCAAATAGTCCCCAATTAAATTTGATTTTTTTGACCGAAAGTAGTGTATAATATACTATGATTTTTGACAAAAACATGCATTTCAAAAAGTTTCATAGAATCGAATTTTCGGATAATTTTTTTCATGGACTTCCATCATCACCTTCCCTCGTAAAATATGTAAATGATATGTGAAGTTTCGTATCATTTCGAACAGTCCCCGATTTAATTTGATTTTTCACCGAAACTAGTATAAACTAGTGTATAATATACTATGATTTTTGACCGAAACTTGCATTTCGCAAAGTTTCATAGAATCTATTTTTTAGATATTTTTTTTGCATGGACTTCCATCATAACCTTCCCTCTTAACATATATAAATGATATGAACAGTCTCGTATCATTTCAAATAGTCCCCAATTAAATTTTATTTTTTTGACCGAAACTAGTATAAACTAGTGTATAATATACATTGATTTTTGACCGAAACTTGCATTTAAAAAAATTTCATAGAATCTAATTTTCAGATAATTTTTTTGCCTGAACTTCCATCATAACCTTCCCTCTTAACATATATAAATGATATGTGAAGTCTCGTATCATTTCAAATAGTCCCCAATTAAATTTGAGTTTTTTGACCGAATCTAGTGTATAATATACTATGCTTTTTGACCGAAACTTGCATTTCAAAAAGTTTCATAGAATCCAATTTTAATTTGATTTTTTGCATGGACTTCCATCATAACCTTCCCTTGTAAAATATATAAATGATATGTGAAGTTTCGTATCATTTAGAACAATCCCCGATTTAATTGGATTTTTGACCGAAACTACTATAAACTAGTGTATAATATACTATGATTTTTGACTGAAACTTTCATTTCAAAACGTTTCATAGAATCTAATTTTCATATGATTTATTAGCATGGACTTCCATCATAACCTTCCCTCTTAACATATATAAATGATATGTGAAGTCTCGTATCATTTCAAATAGTCCCCAATTAAATTTGATTTTTTTGACCGAAACTAGTGTATAATATACTATGATTTTTGACAAAAACATGCATTTCAAAAAGTTTCATAGAATCAAATTTTCGATGATTTTTTGCATGGACTTCCATCATAACCTTCCCTCGTAAAATATATAAATGATATGTGAAGTTTCGTATCATTTAGAACAGTCCCCGATTTAATTTGATTTTTGACCGAAACTAGTATAAACTAGTGTATAATATACTAAGATTTTTGACCGAAACTTGCATTTCGCAAAGTTTCATAGAATCTAGTTTTTAGATATTTTTTTTGCATGGATTTCCATGATAACCTTCCCTCTTAACATATATAAATGATCTGAAATGTCTCGTGTCATTTCAAATAGTCCCCAATTAAATTTTATTTTTTTGACCGAAACTAGTATAAACTAGTGTATAATATACATTGATTTTTGACCGAAACTTGCATTTAAAAAAGTTTCA
This sequence comes from Lathyrus aphaca, assembly GCA_963966055.1. Classification (NCBI taxonomy): domain Eukaryota; kingdom Viridiplantae; phylum Streptophyta; class Magnoliopsida; order Fabales; family Fabaceae; genus Lathyrus; species Lathyrus aphaca. The sequence goes on from OZ014521.1 coordinate 588,210,021, forward strand.
TAGAATCTAATTTTCAGATAATTTTTTTGCCTGAACTTCCATCATAACCTTCCCTCTTAAAATATATAAATGATATGTGAAGTCTTGTATCATTTCAAATAGTCCCCAATTAAATTTGAGTTTTTTGACCGAAACTAATGTATAATATACTATGCTTTTTGACCGAAACTTGCATTTCAAAAAGTTTCATAGAATCCAATTTTAATTAGATCTTTTGCATGGACTTCCATCATAACCTTCCCTTTTAAAATATATAAATGATATGTGAAGTTTCGTATCATTTAGAACAATCCCCGATTTAATTTGATTTTTGACCGAAACTACTATAAACTAGTGTATAATATACTATGATTTTTGACCGAAACTTTCATTTCAAAACGTTTCATAGAATCTAATTTTCATATGATTTATTAGCATGGACTTCCATCATAACCTTCCCTCTTAACATATATAAATGATATGTGAAGTCTCGTATCATTTCAAATAGTCCCCAATTAAATTTGATTTTTTTGACCGAAACTAGTGTATAATATACTATGATTTTTGACAAAAACATGCATTTCAAAAAGTTTCATAGAATCGAATTTTCGGATAATTTTTTGCATGGACTACCATCATCACCTTCCCTCGTAAAATATGTAAATGATATGTGAAGTTTCGTATCATTTTGAACAGTCCCCGATTTAATTTGATTTTTGACCGAAACTAGTATAAACTAGTGTATAATATACTATGATTTTTGACCGAAACTTGCATTTCGCAAAGTTTCATAGAATCTATTTTTTAGATATTTTTTTTGCATGGACTTCCATCATAACCTTCCCTCTTAACATATATAAATGATATGTGAAGTCTCGTATCATTTCAAATAATCCCCAATTAAATTTGAGTTTTTTGACCGAAACTAGTGTATAATATAGCATTTAAAAAAATTTCATAGAATCTAATTTTCAGATAATTTTTTTGCATGGACTTCCATCATAACCTTCCCTCCTAACATATATAAATGATATGTGAAGTCTCGTATCATTTCAAATAGTCCCCAATTAAATTTGATTTTTTTGACCGAAATTAGTGTATAATATACTATGATTTTTGACCGAAACATGCATTTCAAAAAGTTTCATAGAATCCAATTTTAATTTGATTTTTTTCATGGACTTCCATCATAACCTTCCCTTGTAAAATATATAAATGATATGTGAAGTTTCTTATCATTTAGAACAATCCCCGATTTAATTTGATTTTTGACCGAAACTAGTATAAACTAGTGTATAATATACTATGATTTTTACCCGAAACATTCATTTCAAAAAGTTTCATAGAATCTAATTGTCATATGATTTATTTGCATGGACTTCCATCATAACCTTCCCTCTTAACATATATAAATGATATGTGAAGTCTCGTATCATTTCAAATAGTCCCCAATTAAATTTGATTTTTTTGACCGAAACTAGTGTATAATATACTATGATTTTTGACAAAAACATGCATTTCAAAAAGTTTCATAGAATTGAATTTTCGATGATTTTTCGCAAGGACTTCCATCATAACCTACCCTCGTAAAATATATAAATGATATGTGAAGTTTCGTATCATTTCGAACAGTCCCCGATTTAATTTGATTTTTGACCGAAACTAGTATAAACTAGTGTATAATATACTATGATTTTTGACCGAAACTTGCATTTCGAAAAGTTTCATAGAATCTAGTTTTTAGATATTTTTTTTGCATGGAATTCCATGATAACCTTCCCTCTTAACATATATAAATGATCTGAAATGTCTCGTATCATTTCAAATAGTCCCCAATTAAATTTTATTTTTTTGACCGAAACTAGTATAAACTAGTGTATAATATACATTGATTTTTGACCGAAACTTGCATTTAAAAATTTTTCATAGAATCTAATTTTCAGATAATTTTTTTGCATGGACTTCCATCATAACCTTCCCTCCTAACATATATAAATGATATGTGAAGTCTCGTATCATTTCAAATAGTCCCCAATTAAATTTGATTTTTTTGACCGAAATTAGTGTATAATATACTATGATTTTTGACCGAAACATGCATTTCAAAAAGTTTCATAGAATCCAATTTTAATTTGATTTTTTTCATGGACTTCCATCATAACCTTCCCTTGTAAAATATATAAATGATATGTGAAGTTTCTTATCATTTAGAACAATCCCCGATTTAATTTGATTTTTGACCGAAACTAGTATAAACTAGTGTATAATATACTATGATTTTTACCCGAAACATTCATTTCAAAAAGTTTCATAGAATCTAATTGTCATATGATTTATTTGCATGGACTTCCATCATAACCTTCACTCTTAACATATATAAATGATATGTGAAGTCTCGTATCATTTCAAATAGTCCCCAATTAAATTTGATTTTTTTGACCGAAACTAGTGTATAATATACTATGATTTTTGACAAAAACATGCATTTCAAAAAGTTTCATAGAATTGAATTTTCGATGATTTTTCGCAAGGACTTCCATCATAACCTACCCTCGTAAAATATATAAATGATATGTGAAGTTTCGTATCATTTCGAACAGTCCCCGATTTAATTTGATTTTTGACCGAAACTAGTATAAACTAGTGTATAATATACTATGATTTTTGACCGAAACTTGCATTTCGAAAAGTTTCATAGAATCTAGTTTTTAGATATTTTTTTTGCATGGAATTCCATGATAACCTTCCCTCTTAACATATATAAATGATCTGAAATGTCTCGTATCATTTCAAATAGTCCCCAATTAAATTTTATTTTTTTGACCGAAACTAGTATAAACTAGTGTATAATATACATTGATTTTTGACCGAAACTTGCATTTAAAAAAATTTCATAGAATCTAATTTTCAGATAATTTTTTTGCCTGAACTTCCATCATAACCTTCCCTCTTAACATATATACATGATATGTGAAGTCTCGTATCATTTCAAATAGTCCCCAATTAAATTTGATTTTTTTGACCGAAACTAGTGTATAATATACTATGCTTTTTGACCGAAACTTGCATTTCAAAAAGTTTCATAGAATCCAATTTTAATTTGATTTTTTGCATGGACTTCCATCATAGCCTTCCCTTGTAAAATATATAAATGATATGTGAAGTTTCGTAACATTTAGAACAATCCCCGATTTTATTTGATTTTTGACCGAAACTACTATAAACTAGTGTATAATATACTATGATTTTTGACCGAAACTTTCATTTCAAAACGTTTCATAGAATCTAATTTTCATATGATTTATTAGCATGGACTTCCATCATAACCTTCCCTCTTAACATATATAAATGATATGTGATGTCTCGTATCATTTCAAATAGTCCCCAATTAAATTTGATTTTTTTGACCGAAACTAGTGTATAATATACTATGATTTTTGACAAAAACATGCATTTCAAAAAGTTTCATAGAATCGAATTTTCGGATAATTTTTTTCATGGACTTCCATCATCACCTTCCCTCGTAAAATATGTAAACGATATGTGAAGTTTCGTATCATTTTGAACAGTCCCCGATTTAATTTGATTTTTGACCGAAACTAGTATAAACTAGTGTATAATATACTATGATTTTTGACCGAAACTTGCATTTCGCAAAGTTTCATAGAATCTATTTTTTATATTTTTTTTTTGCTTGGACTTCCATCATAAACTTCCCTCTTAACATATATAAATGATATGTGAAGTCTCGTATCATTTCAAATAGTCCCCAATTAAATTTGTGTTTTTTGACCGAAACTAGTGTATAATATACTATGATTTTTGATCGAAATTTGCATTTAAAAAAATTTCATAGAATCTAATTTTCAGATAAATTTTTTTGCATGGACTTCCATCATAACCTTCCCTCTTAACATATATAAATGATATGTGAAGTCTCGTATCATTTCAAATAGTCCCCAATTAAATTTGATTTTTTTGACCGAAATTAGTGTATAATATACTATGATTTTTGACCGAAACATGCATTTCAAAAAGTTTTATAGAATCCAATTTTAATTTGATTTTTTTCATGGACTTCCATCATAACCTTCCCTTGTAAAATATATAAATGATATGTGAAGTTTCTTATCATTTAGAACAATCCCCGATTTAATTTGATTTTTGACCGAAACTAGTATAAACTAGTGTATAATATACTATGATTTTTGACCGATACTTTCATTTCAAAAAGTTTCATAGAATCTAATTTTCATATGATTTATTTGCATGGACTTCCATCATAACCTTCACTCTTAACATATATAAATGATATGTGAAGTCTCGTATCATTTCAAATAGTCCCCAATTAAATTTGATTTTTTTGACCGAAACTAGTGTATAATATACTATGATTTTTGACAAAAACATGCATTTCAAAAAGTTTCATAGAATCAAATTTTCGATGATTTTTTGCATGGACTTCCATCATAACCTTCCCTCGTAAAATATATAAATGATATGTGAAGTTTCGTATCATTTAGAACAGTCCCCGATTTAATTTGATTTTTGACCGAAACTAGTATAATCTAGTGTATAATATACTAAGATTTTTGACCGAAACTTGCATTTCGCAAAGTTTCATAGAATCTAGTTTTTAGATATTTTTTTTGCATGGATTTCCATGATAACCTTCCCTCTTAACATATATAAATGATCTGAAATGTCTCGTGTCATTTCAAATAGTCCCCAATTAAATTTTATTTTTTTGACCGAAACTAGTATAAACTAGTGTATAATATACATTGATTTTTGACCGAAACTTGCATTTAAAAAAGTTTCATAGAATCTAATTTTCAGATAATTTTTTTGCCTGAACTTCCATCATAACCTTCCCTCTTAAAATATATAAATGATATGTGAAGTCTTGTATCATTTCAAATAGTCCCCAATTAAATTTGAGTTTTTTGACCGAAACTAATGTATAATATACTATGCTTTTTGACCGAAACTTGCATTTCAAAAAGTTTCATAGAATCCAATTTTAATTTGATCTTTTGCATGGACTTCCATCATAACCTTCCCTTTTAAAATATACAAATGATATGTGACGTTTCGTATCATTTAGAACAATCCCCGATTTAATTTGATTTTTGACCGAAACTACTATAAACTAGTGTATAATATACTATGATTTTTGACCGAAACTTTCATTTCAAAACGTTTCATAGAATCTAATTTTCATATGATTTATTAGCATGGACTTCCATCATAACCTTCCCTCTTAACATATATAAATGATATGTGATGTCTCGTATCATTTCAAATAGTCCCCAATTAAATTTGATTTTTTTGACCGAAACTAGTGTATAATATACTATGATTTTTGACAAAAACATGCATTTCAAAAAGTTTCATAGAATCGAATTTTCGGATAATTTTTTTCATGGACTTCCATCATCACCTTCCCTCGTAAAATATGTAAACGATATGTGAAGTTTCGTATCATTTTGAACAGTCCCCGATTTAATTTGATTTTTGACCGAAACTAGTATAAACTAGTGTATAATATACTATGATTTTTGACCGAAACTTGCATTTCGCAAAGTTTCATAGAATCTATTTTTTATATTTTTTTTTTGCTTGGACTTCCATCATAAACTTCCCTCTTAACATATATAAATGATATGTGAAGTCTCGTATCATTTCAAATAGTCCCCAATTAAATTTGTGTTTTTTGACCGAAACTAGTGTATAATATACTATGATTTTTGATCGAAATTTGCATTTAAAAAAATTTCATAGAATCTAATTTTCAGATAAATTTTTTTGCATGGACTTCCATCATAACCTTCCCTCTTAACATATATAAATGATATGTGAAGTCTCGTATCATTTCAAATAGTCCCCAATTAAATTTGATTTTTTTGACCGAAATTAGTGTATAATATACTATGATTTTTGACCGAAACATGCATTTCAAAAAGTTTTATAGAATCCAATTTTAATTTGATTTTTTTCATGGACTTCCATCATAACCTTCCCTTGTAAAATATATAAATGATCTGTGAAGTTTCTTATCATTTAGAACAATCCCCGATTTAATTTGATTTTTGACCGAAACTAGTATAAACTAGTGTATAATATACTATGATTTTTGACCGATACTTTCATTTCAAAAAGTTTCATAGAATCTAATTTTCATATGATTTATTTGCATGGACTTCCATCATAACCTTCACTCTTAACATATATAAATGATATGTGAAGTCTCGTATCATTTCAAATAGTCCCCAATTAAATTTGATTTTTTTGACCGAAACTAGTGTATAATATACTATGATTTTTGACAAAAACATGCATTTCAAAAAATTTCATAGAATCAAAATTTCGATGATTTTTTGCATGGACTTCCATCATAACCTTCCCTCGTAAAATATATAAATGATATGTGAAGTTTCGTATCATTTAGAACAGTCCCCGATTTAATTTGATTTTTGACCGAAACTAGTATAAACTAGTGTATAATATACTAAGATTTTTGACCGAAACTTGCATTTCGCAAAGTGTCATAGAATCTAGTTTTTAGATATTTTTTTTGCATGGATTTCCATGATAACCTTCCCTCTTAACATATATAAATGATCTGAAATGTCTCGTGTCATTTCAAATAGTCCCCAATTAAATTTTATTTTTTTGACCGAAACTAGTATAAACTAGTGTATAATATACATTGATTTTTGACCGAAACTTGCATTTAAAAAAGTTTCATAGAATCTAATTTTCAGATAATTTTTTTGCCTGAACTTCCATCATAACCTTCCCTCTTAAAATATATAAATGATATGTGAAGTCTTGTATCATTTCAAATAGTCCCCAATTAAATTTGAGTTTTTTGACCGAAACTAATGTATAATATACTATGCTTTTTGACCGAAACTTGCATTTCAAAAAGTTTCATAGAATCCAATTTTAATTTGATCTTTTGCATGGACTTCCATCATAACCTTCCCTTTTAAAATATATAAATGATATGTGACGTTTCGTATCATTTAGAACAATCCCCGATTTAATTTGATTTTTGACCGAAACTACTATAAACTAGTGTATAATATACTATGATTTTTGACCGAAACTTTCATTTCAAAACGTTTCATAGAATCTAATTTTCATATGATTTATTAGCATGGACTTCCATCATAACCTTCCCTCTTAACATATATAAATGATATGTGAAGTCTCGTATCATTTCAAATAGTCCCCAATTAAATTTGATTTTTTTGACCGAAACTAGTGTATAATATACTATGATTTTTGACAAAAACATGCATTTCAAAAAGTTTCATAGAATCGAATTTTCGGATAATTTTTTGCATGGACTTCCATCATCACCTTCCCTCGTAAAATATGTAAATGATATGTGATGTTTCGTATCATTTTGAACAGTCCCCGATTTAATTTGATTTTTGACCGAAACTAGTATAAACTAGTGTATAATATACTATGATTTTTGACCGAAACTTGCATTTCGCAAAGTTTCATAGAATCTATTTTTTAGATATTTTTTTTGCATGGACTTCCATCATAACCTTCCCTCTTAACATATATAAATGATATGTGAAGTCTCGTATCATTTCAAATAATCCCCAATTAAATTTGAGTTTTTTGACCGAAACTAGTGTATAATATACTATGATTTTTGACCGAAATTTGCATTTAAAAAAATTTCATAGAATCTAATTTTCAGATAATTTTTTTGCATGGACTTCCATCATAACCTTCCCTCCTAACATATATAAATGATATGTGAAGTCTCGTATCATTTCAAATAGTCCCCAATTAAATTAAATTTTTTTGACCGAAATTAGTGTATAATATACTATGATTTTTGACCGAAACATGCATTTCAAAAAGTTTAATAGAATCCAATTTTAATTTGATTTTTTTCATGGACTTCCATCATAACCTTCCCTTGTAAAATATATAAATCATATGTGAAGTTTCTTATCATTTAGAACAATCCCCGATTTAATTTGATTTTTGACCGAAACTAGTATAAACTAGTGTATAATATACTATGATTTTTGACCGATACTTTCATTTCAAAAAGTTTCATAGAATCTAATTTTCATATGATTTATTTGCATGGACTTCCATCATAACCTTCACTCTTAACATATATAAATGATATGTGAAGTCTCGTATCATTTCAAATAGTCCCCAATTAAATTTGATTTTTTTGACCGAAACTAGTGTATAATATACTATGATTTTTGACAAAAACATGCATTTCAAAAAGTTTCATAGAATCAAAATTTCGATGATTTTTTGCATGGACTTCCATCATAACCTTCCCTCGTAAAATATATAAATGATATGTGAAGTTTCGTATCATTTAGAACAGTCCCCGATTTAATTTGATTTTTGACCGAAACTAGTATAAACTAGTGTATAATATACTAAGATTTTTGACCGAAACTTGCATTTCGCAAAGTTTCATAGAATCTAGTTTTTAGATATTTTTTTTGCATGGATTTCCATGATAACCTTCCCTCTTAACATATATAAATGATCTGAAATGTCTCGTGTCATTTCAAATAGTCCCCAATTAAATTTTATTTTTTTGACCGAAACTAGTATAAACTAGTGTATAATATACATTGATTTTTGACCGAAACTTGCATTTAAAAAAGTTTCATAGAATCTAATTTTCAGATAATTTTTTTGCCTGAACTTCCATCATAACCTTCCCTCTTAAAATATATAAATGATATGTGAAGTCTTGTATCATTTCAAATAGTCCCCAATTAAATTTGAGTTTTTTGACCGAAACTAATGTATAATATACTATGCTTTTTGACCGAAACTTGCATTTCAAAAAGTTTCATAGAATCCAATTTTAATTTGATCTTTTGCATGGACTTCCATCATAACCTTCCCTTTTAAAATATATAAATGATATGTGAAGTTTCGTATCATTTAGAACAATCCCCGATTTAATTTGATTTTTGACCGAAACTACTATAAACTAGTGTATAATATACTATGATTTTTGACCGAAACTTTCATTTCAAAACGTTTCATAGAATCTAATTTTCATATGATTTATTAGCATGGACTTCCATCATAACCTTCCCTCTTAACATATATAAATGATATGTGATGTCTCGTATCATTTCAAATAGTCCCCAATTAAATTTGATTTTTTTGACCGAAACTAGTGTATAATATACTATGATTTTTGACAAAAACATGCATTTCAAAAAGTTTCATAGAATCGAATTTTCGGATAATTTTTTTCATGGACTTCCATCATCACCTTCCCTCGTAAAATATGTAAACGATATGTGAAGTTTCGTATCATTTTGAACAGTCCCCGATTTAATTTGATTTTTGACCGAAACTAGTATAAACTAGTGTATAATATACTATGATTTTTGACCGAAACTTGCATTTCGCAAAGTTTCATAGAATCTATTTTTTATATTTTTTTTTTGCTTGGACTTCCATCATAAACTTCCCTCTTAACATATATAAATGATATGTGAAGTCTCGTATCATTTCAAATAGTCCCCAATTAAATTTGTGTTTTTTGACCGAAACTAGTGTATAATATACTATGATTTTTGATCGAAATTTGCATTTAAAAAAATTTCATAGAATCTAATTTTCAGATAAATTTTTTTGCATGGACTTCCATCATAACCTTCCCTCTTAACATATATAAATGATATGTGAAGTCTCGTATCATTTCAAATAGTCCCCAATTAAATTTGATTTTTTTGACCGAAATTAGTGTATAATATACTATGATTTTTGACCGAAACATGCATTTCAAAAAGTTTTATAGAATCCAATTTTAATTTGATTTTTTTCATGGACTTCCATCATAACCTTCCCTTGTAAAATATATAAATGATCTGTGAAGTTTCTTATCATTTAGAACAATCCCCGATTTAATTTGATTTTTGACCGAAACTAGTATAAACTAGTGTATAATATACTATGATTTTTGACCGATACTTTCATTTCAAAAAGTTTCATAGAATCTAATTTTCATATGATTTATTTGCATGGACTTCCATCATAACCTTCACTCTTAACATATATAAATGATATGTGAAGTCTCGTATCATTTCAAATAGTCCCCAATTAAATTTGATTTTTTTGACCGAAACTAGTGTATAATATACTATGATTTTTGACAAAAACATGCATTTCAAAAAATTTCATAGAATCAAAATTTCGATGATTTTTTGCATGGACTTCCATCATAACCTTCCCTCGTAAAATATATAAATGATATGTGAAGTTTCGTATCATTTAGAACAGTCCCCGATTTAATTTGATTTTTGACCGAAACTAGTATAAACTAGTGTATAATATACTAAGATTTTTGACCGAAACTTGCATTTCGCAAAGTGTCATAGAATCTAGTTTTTAGATATTTTTTTTGCATGGATTTCCATGATAACCTTCCCTCTTAACATATATAAATGATCTGAAATGTCTCGTGTCATTTCAAATAGTCCCCAATTAAATTTTATTTTTTTGACCGAAACTAGTATAAACTAGTGTATAATATACATTGATTTTTGACCGAAACTTGCATTTAAAAAAGTTTCATAGAATCTAATTTTCAGATAATTTTTTTGCCTGAACTTCCATCATAACCTTCCCTCTTAAAATATATAAATGATATGTGAAGTCTTGTATCATTTCAAATAGTCCCCAATTAAATTTGAGTTTTTTGACCGAAACTAATGTATAATATACTATGCTTTTTGACCGAAACTTGCATTTCAAAAAGTTTCATAGAATCCAATTTTAATTTGATCTTTTGCATGGACTTCCATCATAACCTTCCCTTTTAAAATATATAAATGATATGTGACGTTTCGTATCATTTAGAACAATCCCCGATTTAATTTGATTTTTGACCGAAACTACTATAAACTAGTGTATAATATACTATGATTTTTGACCGAAACTTTCATTTCAAAACGTTTCATAGAATCTAATTTTCATATGATTTATTAGCATGGACTTCCATCATAACCTTCCCTCTTAACATATATAAATGATATGTGAAGTCTCGTATCATTTCAAATAGTCCCCAATTAAATTTGATTTTTTTGACCGAAACTAGTGTATAATATACTATGATTTTTGACAAAAACATGCATTTCAAAAAGTTTCATAGAATCGAATTTTCGGATAATTTTTTGCATGGACTTCCATCATCACCTTCCCTCGTAAAATATGTAAATGATATGTGAAGTTTCGTATCATTTTGAACAGTCCCCGATTTAATTTGATTTTTGACCGAAACTAGTATAAACTAGTGTATAATATACTATGATTTTTGACCGAAACTTGCATTTCGCAAAGTTTCATAGAATCTATTTTTTAGATATTTTTTTTGCATGGACTTCCATCATAACCTTCCCTCTTAACATATATAAATGATATGTGAAGTCTCGTATCATTTCAAATAATCCCCAATTAAATTTGAGTTTTTTGACCGAAACTAGTGTATAATATACTATGATTTTTGACCGAAATTTGCATTTTAAAAAATTTCATAGAATCTAATTTTCAGATAATTTTTTTGCATGGACTTCCATCATAACCTTCCCTCCTAACATATATAAATGATATGTGAAGTCTCGTATCATTTCAAATAGTCCCCAATTAAATTTAATTTTTTTGACCGAAATTAGTGTATAATATACTATGATTTTTGACCGAAACATGCATTTCAAAAAGTTTAATAGAATCCAATTTTAATTTGATTTTTTTCATGGACTTCCATCATAACCTTCCCTTGTAAAATATATAAATGATATGTGAAGTTTCTTATCATTTAGAACAATCCCCGATTTAATTTGATTTTTGACCGAAACTAGTATAAACTAGTGTATAATATACTATAATTTTTTACCGATACTTTCATTTCAAAAAGTTTCATAGAATCTAATTTTCATATGATTTATTTGCATGGACTTCCATCATAACCTTCACTCTTAACATATATAAATGATATGTGAAGTCTCGTATCATTTCAAATAGTCCCCAATTAAATTTGATTTTTTTGACCGAAACTAGTGTATAATATACTATGATTTTTGACAAAAACATGCATTTCAAAAAATTTCATAGAATCAAAATTTCGATGATTTTTTGCATGGACTTCCATCATAACCTTCCCTCGTAAAATATATAAATGATATGTGAAGTTTCGTATCATTTAGAACAGTCCCCGATTTAATTTGATTTTTGACCGAAACTAGTATAAACTAGTGTATAATATACTAAGATTTTTGACCGAAACTTGCATTTCGCAAAGTGTCATAGAATCTAGTTTTTAGATATTTTTTTTGCATGGATTTCCATGATAACCTTCCCTCTTAACATATATAAATGATCTGAAATGTCTCGTGTCATTTCAAATAGTCCCCAATTAAATTTTATTTTTTTGACCGAAACTAGTATAAACTAGTGTATAATATACATTGATTTTTGACCGAAACTTGCATTTAAAAAAGTTTCATAGAATCTAATTTTCAGATAATTTTTTTGCCTGAACTTCCATCACAACCTACCCTCTTAAAATATATAAATGATATGTGAAGTCTTGTATCATTTCAAATAGTCCCCAATTAAATTTGAGTTTTTTGACCGAAACTAATGTATAATATACTATGCTTTTTGACCGAAACTTGCATTTCAAAAAGTTTCATAGAATCCAATTTTAATTTGATCTTTTGCATGGACTTCCATCATAACCTTCCCTTTTAAAATATATAAATGATATGTGAAGTTTCGTATCATTTAGAACAATCCCCGATTTAATTTGATTTTTGACCGAAACTACTATAAACTAGTGTATAATATACTATGATTTTTGACCGAAACTTTCATTTCAAAACGTTTCATAGAATCTAATTTTCATATGATTTATTAGCATGGACTTACATCATAACCTTCCCTCTTAACATATATAAATGATATGTGAAGTCTCGTATCATTTCAAATAGTCCCCAATTAAATTTGATTTTTTTGACCGAAACTAGTGTATAATATACTATGATTTTTGACAAAAACATGCATTTCAAAAAGTTTCATAGAATCGAATTTTCGATGATTTTTTGCATGGACTTCCATCATAACCTTCCCTCGTAAAATATATAAATGATATGTGAAGTTTCGTATCATTTAGAACAGTCCCCGAATTAATTTGATTTTTGACCGAAACTAGTATAAACTAGTGTATAATATACTATGATTTTTGACCGAAACTTGCATTTCGCAAAGTTTCATAGAATCTAGTTTTTAGATATTTTTTTTGCATGGACTTCCATGATAACCTTCCCTCTTAACATATATAAATGATCTGAAACGTCTCGTGTCATTTCAAATAGTCCCCAATTAAATTTTATTTTTTTGACCGAAACTAGTATAAACTAGTGTATAATATACATTGATTTTTGACCGAAACTTGCATTTAAAAAAATTTCATAGAATCTAATTTTCAGATAATTTTTTTACCTGAACTTCCATCATAACCTTCCCTCTTAACATAGATAAATGATATGTGAAGTCTCGTATCATTTCAAATAGTCCCCAATTAAATTTGATTTTTTTGACCGAAACTAGTGTATAATATACTATGCTTTTTGACCGAAACTTGCATTTCAAAAAGTTTCATAGAATCCAATTTTAATTTGATTTTTTGCGTGGACTTCCATCATAACCTTCCCTTGTAAAATATATAAATGATATGTGAAGTTTCGTATCATTTAGAACAATCCCCGATTTAATTTGATTTTTGACCGAAACTACTATAAACTAGTGTATAATATACTATGATTTTTGACCGAAACTTTCATTTCAAAACGTTTCATAAAATCTAATTTTCATATGATTTATTAGCATGGACTTCCATCATAACCTTCCCTCTTAACATATATAAATGATATGTGAAGTCTCGTATCATTTCAAATAGTCCCCAATTAAATTTGATTTTTTTGACCGAAACTAGTGTATAATATACTATGATTTTTGACAAAAACATGCATTTCAAAAAGTTTCATAGAATCGAATTTTCGGATAATTTTTTGCATGGACTTCCATCATCACCTTCCCTCGTAAAATATGTAAATGATATGTGAAGTTTCGTATCATTTTGAACAGTCCCCGATTTAATTTGATTTTTGACCGAAACTAGTATAAACTAGGGTATAATATACTATGATTTTTGACCGAAACTTGCATTTCGCAAAGTTTCATAGAATCTATTTTTTAGATAGTTTTTTTTGCATGGACTTCCATCATAACCTTCCCTCTTAACATATATAAATGATATGTGAAGTCTCGTATCATTTCAAATAGTCCCCAATTAAATTTGAGTTTTTTGACCGAAACTAGTGTATAATATACTATGATTTTTGACCGAAATTTGCATTTAAACAAATTTCATAGAATCTAATTTTCAGATAATTTTTTTGCATGGACTTCCATCATAACCTTCCCTCCTAACATATATAAATGATATGTGAAGTCTCGTATCATTTCAAATAGTCCCCAATTAAATTTAATTTTTTTGACCGAAATTAGTGTATAATATACTATGATTTTTGACCGAAACATGCATTTCAAAAAGTTTAATAGAATCCAATTTTAATTTGATTTTTTTCATGGACTTCCATCATAACCTTCCCTTGTAAAATATATAAATGATATGTGAAGTTTCTTATCATTTAGAACAATCCCCGATTTAATTTGATTTTTGACCGAAACTAGTATAAACTAGTGTATAATATACTATAATTTTTGACCGATACTTTCATTTCAAAAAGTTTCATAGAATCTAATTTTCATATGATTTATTTGCATGGACTTCCATCATAACCTTCACTCTTAACATATAAAAATGATATGTGAAGTCTCGTATCATTTCAAATAGTCCCCAATTAAATTTGATTTTTTTGACCGAAACTAGTGTATAATATACTATGATTTTTGACAAAAACATGCATTTCAAAAAATTTCATAGAATCAAAATTTCGATGATTTTTTGCATGGACTTCCATCATAACCTTCCCTCGTAAAATATATAAATGATATGTGAAGTTTCGTATCATTTAGAACAGTCCCCGATTTAATTTGATTTTTGACCGAAACTAGTATAAACTAGTGTATAATATACTAAGATTTTTGACCGAAACTTGCATTTCGCAAAGTGTCATAGAATCTAGTTTTTAGATATTTTTTTTGCATGGATTTCCATGATAACCTTCCCTCTTAACATATATAAATGATCTGAAATGTCTCGTGTCATTTCAAATAGTCCCCAATTAAATTTTATTTTTTTGACCGAAACTAGTATAAACTAGTGTATAATATACATTGATTTTTGACCGAAACTTGCATTTAAAAAAGTTTCATAGAATCTAATTTTCAGATAATTTTTTTGCCTGAACTTCCATCACAACCTACCCTCTTAAAATATATAAATGATATGTGAAGTCTTGTATCATTTCAAATAGTCCCCAATTAAATTTGAGTTTTTTGACCGAAACTAATGTATAATATACTATGCTTTTTGACCGAAACTTGCATTTCAAAAAGTTTCATAGAATCCAATTTTAATTTGATCTTTTGCATGGACTTCCATCATAACCTTCCCTTTTAAAATATATAAATGATATGTGAAGTTTCGTATCATTTAGAACAATCCCCGATTTAATTTGATTTTTGACCGAAACTACTATAAACTAGTGTATAATATACTATGATTTTTGACCGAAACTTTCATTTCAAAACGTTTCATAGAATCTAATTTTCATATGATTTATTAGCATGGACTTACATCATAACCTTCCCTCTTAACATATATAAATGATATGTGAAGTCTCGTATCATTTCAAATAGTCCCCAATTAAATTTGATTTTTTTGACCGAAACTAGTGTATAATATACTATGATTTTTGACAAAAACATGCATTTCAAAAAGTTTCATAGAATCGAATTTTCGGATAATTTTTTGCATGGACTTCCATCATCACCTTCCCTCGTAAAATATGTAAATGATATGTGAAGTTTCGTATCATTTTGAACAGTCCCCGATTTAATTTGATTTTTGACCGAAACTAGTATAAACTAGTGTATAATATACTATGATTTTTGACCGAAACTTGTATTTCGCAAAGTTTCATAGAATCTATTTTTTAGATATTTTTTTTGCATGGACTTCCATCATAACCTTCCCTCTTAACATATATAAATGATATGTGAAGTCTCGTATCATTTCAAATAATCCCCAATTAAATTTGAGTTTTTTGACCGAAACTAGTTATAATATACTATGATTTTTGACCGAAATTTGCATTTAAAAAAATTTCATAGAATCTAATTTTCAGATAATTTTTTTGCATGGACTTCCATCATAACCTTCCCTCCTAACATATATAAATGATATGTGAAGTCTCGTATCATTTCAAATAGTCCCCAATTAAATTTGATTTTTTTGACCGAAATTAGTGTATAATATACTATGATTTTTGACCGAAACATGCATTTCAAAAAGATTCATAGAATCCAATTTTAATTTGATTTTTTTCATGGACTTCCATCATAACCTTCCCTTGTAAAATATATAAATGATATGTGAAGTTTCTTATCATTTAGAACAATCCCCGATTTAATTTGATTTTTGACCGAAACTAGTATAAACTAGTGTATAATATACTATGATTTTTGACCGATACTTTCATTTCAAAAGGTTTCATAGAATCTAATTTTCATATGATTTATTTGCATGGACTTCCATCATAACCTTCACTCTTAACATATATAAATGATATGTGAAGTCTCGTATCATTTCAAATAGTCCCCAATTAAATTTGATTTTTTTGACCGAAACTAGTGTATAATATACTATGATTTTTGACAAAAACATGCATTTCAAAAAGTTTCATAGAATCGAATTTTCGATGATTTTTTGCATGGACTTCCATCATAACCTTCCCTCGTAAAATATATAAATGATATGTGAAGTTTCGTATCATTTAGAACAGTCCCCGAATTAATTTGATTTTTGACCGAAACTAGTATAAACTAGTGTATAATATACTATGATTTTTGACCGAAACTTGCATTTCGCAAAGTTTCATAGAATCTAGTTTTTAGATATTTTTTTTGCATGGACTTCCATGATAACCTTCCCTCTTAACATATATAAATGATCTGAAACGTCTCGTGTCATTTCAAATAGTCCCCAATTAAATTTTATTTTTTTGACCGAAACTAGTATAAACTAGTGTATAATATACATTGATTTTTGACCGAAACTTGCATTTAAAAAAATTTCATAGAATCTAATTTTCAGATAATTTTTTTACCTGAACTTCCATCATAACCTTCCCTCTTAACATAGATAAATGATATGTGAAGTCTCGTATCATTTCAAATAGTCCCCAATTAAATTTGATTTTTTTGACCGAAACTAGTGTATAATATACTATGCTTTTTGACCGAAACTTGCATTTCAAAAAGTTTCATAGAATCCAATTTTAATTTGATTTTTTGCGTGGACTTCCATCATAACCTTCCCTTGTAAAATATATAAATGATATGTGAAGTTTCGTATCATTTAGAACAATCCCCGATTTAATTTGATTTTTGACCGAAACTACTATAAACTAGTGTATAATATACTATGATTTTTGACCGAAACTTTCATTTCAAAACGTTTCATAAAATCTAATTTTCATATGATTTATTAGCATGGACTTCCATCATAACCTTCCCTCTTAACATATATAAATGATATGTGAAGTCTCGTATCATTTCAAATAGTCCCCAATTAAATTTGATTTTTTTGACCGAAACTAGTGTATAATATACTATGATTTTTGACAAAAACATGCATTTCAAAAAGTTTCATAGAATCGAATTTTCGGATAATTTTTTGCATGGACTTCCATCATCACCTTCCCTCGTAAAATATGTAAATGATATGTGAAGTTTCGTATCATTTTGAACAGTCCCCGATTTAATTTGATTTTTGACCGAAACTAGTATAAACTAGGGTATAATATACTATGATTTTTGACCGAAACTTGCATTTCGCAAAGTTTCATAGAATCTATTTTTTAGATAGTTTTTTTTGCATGGACTTCCATCATAACCTTCCCTCTTAACATATATAAATGATATGTGAAGTCTCGTATCATTTCAAATAGTCCCCAATTAAATTTGAGTTTTTTGACCGAAACTAGTGTATAATATACTATGATTTTTGACCGAAATTTGCATTTAAACAAATTTCATAGAATCTAATTTTCAGATAATTTTTTTGCATGGACTTCCATCATAACCTTCCCTCCTAACATATATAAATGATATGTGAAGTCTCGTACCATTTCAAATAGTCCCCAATTAAATTTGATTTTTTTGACCGAAATTAGTGTATAATATACTATGATTTTTGACCGAAACATGCATTTCAAAAAGTTTCATAGAATCCAATTTTAATTTGATTTTTTTCATGGACTTCCATCATAACCTTCCCTTGTAAAATATATAAATGATATGTGAAGTTTCATATCATTTAGAACAATCCCCGATTTAATTTGATTTTTGACCGAAACTAGTATAAACTAGTGTATATTATACTATGATTTTTGACCGATACTTTCATTTCAAAAGGTTTCATAGAATCTAATTTTCATATGATTTATTTGCATGGAATTCCATCATAACCTTCACTCTTAACATATATAAATGATATGTGAAGTCTCGTATCATTTCAAATAGTCCCCAATTAAATTTGATTTTTTTGACCGAAACTAGTGTATAATATACTATGATTTTTGACAAAAACATGCATTTCAAAAAGTTTCATAGAATCGAATTTTCGATGATTTTTTGCATGGACTTCCATCATAACCTTCCCTCGTAAAATATATAAATGATATGTGAAGTTTCGTATCATTTAGAACAGTCCCCGATTTAATTTGATTTTTGACCGAAACTAGTATAAACTAGTGTATAATATACTATGATTTTTGACCGAAACTTGCATTTCGCAAAGTTTCATAGAATCTAGTTTTTAGATATTTTTTTTGCATGGACTTCCATGATAACCTTCCCTCTTAACATATATAAATGATCTGAAACGTCTCGTGTCATTTCAAATAGTCCCCAATTAAATTTTATTTTTTTGACCGAAACTAGTATAAACTAGTGTATAATATACATTGATTTTTGACCGAAACTTGCATTTAAAAAAATTTCATAGAATCTAATTTTCAGATAATTTTTTTGCCTGAACTTCCATCATAACCTTCCCACTTAACATATATAAATGATATGTGAAGTCTCGTATCATTTCAAATAGTCCCCAATTAAATTTGATTTTTTTGACCGAAACTAGTGTATAATATACTATGCCTTTTGACCGAAACTTGCATTTCAAAAAGTTTCATAGAATCCAATTTTAATTTGATTTTTTGCATGGACTTCCATCATAACCTTCCCTTGTAAAATATATAAATGATATGTGAAGTTTCGTATCATTTAGAACAATCCCCGATTTAATTTGATTTTTGACCGAAACTACTATAAACTAGTGTATAATATACTATGATTTTTGACCGAAACTTTCATTTCAAAACGTTTCATAAAATCTAATTTTCATATGATTTATTAGCATGGACTTCCATCATAACCTTCCCTCTTAACATATATAAATGATATGTGAAGTCTCGTATCATTTCAAATAGTCCCCAATTAAATTTGATTTTTTTGACCGAAACTAGTGTATAATATACTATGATTTTTGACAAAAACATGCATTTCAAAAAGTTTCATAGAATCGAATTTTCGGATAATTTTTTGCATGGACTTCCATCATCACCTTCCCTCGTAAAATATGTAAATGATATGTGAAGTTTCGTATCATTTTGAACAGTCCCCGATTTAATTTGATTTTTGACCGAAACTAGTATAAACTAGGGTATAATATACTATGATTTTTGACCGAAACTTGCATTTCGCAAAGTTTCATAGAATCTATTTTTTAGATATTTTTTTTGCATGGACTTCCATCATAACCTTCCCTCTTAAGATATATAAATGATATGTGAAGTCTCGTATCATTTCAAATAGTCCCCAATTAAATTTGAGTTTTTTGACCGAAACTAGTGTATAATATACTATGATTTTTGACCGAAATTTGCATTTAAAAAAATTTCATAGAATCTAATTTTCAGATAATTTTTTTGCATGGACTTCCATCATAACCTTCCCTCCTAACATATATAAATGATATGTGAAGTCTCGTACCATTTCAAATAGTCCCCAATTAAATTTGATTTTTTTGACCGAAATTAGTGTATAATATACTATGATTTTTGACCGAAACATGCATTTCAAAAAGTTTCATAGAATCCAATTTTAATTTGATTTTTTTCATGGACTTCCATCATAACCTTCCCTTGTAAAATATATAAATGATATGTGAAGTTTCTTATCATTTAGAACAATCCCCGATTCAATTTGATTTTTGACCGAAACTAGTATAAACTAGTGTATAATATACTATGATTTTTGACCGATACTTTCATTTCAAAAGGTTTCATAGAATCTAATTTTCATATGATTTATTTGCATGGACTTCCATCATAACCTTCACTCTTAACATATACAAATGATATGTGAAGTCTCGTATCATTTCAAATAGTCCCCAATTAAATTTGATTTTTTTGACCGAAACTAGTGTATAATATACTATGATTTTTGACAAAAACATGCATTCCAAAAAGTTTCATAGAATCGAATTTTCGATGATTTTTTGCATGGATTTCCATCATAACCTTCCCTCGTAAAATATATAAATGATATGTGAAGTTTCGTATCATTTCGAACAGTCCCCAATTTAATTTGATTTTTGACCGAAACTAGTATAAACTAGTGTATAATATACTATGATTTTTGACCGAAACTTGCATTTCGCAAAGTTTCATAGAATCTAGTTTTTAGATATTTTTTTTGCATGGACTTCCATGATAACCTTCCCTCTTAACATATATAAATGATCTGAAATGTCTCGTGTCATTTCAAATAGTCCCCAATTAAATTTTATTTTTTTGACCGAAACTAGTATAAACTAGTGTATAATATACATTGATTTTTGACCGAAACTTCCATTTAAAAAAATTTCATAGAATCTAATTTTGAGATAATTTTTTTGCCTGAACTTCCATCATAACTTTCTCTCTTAACATATATAAATGATATGTGAAGTCTCGTATCATTTCAAATAGTCCCCAATTAAATTTGATTTTTTTGACCGAAACTAGTGTATAATATACTATGCTTTTTGACCGAAACTTGCATTTCAAAAAGTTTCATAGAATCCTATTTTAATTTGATTTTTTGCATGGACTTCCATCATAACCTTCCCTTGTAAAATATATAAATGATATGTGAAGTTTCGTATCATTTAGAACAATCCCCGATTTAATTTGATTTTTGACCGAAACTACTATAAACTAGTGTATAATATACTATGATTTTTGACCGAAACTTTCATTTCAAAACGTTTCATAGAATCTAATTTTAATATGATTTATTAACATGGACTTCCATCATAACCTTCCCTCTTAACATATATAAATGATATGTGAAGTCTCGTATCATTTTAAATAGTCCCCAATTAAATTTGATTTTTTTGACCGAAACTAGTGTATAATATACTATGATTTTTGACAAAAACATGCATTTCAAAAAGTTTCATAGAATTGAATTTTCGATAATTTTTTGCATGGATTTCCATCATAACCTTCCCTCGTAAAATATATAAATGATATGTGAAGTTTCGTATCATTTCGAACAGTCCCCGATTTAATTTGATTTTTGACCGAAACTAGTATAAACTAGTGTATAATATACTATGATTTTTGACCGAAACTTGCATTTCGCAAAGTTTCATAGAATCTAGTTTTTAGATATTTTTTTTGCATGGACTTCCATGATAACCTTCCCTCTTAACATATATAAATGATATGAAATGTCTCGTGTCATTTCAAATAGTCCCCAATTAAATTTTATTTTTTTGACCGAAACTAGTATAAACTAGTGTATAATATACATTGATTTTTGACCGAAACTTCCATTTAAAAAAATTTCAGAGAATCTAATTTTGAGATAATTTTTTTGCCTGAACTTCCATCATAACTTTCTCTCTTAACATATATAAATGATATGTGAAGTCTCGTATCATTTCAAATAGTCCCCAATTAAATTTGCTTTTTTTGACCGAAACTAGTGTATAATATACTATGCTTTTTGACCGAAACTTGCATTTCAAAAAGTTTCATAGAATCCTATTTTAATTTGATTTTTTGCATGGACTTCCATCATAACCTTCCCTTGTAAAATATATAAATGATATGTGAAGTTTCGTATCATTTAGAACAATCCCCGATTTAATTTGATTTTTGACCGAAACTACTATAAACTAGTGTATAATATACTATGATTTTTGACCGATACTTTCATTTCAAAACGTTTCATAGAATCTAATTTTAATATGATTTATTAACATGGACTTCCATCATAACCTTCCCTCTTAACATATATAAATGATATGTGAAGTCTCGTATCATTTTAAATAGTCCCCAATTAAATTTGATTTTTTTGACCGAAACTAGTGTATAATATACTATGATTTTTGACAAAAACATGCATTTCAAAAAGTTTCATAGAATCGAATTTTCGGATAATTTTTTGCATGGACTTCCATCATCACCTTCCCTCGTAAAATATGTAAATGATATGTGAAGTTTCGTATCATTTCGAACAGTCCCCGATTTAATTTGATTTTTGACCGAAACTAGTATAAACTAGTGTATAATATACTATGATTTTTGACCGAAACTTGCATTTCGCAAAGTTTCATAGAATCTAGTTTTTAGATATTTTTTTTGCATGGACTGCCATGATAACCTTCCCTCTTAACATATATAAATGATCTGAATTGTCTCGTGTCATTTCAAATAGTCCCCAATTAAATTTTATTTTTTTGACCGAAACTAGTATAAACTAGTGTATAATATACATTGATTTTTGACCGACACTTGCATTTAAAAAAATTTCATAGAATCTAATTTTCAGATAATTTTTTTGCCTGAACTTCCATCATAACCTTCTCTCTTAACATATATAAATGATATGTAAAGTCTCGTATCATTTCAAATAGTCCCCAATTAAATTTGATTTTTTTGACCGAAACTAGTGTATAATATACTATGCTTTTTGACCGAAACTTGCATTTCAATAAGTTTCATAGAATCCAATTTTAATTTGATTTTTTGCATGGACTTCCATAGTAACCTTCCCTTGTAAAATATATAAATGATATGTGAAGTTTCGTATCATTTAGAACAATCCCCGATTTAATTTGATTTTTGTTCGAAACTACTATAAACTAGTGTATAATATACTATGATTTTTGACCGAAAGTTTCATTTCAAAACGTTTCATAGAATCTAATTTTCATATGATTTATTAGCATGGACTTCTATCATAACCTTCCCTCTTAACATATATAAATGATATGTGAAGTCTCGTATCATTTCAAATAGTCCCCAATTAAATTTGATTATTTTGACCGAAACTAGTGTATAATATACTATGATTTTTGACAAAAACATGCATTTCAAAAAGTTTCATAGAATCGAATTTTCGGATAATTTTTTGCATGGACTTCCATCATCACCTTCCCTCGTAAAATATGTAAATGATATGTGACGTTTCGTATCATTTCGAACAGTCCCCGATTTAATTTGATTTTTGACTGAAACTAGTATAAACTAGTGTATAATATACTATGATTTTTGACCGAAACTTGCATTTCGCAAAGTTTCATAGAATCTAGTTTTTAGATATTTTTTTTGCATGGACTGCCATGATAACCTTCCCTCTTAACATATATAAATGATCTGAATTGTCTCGTGTCATTTCAAATAGTCCCCAATTAAATTTTATTTTTTTGACCGAAACTAGTATAAACTAGTGTATAATATACATTGATTTTTGACCGACACTTGCATTTAAAAAAATTTCATAGAATCTAATTTTCAGATAATTTTTTTGCCTGAACTTCCATCATAACCTTCTCTCTTAACATATATAAATGATATGTAAAGTCTCGTATCATTTCAAATAGTCCCCAATTAAATTTGATTTTTTTGACCGAAACTAGTGTATAATATACTATGCTTTTTGACCGAAACTTGCATTTCAATAAGTTTCATAGAATCCAATTTTAATTTGATTTTTTGCATGGACTTCCATAGTAACCTTCCCTTGTAAAATATATAAATGATATGTGAAGTTTCGTATCATTTAGAACAATCCCCGATTTAATTTGATTTTTGTTCGAAACTACTATAAACTAGTGTATAATATACTATGATTTTTGACCGAAAGTTTCATTTCAAAACGTTTCATAGAATCTAATTTTCATATGATTTATTAGCATGGACTTCTATCATAACCTTCCCTCTTAACATATATAAATGATATGTGAAGTCTCGTATCATTTCAAATAGTCCCCAATTAAATTTGATTATTTTGACCGAAACTAGTGTATAATATACTATGATTTTTGACAAAAACATGCATTTCAAAAAGTTTCATAGAATCGAATTTTCGGATAATTTTTTGCATGGACTTCCATCATCACCTTCCCTCGTAAAATATGTAAATGATATGTGACGTTTCGTATCATTTCGAACAGTCCCCGATTTAATTTGATTTTTGACTGAAACTAGTATAAACTAGTGTATAATATACTATGATTTTTGACCGAAACTTGCATTTCGCAAAGTTTCATAGAATCTAGTTTTTAGATATTTTTTTTGCATGGACTGCCATGATAACCTTCCCTCTTAACATATATAAATGATCTGAATTGTCTCGTGTCATTTCAAATAGTCCCCAATTAAATTTTATTTTTTTGACCGAAACTAGTATAAACTAGTGTATAATATACATTGATTTTTGACCGACACTTGCATTTAAAAAAATTTCATAGAATCTAATTTTCAGATAATTTTTTTGCCTGAACTTCCATCATAACCTTCTCTCTTAACATATATAAATGATATGTAAAGTCTCGTATCATTTCAAATAGTCCCCAATTAAATTTGATTTTTTTGACCGAAACTAGTGTATAATATACTATGCTTTTTGACCGAAACTTGCATTTCAATAAGTTTCATAGAATCCAATTTTAATTTGATTTTTTGCATGGACTTCCATAGTAACCTTCCCTTGTAAAATATATAAATGATATGTGAAGTTTCGTATCATTTAGAACAATCCCCGATTTAATTTGATTTTTGTTCGAAACTACTATAAACTAGTGTATAATATACTATGATTTTTGACCGAAAGTTTCATTTCAAAACGTTTCATAGAATCTAATTTTCATATGATTTATTAGCATGGACTTCTATCATAACCTTCCCTCTTAACATATATAAATGATATGTGAAGTCTCGTATCATTTCAAATAGTCCCCAATTAAATTTGATTATTTTGACCGAAACTAGTGTATAATATACTATGATTTTTGACAAAAACATGCATTTCAAAAAGTTTCATAGAATCGAATTTTCGGATAATTTTTTGCATGGACTTCCATCATCACCTTCCCTCGTAAAATATGTAAATGATATGTGACGTTTCGTATCATTTCGAACAGTCCCCGATTTAATTTGATTTTTGACTGAAACTAGTATAAACTAGTGTATAATGTACTATGATTTTTGACCGAAACTTGCATTTCGCAAAGTTTCATAGAATCTATTTTTTAGATATTTTTTTTGCATGGACTTCCATCATAACCTTCCCTCTTAACATATATAAATTATATGAAAAGTCTCGTATCATTTCAAATAGTCCCCAATTAAATTTTATTTTTTTGACCGAAACTAGTATAAACTAGTGTATAATATACTATGATTTTTGACCGAAACTTGCATTTCGCAAAGTTTCATAGAATCTATTTTTGAGATATTTTTTTTGCATGGACTTCAATCATAACCTTCCCTCTTAACATATATAAATGATATGAAAAGTCTCGTATCATTTCAAATAGTCCCCAATTAAATTTGAGTTTTTTGACCGAAACTAATGTATAATATACTATGATTTTTTACCGAAACTTGCATATAAAAAAATTTCATAGAATCTAATTTTCAGATAATTTTTTTTCATGGACTTCCATCATAACCTTCCCTCTTAACATATATAAATGAAATGTGAAGTCTCGTATCATTTCAAATAGTCCTCAATTAAATTTAATTTTTTTGACCGAAACTAGTGTATAATATACTATGATTTTTGACCGAAACTTGCATTTCAATAAGTTTCATAGAATCCAATTTTAATTTGATTTTTTGCATGGACTTCCATAGTAACCTTCCCTTGTAAAATATATAAATGATATGTGAAGTTTCGTATCATTTAGAACAATCCCCGATTTAATTTGATTTTTGTTCGAAACTACTATAAACTAGTGTATAATATACTATGATTTTTGACCGAAAGTTTCATTTCAAAACGTTTCATAGAATCTAATTTTCATATGATTTATTAGCATGGACTTCTATCATAACCTTCCCTCTTAACATATATAAATGATATGTGAAGTCTCGTATCATTTCAAATAGTCCCCAATTAAATTTGATTATTTTGACCGAAACTAGTGTATAATATACTATGATTTTTGACAAAAACATGCATTTCAAAAAGTTTCATAGAATCGAATTTTCGGATAATTTTTTGCATGGACTTCCATCATCACCTTCCCTCGTAAAATATGTAAATGATATGTGACGTTTCGTATCATTTCGAACAGTCCCCGATTTAATTTGATTTTTGACTGAAACTAGTATAAACTAGTGTATAATGTACTATGATTTTTGACCGAAACTTGCATTTCGCAAAGTTTCATAGAATCTATTTTTTAGATATTTTTTTTGCATGGACTTCCATCATAACCTTCCCTCTTAACATATATAAATTATATGAAAAGTCTCGTATCATTTCAAATAGTCCCCAATTAAATTTTATTTTTTTGACCGAAACTAGTATAAACTAGTGTATAATATACTATGATTTTTGACCGAAACTTGCATTTCGCAAAGTTTCATAGAATCTATTTTTGAGATATTTTTTTTGCATGGACTTCAATCATAACCTTCCCTCTTAACATATATAAATGATATGAAAAGTCTCGTATCATTTCAAATAGTCCCCAATTAAATTTGAGTTTTTTGACCGAAACTAATGTATAATATACTATGATTTTTTACCGAAACTTGCATATAAAAAAATTTCATAGAATCTAATTTTCAGATAATTTTTTTTCATGGACTTCCATCATAACCTTCCCTCTTAACATATATAAATGAAATGTGAAGTCTCGTATCATTTCAAATAGTCCTCAATTAAATTTGATTTTTTTGACCGAAACTAGTGTATAATATACTATGATTTTTGACCGAAACTTGCATTTCAAAAAGTTTCATAGAATCCAATTTTAATTTATTTTTTGCCTGATCTTCCATCATAACCTTCCCTTGTAAAATATATAAATGATATGTGAAGTTTCATATCATTTAGAACAATCCCAGATTTAATTTGATTATTGACCGAAACTAGTATAAACTAGTGTATAATATACTATGATTTTTGACCGAAACTTTCATTTAAAAAAGTTTCATAGAATCTAATTTTCATATGATTTATTAGCATGGACTTCTATCATAACCTTCCCTCTTAACATATATAAATGATATGTGAAGTCTCGTATCATTTCAAATAGTCCCCAATTAAATTTGATTATTTTGACCGAAACTAGTGTATAATATACTATGATTTTTGACAAAAACATGCATTTCAAAAAGTTTCATAGAATCGAATTTTCGGATAATTTTTTGCATGGACTTCCATCATCACCTTCCCTCGTAAAATATGTAAATGATATGTGACGTTTCGTATCATTTCGAACAGTCCCCGATTTAATTTGATTTTTGACTGAAACTAGTATAAACTAGTGTATAATGTACTATGATTTTTGACCGAAACTTGCATTTCGCAAAGTTTCATAGAATCTATTTTTTAGATATTTTTTTTGCATGGACTTCCATCATAACCTTCCCTCTTAACATATATAAATTATATGAAAAGTCTCGTATCATTTCAAATAGTCCCCAATTAAATTTTATTTTTTTGACCGAAACTAGTATAAACTAGTGTATAATATACTATGATTTTTGACCGAAACTTGCATTTCGCAAAGTTTCATAGAATCTATTTTTGAGATATTTTTTTTGCATGGACTTCAATCATAACCTTCCCTCTTAACATATATAAATGGTATGAAAAGTCTCGTATCATTTCAAATAGTCCCCAATTAAATTTGAGCTTTTTGACCGAAACTAATGTATAATATACTATGATTTTTTACCGAAACATGCATATAAAAAAATTTCATAGAATCTAATTTTCAGATAATTTTTTTTCATGGACTTCCATCATAACCTTCCCTCTTAACATATATAAATGAAATGTGAAGTCTCGTATCATTTCAAATAGTCCTCAATTAAATTTGATTTTTTTGACCGAAACTAGTGTATAATATACTATGATTTTTGACCGAAACTTGCATTTCAAAAAGTTTCATAGAATCCAATTTTAATTTATTTTTTGCCTGATCTTCCATCATAACCTTCCCTTGTAAAATATATAAATGATATGTGAAGTTTCATATCATTTAGAACAATCCCAGATTTAATTTGATTTTTGACCGAAACTAGTATAAACTAGTGTATAATATACTATGATTTTTGACCGAAACTTTCATTTAAAAAAGTTTCATAGAATCTAATTTTCATATAATTTATTTGCATGGACTTCCATCATAACCATCCCTCTTAACATATATAAATGATATGTGAAGTCTCGTATCATTTCAAATAGTCCCCAATTAAATTTGATTTTTTTGACCGAAACTAGTGTATAATATACTATGATTTTTTACAAAAAAATGCATTTCTAAAAGTTTCATAGAATCGAATTTTCGGATGATTTTTTGCATGGACTTCCATCATAACCTTCCCTCGTAAAATATATAAATGATATGTGAAGTTTCGTATCATTTCGAACAGTCCCCAAATTAATTTGATTTTTGACCGAAACTAGTATAAACTAGTGTATAATATACTATGATTTTTGACCGAAACTTGCATTTCGCAAAGTTTCATAGAATCTATTTTTTAGATATTTTTTTTGCATGGACTTCCATCATAACCTTCCCTCTTAACATATATAAATGATATGAAAAGTCTCGTATCATTTCAAATAGTCCCCAATTAAATTTTATTTTTTTGACCGAAACTAGTATAAACTAGTGTATAATATACATTGATATTTGACCGAAACTTGCATTTAAAAAATTTCATAGAATATAATTTTCAGATAATTTATTTGAATGGACTTCAATCATAACCTTCCCGCTTAACATATATAAATGATATGTGAAGTCTCGTATCATTTCAAATAGTCCCCAATTAAATTTTAGTTTTTTGACCGAAACTAGTGTATAATATACTATTATTTTTTACCGAAACTTGCATTTAAAAAAATTTCATAGAATCTAATTTTCAGATAATTTTTTTGCATGGACTTCCATCATAACCTTCCCTCTTAACATATATAAATGATATGTGAAGTCTCGTATCATTTCAAATAGTCCCCAATTAAATTTGATTTTTTTGTCCGAAACTAGTGTATAATATACTATGATTTTTGACCGAAACTTGCATTTCAAAAAGTTTCATAGAATCCAATTTTAATTTGATTTTTTGCCTGGTATTCCATCATAACCTTCCCTTGTAAAATATATAAATTATATGTGAAGTTTCGTATCATTTAGAACAATCCCAGATTTAATTTGATATTTGACCGAAACTAGTATAAACTAGTGTATAATATACTATGATTTTTGACCGAAACTTTCATTTAAAAAAGTTTCATAGAATCTAATTTTCATATGATTTATTTGCATGGACTTCCATCATAACCATCCCTCTTAACATATATAAATGATATGTGAAGTGTCGTATCATTTCAAATAGTCCCCAATTAAATTTGATTTTTTTGACCGAAACTAGTGTATAATATACTATGATTTTTTACACAAAAAGGCATTTCTAAAAGTTTCATAGAATCGAATTTTCGGATGATTTTTTGCATGGACTTCCATCATAACCTTCCCTCGTTAAATATATAAATGATATGTGAAGTTTCGTATCATTTCGAACAGTCCCCAAATTAATTTGATTTTTGACCGAAACTAGTATAAACTAGTGTATAATATACTATGATTTTTGACCGAAACTTGCATTTCGCAAAGTTTCATAGAATCTATTTTTTAGATATTTTTTTTGCATGGACTTCCATCATAACCTTCCCTCTTAACATATATAAATGATATGAAAAGTCTCGTATCATTTCAAATAGTCCCCAATTAAATTTGAGTTTTTTGACCGAAACTAGTATAAACTATGTATAATATACATTGATTTTTGACCGAAACTTGCATTTAAAAAAATTTCATAGAATATAATTTTCAGATAATTTATTTGAATGGACTTCAATCATAACCTTCCCGCTTAACATATATAAATGATATGTGAAGTCTCGTATCATTTCAAATAGTCCCCAATTAAATTTTAGTTTTTTGACTGAAACTAGTGTATAATATACTTTTATTTTTTACCGAAACATGCATTTAAAAAAATTTCATAGAATCTAATTTTCAGATAATTTTTTTGCATGGACTTCCATCATAACCTTCCCTCTTAACATATATAAATGATATGTGAAGTCTCGTATCATATCAAATAGTCCCCAATTAAATTTGATTTTTTTGACCGAAACTAGTGTATAATATACCATGATTTTTGCATGGACTTCCATCATAACCTTCCCTCGTAAAATATATAAATGATATGTGAGGTTTCGTATCATTTCGAACAGTCCCCAAATTAAATAATTTTTTGACCGAAACTAGTATAAACTAGTGTATAATATACTATGATTTTTGACCGAAACTTGCATTTCGCAAAGTTTCATAGGATCTAGTTTTTAGATAATTTTTATGCATGGACTTCCATCATAACCTTCCCTCTTAACATATATAAATGATCTGAAAAGTCTCGTATCATTTCAAATAGTCCCCAATTAAATTTTATTTTTTTGACCGAAACTAGTATAAACTAATGTATAATATACTATGATTTTTGACCGAAACTTGCATTTCGCAAAGTTTCATAGAATCTATTTTTTAGATATTTTTTTTGCATGGAATTCCATCATAACCTTCCCTCTTAACATATATAAATGATATGAAAAGTCTCGTATCATTTCAAATAGTCCCCAATTAAATTTTATTTTTTTGACCGAAACTAGTATAAACTAGTGTATAATATACATTGATTTTTGACCGAAACTTGCATTTAAAAAATTTCATAGAATATAATTTTCAGATAATTTATTTGAATGGACTTCAATCATAACCTTCCCGCTTAACATATATAAATGATATGTGAAGTCTCGTATCATTTCAAATAGTCCCCAATTAAATTTTAGTTTTCTGACCGAAACTAGTGTATAATATACTATTATTTTTTACCGAAACTTGCATTTAAAAAAATTTCATAGAATCTAATTTTCAGATAATTTTTTTGCATGGACTTCCATCATAACCTTCCCTCTTAACATATATAAATGATATGTGAAGTCTCGTATCATTTCAAATAGTCCCCAATTAAATTTGATTTTTTTGAACGAAACTAGTGTATAATATACTATGATTTTTGACCGAAACTTGCATTTCAAAAAGTTTCATAGAATCCAATTTTAATTTGATTTTTTGCCTGATATTCCATCATAACCTTCCCTTGTAAAATATATAAATTATATGTGAAGTTTCGTATCATTTAGAACAATCCCAGATTTAATTTGATATTTGACCGAAACTAGTATAAACTAGTGTATAATATACTATGATTTTTGACCGAAACTTTCATTTAAAAAAGTTTCATAGAATCTAATTTTCATATGATTTATTTGCATGGACTTCCATCATAACCATCCCTCTTAACATATATAAATGATATGTGAAGTCTCGTATCATATCAAATAGTCCCCAATTAAATTTGATTTTTTTGACCGAAACTAGTGTATAATATACCATGATTTTTGCATGGACTTCCATCATAACCTTCCCTCGTAAAATATATAAATGATATGTGAGGTTTCGTATCATTTCGAACAGTCCCCAAATTAAATAATTTTTTGACCGAAACTAGTATAAACTAGTGTATAATATACTATGATTTTTGACCGAAACTTGCATTTCGCAAAGTTTCATAGGATCTAGTTTTTAGATAATTTTTATGCATGGACTTCCATCATAACCTTCCCTCTTAACATATATAAATGATCTGAAAAGTCTCGTATCATTTCAAATAGTCCCCAATTAAATTTTATTTTTTTGACCGAAACTAGTATAAACTAGTGTATAATATACTATGATTTTTGACCGAAACTTGCATTTCGCAAAGTTTCATAGAATCTAGTTTTTAGATATTTTTTCTGCATGGACTTCCATCATAACCTTCCCTCTTAACATATATAAATGATCTGAAAAGTCTCGTATCATTTCAAATAGTCCCCAATTAAATTTTATTTTTTTGACCGAAACTAGTGTATAATATATTATGATTTTTGACCGAAACTTGCATTTAAAAAAATTTCATAGAATCTAATTTTCAGATAATTTTTTTGCATGGACTTCCATCATAACCTTCCCTCTTAACATATATAAATGATATGTGAAGTCTTGTATCATTTCAAATAGTCCCCAATTAAATTTGATTTTTTTGACCGAAACTAGTGTATAATATACTATGAGTTTTGACCGAAACATGCATTTCAAAAAGTTTCATAGAATCCAATTTTAATTTGATTTTTTGCATGGACTTCCATCATAACCTTCCCTTGTAAAATAAATAGATGATATGTGACGTTTCTTATCATTTAGAACAATCCCCGATTTAATTTGATTTTTGACCGAAACTAGTATAAACTAGTGTATAATATACTATGATTTTTGACCGAAATTTTCATTTCAATAAGTTTCATAGAATCTAATTTCCATAAGATTTATTTGCATGGACTTCCATCATAACCTTCACTCTTAACATATATAAATGATATGTGAAGTCTGTAACACCCCAAATCTACCCGACGGAAATTCATAAATCAGAGTTTCAAAAATTCAACAACAAAACAGGATGCTACATTTTTCCACTTAACAAATTCATTTAATTTCATGAACATCGATACATAACACTTTCAAATAGGATGAAACTATAAGGTCAACTCTTATTCAATTCATTGAAGTCAAACAACTTTTACAAATAGGCAGCGGATCCACAAATATTCAACTTTGCATCAGTTAACAACTTTTTCAACCTAACAACTTAGTAATAACATTTTTTTCATTGAGACAACTTAAAATAACAACAACTAAATATAACAACAAAACAATTAAGCGTTCATCCCCCCGAGTGTTACGTATCAGAGCGACGACACCGACTTGATTACGAAAGTAAGCAACTCTAAACTGGAATACCTGCACGTTACCAATCAAGGTAACATTCAACAATAGAAAGGGGTGAGATATCGAACCATATAAACAAGAGTATGATAATTAATACGCTAGATAGAATCATACAATTTTTACACTATCCACAACAACGTCTTACTAAACACCCCAAACAACCAACATACTTTATCATCTTAATTCACACATCAACATAATCAATTCCAACTATAACCTTAGCATACAAACCTTCATCAACTTCGACGAACATTAACAACATATTCAACTTCTTCAATATATACAAAATCGACATTACAAACATAAATATATAAACAACTCAGGCAACATAATCCTATAATCAACTCATCCATCGTCATAATATAATCAACTTAACAACATAATCAACTTATCCAACATAATAATATAATCAACTTAGCAACATAATCAACTTGTCCCACGTAATAATATAATCAACTTAACAACATAATCAACTTGTCCAACATAATAATATAATCAACTTAACAACATAATCAACTTGTCCAACATAATAATATAATCAACTTAGCAACATAATCAACTTGTCCAACATAATAATATAATCAACTTAGCAACATAATCAACTTGTCCAACATAAACAACTTATTCAACTTGAGCAACGTACACAACTTTATGAATGTAGGCAACAAGAACAACTTTATCAACTCGGCAACATAAACAACACAAACAACATAATTAATGCAACACGGAATGTGACTCGACTGTGCATATGCATGTGGTACCATTGGAGTAAAACTCCCAACTTAAAATATACCAGGTTATCGAGGTATCTGCAAGGCATAAGCCTTCAACTTAATAAATTTGCCAATCCAGGCCAACGTGGTGAGCATCCGCTCCAACTTAGAAATGCAGTGTATGCCATGATACAACGACTCAACACATCACAACAATCAACTCCAACAACATGAAACAAACAACATCGCAACTTTAATTCAACACCGATTCAACTTTGGCCTTAGGCCTACAACTTTCAACGTTGGTCATACGACCTACAACTTGAACATCAACATTGGTCTTACGATTTACAATTCAAATAATCAACATGGGTCCTTCGACCTTTAACTTAAAAATGCTCACAAACCGGGACAAAACAACATACGCAACTATACTATAAAATACACACATTCAACACTAATTAACAAAGTACACCGACTAAAATCACTTATTTATTATTCCGAACTAACTCGACAATTTTCGTTAAATTTCGGACAACTAATTTTTATCGCGTAATTTCACCCGGTCGACTAAATCGGTACTGCTTTTACTACTATTATTGCTACCAATAATTCCCACTGAATCTGTTAAATTCCATCTTACTGATACAAATCCTTTTTCTCTTCAATTATTCTATCATGAAATTCAACGAACTATTTTTCTGTCCAACTCCAAAACTCTGTTTTTATCAAAAGACTAGTTAATTACCATTTTTCTGTCCAACTCCAAAACTCTGTTTTTATCAAATTAATTTAACAATAAAACTCAATAACATCGATTAATCAAATTCCACAAACAACATTATTCCATCAATTTCACAACCACAATTCGACCGACTCATCTACGGACAACACAAAAATTATACGATCCCAAACCCACATATTAATCATCATAATCCCGATTATAGAGTTCGAACCCCACCCTTACCTTAATCGATGGCCGTTTCGAATCTCCGATCGAATTTCCAACCCCTTTGCATATGTGACCCTTTTCCTCTCCTCTTTCATCCATTAAGATTAGAAATACGAACACGCTACCATTGAGTTCCTACATTGACCAAAATTCAGCCTTCATCACCATCAATCCCGTAACTACTATTTGACCAATTTCGAGCATGAACTTCCAAACTTCAAATGCGTTTTTCTCCTTCAATACAGAACTTATTGACACGAAATTATATATCAAATCGAAGGGAATTTCGTAAGCTTTCCAGAAATTCAAGAATCGCTTTAATCAGAATTACGAGTAAAAAGTTATCACCTGTTTAGTGGAAGCTGTACCGAATGTGCGAAAATTAAGATATGAACATGAATCCTTCTTTCTCCTTCTTTTCTCCCAAGCTGTTTTCTCTTCTCTAAAACCCTTATTTTTCTCTAAGACTTTTTCCCTAATTTCCACGATTCCCTCTTCTTCTGTTACTTCTTCTCTTTGACTCATTATTTTATTCCTTTTTATTATAATAATAATAATCCAATAAAACAATTAATGGGCCTAAACACTGCACCCCTTTAATTGTTAATTCCGACGAAATTCAAGCCCAATAACCAACATGCTCCAATAATCAATACTATCACTGATAATATTATTTCTTCGATTTTCCGACTTAACAACTTAATTTACCATAACGCTAAAAATCAATTAATAATTTGCGACTAATTTTTTTTCTCCCGACTTAATTAAATTATCTTCCAATATTTGACCAAATGGTCCAAGCACCTAAATAACTTATCCAACCATAAACGGGAGAATATTCCACATCAATTCCCACAACTCAGTTAATTCAACTTTATCCAACGAACGACAATGCAACTTAAATCGACTCATTCAACTTAATTCAAACAAACTTAGCAACTTATCACAAACAACTTCGACAATTCAACATAAATCAACACCAATAACGCGAATATAATGAATTAAATAATTAATTAATAAATAGAGCGTTACAACTCTCCCCCACTTAGGATATTTTCGTCCTCGAAAATTCATCCGATTCAACTACTCCAACTACTTATTCCATCCGACTACTCAACTCTCATTTCCAAAGGCAACCCACGTATACCACAAACAATAATACATAACTTAAACACAACATTAACTCAATCAACTATTAACATCTCAACTCATTCACATAAGAATAACAACACAACACTACGCGTTCGCTGCGCACTCTGATTACTTGCAATTTACAAAGTTTACTGAGTCTAAATCCAACTTACAATTATCAAAATCGACATATCCACAAAGCCCTTCGACTCAATCCTTTTGGAATTTCATTCCAACAGATATTCTAATTCTTGTAGTTACCGCATACTTCAACTTAGATTCGTACAATAACACCTTTAAACATTCAATATAATTACAATGACGACTACTTCCAAATCTTGGATAAGACATTCATATACTTCCATGAATTCCAAATTATCATCAACATAGGCTACAACTTTACCATCTTTTAACAACACGTCCTGCAAAATTCATCTTAACCACGCAACATCATTACACCAACTTAAGATACAAAGGTCCAACGAATCTCCACATGATAACTCGCACTCTTCGCTTTCAACTAATTCAACTTACCAAATACTCGATTCTTACTCATACCGACACAACCTTCATAAATTTTTATCCGAATCAACACAACCAAACAATTCCTCTTATCCCCACTAAAACCGTTCTTTAATAAACCAACTTATAATTTAACTTCTAATAATTGCAACTCAATTATATATGACATTCTTATCAAATCATCATTTTACATTTCCACCCACTTTCCCTTCTAATCATCTCAAGAATACTTCAAGTCTCAAGCTACTCAATTCATCACTAAATAACATTCCAATTATTCCGAGTCCAACTATGAATTTTCTTATTACAATTCAATCCAAGCGTAACTTCATACTTCCCTCTTAAATTTCAACTAATACTCTCTTATAATAACTTTCATCAACAAAACAAACAATACTCAAGTGTTCGGCTTGACTTCAACCAATTCGACGTACATACTATACTAGTTGGCATGATACATCTATCCATCAATTATGATTACATCTGCTATCAACAATAGATTAAGGGTGATCAGTTCCTTAATTTGTCAATAGACATCCGACAACCATAACGGTGGCACAAATCATCATTACCCAACGTAATAACGTACTTCAACTTATGCCCAGAGTCCATAAGCATATTGCTCCGCCAACTCTCTACGACTTATCAACTTCTTCTTAGTCTCTTTAATTCCAACTTCGTCAAAGATACAAAACATCCAAAAAAATCAAGTACACATTCTCTTATGTACACACATAGTACCACACGACTTTCGATATCCCACTAACACTTTATTCGCTACAACAAGTACCATCCAAAGCGGTTTGCTCCATCTACAATTTTCAACCAAGTTAAAATTCTTAACAACATTGATTAGACATCCATCTTCTTCTCAATACTACCATCATCTAACATTGGCACTTTAATCGTCCCTACTCGACATAAATCGCATCTCTATGCATTCTCCGATACCAACATTTTATTATTTTTCCAACATTTTCATTTTTCTAAAATTTTCAGCAACACACGCTCCACTTCGAACGCAATTATCTTCTTCAATACAGACCTCCAAATCACAAAATTATATTCTAACATGAAGAGAAATTTGTGAATATTCCAGAACTTCAAGAATCGCCCAAATCCGACTTACGAGTAAAAAGTTATCCCCATCGCAATGGGACTGGTCAATAATTCCCGTATGCAGAATTTTCCAAAAATCAGCAGCAGAACCAACTATTAAAATGCACTTATCTCCCTCATCATAAACCTCCTGAATGCAAATCTTATATGCAAACTGTAGGGAATTTCATAAGCTTTCCAAAAAGTCCAGAACTGCTTCAATCCGAATCACGGTTAAAAAGTTATACCACTTCTCGTGACAGCTGTTCCAAGGTTGCAAAAACCAGAATTTTTGAGATTGATGAATGTAAATTCCATCTCTCTCCATCTTACTTCCAAGTTCTACCAAAAATATTACTCTACATCCAACTTCGAAAATTACTCGACTTTAATCCAACTACACACAAGGCATAGTGATCTACCGACGTGATCCCTCAACTTGATCCATCAACTTTTCTTTGTATTTGGAATAAATCCTTCATCCTTAAACAATCTCCATCCAAAATCAATGCACTGCTCAACCCGACCGATACGAATTCATGAATCCATGCTCTCGCCAGTCTGCAACAACGTCTCTTCAACAACCTTGCACTCTTGCAATCAACATCAACTTTAAACCAACTTCAACTTTGCAACAACAGTCCGGGAGTCAAGCTTCTCCCCCACTTAATTCCAACAAACACCTGCAGACAACGACTAGAAACTAACAACAAGTACCGACAGTGTCTCACACACATGTCGCATACAAAGGAAATAACAACACTAGACAACTTTGGCCGGACGGACCGACCTGCTCTGATACCACTAATGTAACACCCCAAATCTACCCGACGGAAATTCATAAATCAGAGTTTCAAAAATTCAACAACAAAACAGGATGCTACATTTTTCCACTTAACAAATTCATTTAATTTCATGAACATCGATACATAACACTTTCAAATAGGATGAAACTATAAGGTCAACTCTTATTCAATTCATTGAAGTCAAACAACTTTTACAAATAGGCAGCGGATCCACAAATATTCAACTTTGCATCAGTTAACAACTTTTTCAACCTAACAACTTAGTAATAACATTTTTTTCATTGAGACAACTTAAAATAACAACAACTAAATATAACAACAAAACAATTAAGCGTTCATCCCCCCGAGTGTTACGTATCAGAGCGACGACACCGACTTGATTACGAAAGTAAGCAACTCTAAACTGGAATACCTGCACGTTACCAATCAAGGTAACATTCAACAATAGAAAGGGGTGAGATATCGAACCATATAAACAAGAGTATGATAATTAATACGCTAGATAGAATCATACAATTTTTACACTATCCACAACAACGTCTTACTAAACACCCCAAACAACCAACATACTTTATCATCTTAATTCACACATCAACATAATCAATTCCAACTATAACCTTAGCATACAAACCTTCATCAACTTCGACGAACATTAACAACATATTCAACTTCTTCAATATATACAAAATCGACATTACAAACATAAATATATAAACAACTCAGGCAACATAATCCTATAATCAACTCATCCATCGTCATAATATAATCAACTTAACAACATAATCAACTTATCCAACATAATAATATAATCAACTTAGCAACATAATCAACTTGTCCCACGTAATAATATAATCAACTTAACAACATAATCAACTTGTCCAACATAATAATATAATCAACTTAACAACATAATCAACTTGTCCAACATAATAATATAATCAACTTAGCAACATAATCAACTTGTCCAACATAATAATATAATCAACTTAGCAACATAATCAACTTGTCCAACATAAACAACTTATTCAACTTGAGCAACGTACACAACTTTATGAATGTAGGCAACAAGAACAACTTTATCAACTCGGCAACATAAACAACACAAACAACATAATTAATGCAACACGGAATGTGACTCGACTGTGCATATGCATGTGGTACCATTGGAGTAAAACTCCCAACTTAAAATATACCAGGTTATCGAGGTATCTGCAAGGCATAAGCCTTCAACTTAATAAATTTGCCAATCCAGGCCAACGTGGTGAGCATCCGCTCCAACTTAGAAATGCAGTGTATGCCATGATACAACGACTCAACACATCACAACAATCAACTCCAACAACATGAAACAAACAACATCGCAACTTTAATTCAACACCGATTCAACTTTGGCCTTAGGCCTACAACTTTCAACGTTGGTCATACGACCTACAACTTGAACATCAACATTGGTCTTACGATTTACAATTCAAATAATCAACATGGGTCCTTCGACCTTTAACTTAAAAATGCTCACAAACCGGGACAAAACAACATACGCAACTATACTATAAAATACACACATTCAACACTAATTAACAAAGTACACCGACTAAAATCACTTATTTATTATTCCGAACTAACTCGACAATTTTCGTTAAATTTCGGACAACTAATTTTTATCGCGTAATTTCACCCGGTCGACTAAATCGGTACTGCTTTTACTACTATTATTGCTACCAATAATTCCCACTGAATCTGTTAAATTCCATCTTACTGATACAAATCCTTTTTCTCTTCAATTATTCTATCATGAAATTCAACGAACTATTTTTCTGTCCAACTCCAAAACTCTGTTTTTATCAAAAGACTAGTTAATTACCATTTTTCTGTCCAACTCCAAAACTCTGTTTTTATCAAATTAATTTAACAATAAAACTCAATAACATCGATTAATCAAATTCCACAAACAACATTATTCCATCAATTTCACAACCACAATTCGACCGACTCATCTACGGACAACACAAAAATTATACGATCCCAAACCCACATATTAATCATCATAATCCCGATTATAGAGTTCGAACCCCACCCTTACCTTAATCGATGGCCGTTTCGAATCTCCGATCGAATTTCCAACCCCTTTGCATATGTGACCCTTTTCCTCTCCTCTTTCATCCATTAAGATTAGAAATACGAACACGCTACCATTGAGTTCCTACATTGACCAAAATTCAGCCTTCATCACCATCAATCCCGTAACTACTATTTGACCAATTTCGAGCATGAACTTCCAAACTTCAAATGCGTTTTTCTCCTTCAATACAGAACTTATTGACACGAAATTATATATCAAATCGAAGGGAATTTCGTAAGCTTTCCAGAAATTCAAGAATCGCTTTAATCAGAATTACGAGTAAAAAGTTATCACCTGTTTAGTGGAAGCTGTACCGAATGTGCGAAAATTAAGATATGAACATGAATCCTTCTTTCTCCTTCTTTTCTCCCAAGCTGTTTTCTCTTCTCTAAAACCCTTATTTTTCTCTAAGACTTTTTCCCTAATTTCCACGATTCCCTCTTCTTCTGTTACTTCTTCTCTTTGACTCATTCTTTTATTCCTTTTTATTATAATAATAATAATCCAATAAAACAATTAATGGGCCTAAACACTGCACCCCTTTAATTGTTAATTCCGACGAAATTCAAGCCCAATAACCAACATGCTCCAATAATCAATACTATCACTGATAATATTATTTCTTCGATTTTCCGACTTAACAACTTAATTTACCATAACGCTAAAAATCAATTAATAATTTGCGACTAATTTTTTTTCTCCCGACTTAATTAAATTATCTTCCAATATTTGACCAAATGGTCCAAGCACCTAAATAACTTATCCAACCATAAACGGGAGAATATTCCACATCAATTCCCACAACTCAGTTAATTCAACTTTATCCAACGAACGACAATGCAACTTAAATCGACTCATTCAACTTAATTCAAACAAACTTAGCAACTTATCACAAACAACTTCGACAATTCAACATAAATCAACACCAATAACGCGAATATAATGAATTAAATAATTAATTAATAAATAGAGCGTTACATAGAATCCAATTTTAATTTGATTTTTTGCATGGACATCCATCATAACCTTCCCTTGTAAAATATATAAATGATATGTGAAGTTTCGTATCATTTAGAACAATCCCCGATTTAATTTGATTTTTGATCGAAACTAGTATAAACTAGTGTATAATATACTATGATTTTTGACCGAAACTTTCATTTCAAAACGTTTCATAGAATCTAATTTTCATATGATTTATTTGCATGGACTTCCATCATAACCTTCCCTCTTAACATATATAAATGATATGTGAAGTCTCGTATCATTTCAAATAGTCCCCAATTAAATTTTATTTTTTTGACCGAAACTAGTGTATAATATACTATGATTTTTGACCGAAACTTGCATTTAAAAAAATTTCATAGAATCTAATTTTCAGATAATTTTTTTGCATGGACTTCCATCATAACCTTCCCTCTTAACATATATAAATGATATGTGAAGTCTCGTATCATTTCAAATAGTCCCCAATTAAATTTGAGTTTTTTGACCTAAACTAGTGTATAATATACTTTGATTTTTGACCGAATCTTGCATTTAAAAAAATTTCATAGAATCTAATTTTCAGATAATTTTTTTTCCTGAACTTCCATCATAACCTTCCCAATTAACATATATAAATGATATGTGAAGTCTCGTATCAATTCAAATAGTCCCCAATTAAATTTGATTTTTTTGACCGAAACTAGTGTATAATATACTATGATTTTTGACCGAAACTTGCATTTCAAAAAGTTTCATAGAATCCAATTTTAATTTGATTTTTTGCATGGACATCCATCATAACCTTTCCTTGTAAAATATATAAATGATATGTGAAGTTTCGTATCATTTAGAACAATCCCCGATTTAATTTGATTTTTGATCGAAACTAGTATAAACTAGTGTATAATATACTATGATTTTTGACCGAAACTTTCATTTCAAAACGTTTCATAGAATCTAATTTTCATATGATTTATTTGCATGGACTTCCATCATAACCTTCCCTCTTAACATATATAAATGATATGTGAAGTCTCGTATCATTTCAAATAGTCCCCACTTAAATTTTATTTTTTTGACCGAAACTAGTGTATAATATACTATGATTTTTGACCGAAACTTGCATTTAAAAAAATTTCATAGAATCTAATTTTCAGATAATTTTTTTGCATGGACTTCCATCATAACCTTCCCTCTTAACATATATAAATGATATGTGAAGTCTCGTATCATTTCAAATAGTCCCCAATTAAATTTGAGTTTTTTGACGTAAACTAGAGTATAATATACTTTGATTTTTGACCGAAACTTGCATTTAAAAAAATTTCATAGAATCTAATTTTCAGATAATTTTTTTTCCTGAACTTCCATCATAACCTTCCCAATTAACATATATAAATGATATGTGAAGTCTGGTATCATTTCAAATAGTCCCCAATTAAATTTGATTTTTTTGACCGAAACTAGTGTATAATATACTATGATTTTTGACCGAAACTTGCATTTCAAAAAGTTTCATAGAATCCAATTTTAATTTGATTTTTTGCATGGACATCCATCATAACCTTCCCTCGTAAAATATATAAATGATATGTGAAGTTTCGTATCATTTAGAACAATCCCCGATTTAATTTGATTTTTGACCGAAACTAGCATAAACTAGTGTATAATATACTATGATTTTTGACCGAAACTTGCATTTCGCAAAGTTTCATAGAATCTAGTTTTTAGATGATTTTTTTGCATGGACTTCCATCATAACCTTCCCTCTTAACATATATAAATGATCTGAAAAGTCTCGTATCATTTCAAATAGTCCCCAATTAAATTTTATTTTTTTGACCGAAACTAGTATAAACTAGTGTATAATATACATTGATTTTTGACCGAAACTTGCATTTAAAAAAATTTCATAGAATCTAATTTTCAGATAATTTTTTTTCCTGAACTTCCATCATAACCTTCCCAATTAACATATATAAATGATATGTGAAGTCTCGTATCAATTCAAATAGTCCCCAATTAAATTTGATTTTTTTGACCGAAACTAGTGTATAATATACTATGATTTTTGACCGAAACTTGCATTTCAAAAAGTTTCATAGAATCCAATTTTAATTTGATTTTTTGCATGGACATCCATCATAACCTTTCCTTGTAAAATATATAAATGATATGTGAAGTTTCGTATCATTTAGAACAATCCCCGATTTAATTTGATTTTTGATCGAAACTAGTATAAACTAGTGTATAATATACTATGATTTTTGACCGAAACTTTCATTTCAAAACGTTTCATAGAATCTAATTTTCATATGATTTATTTGCATGGACTTCCATCATAACCTTCCCTCTTAACATATATAAATGATATGTGAAGTCTCGTATCATTTCAAATAGTCCCCACTTAAATTTTATTTTTTTGACCGAAACTAGTGTATAATATACTATGATTTTTGACCGAAACTTGCATTTAAAAAAATTTCATAGAATCTAATTTTCAGATAATTTTTTTGCATGGACTTCCATCATAACCTTCCCTCTTAACATATATAAATGATATGTGAAG
Source organism: Lathyrus aphaca (assembly GCA_963966055.1). Lineage (NCBI taxonomy): Eukaryota > Viridiplantae > Streptophyta > Magnoliopsida > Fabales > Fabaceae > Lathyrus > Lathyrus aphaca. The sequence goes on from OZ014521.1 coordinate 588,254,651, forward strand.
TCTCGTATCATTTCAAATAGTCCCCAATTAAATTTGAGTTTTTTGACGTAAACTAGAGTATAATATACTTTGATTTTTGACCGAAACTTGCATTTAAAAAAATTTCATAGAATCTAATTTTCAGATAATTTTTTTTCCTGAACTTCCATCATAACCTTCCCAATTAACATATATAAATGATATGTGAAGTCTGGTATCATTTCAAATAGTCCCCAATTAAATTTGATTTTTTTGACCGAAACTAGTGTATAATATACTATGATTTTTGACCGAAACTTGCATTTCAAAAAGTTTCATAGAATCCAATTTTAATTTGATTTTTTGCATGGACATCCATCATAACCTTCCCTCGTAAAATATATAAATGATATGTGAAGTTTCGTATCATTTAGAACAATCCCCGATTTAATTTGATTTTTGACCGAAACTAGCATAAACTAGTGTATAATATACTATGATTTTTGACCGAAACTTGCATTTCGCAAAGTTTCATAGAATCTAGTTTTTAGATGATTTTTTTGCATGGACTTCCATCATAACCTTCCCTCTTAACATATATAAATGATCTGAAAAGTCTCGTATCATTTCAAATAGTCCCCAATTAAATTTTATTTTTTTGACCGAAACTAGTATAAACTAGTGTATAATATACATTGATTTTTGACCGAAACTTGCATTTAAAAAAATTTCATAGAATCTAATTTTCAGATAATTTTTTTTTCCTGAACTTCCATCATAACCTTCCCAATTAATATATATAAATGATATGTGAAGTCTCGTATCATTTCAAATAGTCCCCAATTAAATTTGATTTTTTTGACCGAAACTAGTGTATAATATACTATGATTTTTGACCGAAACTTGCATTTCAAAAAGTTTCATAGAATCCAATTTTAATTTGATTTTTTGCATGGACATCCATCATAACCTTCCCTTGTAAAATATATAAATGATATGTGAAGTTTCGTATCATTTAGAACAATCCCCGATTTAATTTGATTTTTGATCGAAACTAGTATAAACTAGTGTATAATATACTATGATTTTTGACCGAAACTTTCATTTCAAAACGTTTCATAGAATCTAATTTTCATATGATTTATTTGCATGGACTTCCATCATAACCTTCCCTCTTAACATATATAAATGATATGTGAAGTCTCGTATCATTTCAAATAGACCCCAATTAAATTTTATTTTTTTGACCGAAACTAGTGTATAATATACTATGATTTTTGACCGAAACTTGCATTTAAAAAAATTTCATAGAATCTAATTTTCAGATAATTTTTTTGCATGGACTTCCATCATAACCTTCCCTCTTAACATATATAAATGATATGTGAAATCTCGTATCATTTCAAATAGTCCCCAATTAAATTTGAGTTTTTTGACCTAAACTAGTGTATAATATACTTTGATTTTTGACCGAATCTTGCATTTAAAAAAATTTCATAGAATCTAATTTTCAGATAATTTTTTTTCCTGAACTTCCATCATAACCTTCCCAATTAACATATATAAATGATATGTGAAGTCTCGTATCAATTCAAATAGTCCCCAATTAAATTTGATTTTTTTGACCGAAACTAGTGTATAATATACTATGATTTTTGACCGAAACTTGCATTTCAAAAAGTTTCATAGAATCCAATTTTAATTTGATTTTTTGCATGGACATCCAACATAACCTTTCCTTGTAAAATATATAAATGATATGTGAAGTTTCGTATCATTTAGAACAATCCCCGATTTAATTTGATTTTTGATCGAAACTAGTATAAACTAGTGTATAATATACTATGATTTTTGACCGAAACTTTCATTTCAAAACGTTTCATAGAATCTAATTTTCATATGATTTATTTGCATGGACTTCCATCATAACCTTCCCTCTTAACATATATAAATGATATGTGAAGTCTCGTATCATTTCAAATAGTCCCCACTTAAATTTTATTTTTTTGACCGAAACTAGTGTATAATATACTATGATTTTTGACCGAAACTTGCATTTAAAAAAATTTCATAGAATCTAATTTTCAGATAATTTTTTTGCATGGACTTCCATCATAACCTTCCCTCTTAACATATATAAATGATATGTGAAGTCTCGTATCATTTCAAATAGTCCCCAATTAAATTTGAGTTTTTTGACGTAAACTAGAGTATAATATACTTTGATTTTTGACCGAAACTTGCATTTAAAAAAATTTCATAGAATCTAATTTTCAGATAATTTTTTTTCCTGAACTTCCATCATAACCTTCCCAATTAACATATATAAATGATATGTGAAGTCTGGTATCATTTCAAATAGTCCCCAATTAAATTTGATTTTTTTGACCGAAACTAGTGTATAATATACTATGATTTTTGACCGAAACTTGCATTTCAAAAAGTTTCATAGAATCCAATTTTAATTTGATTTTTTGCATGGACATCCATCATAACCTTCCCTCGTAAAATATATAAATGATATGTGAAGTTTCGTATCATTTAGAACAATCCCCGATTTAATTTGATTTTTGACCGAAACTAGCATAAACTAGTGTATAATATACTATGATTTTTGACCGAAACTTGCATTTCGCAAAGTTTCATAGAATCTAGTTTTTAGATGATTTTTTTGCATGGACTTCCATCATAACCTTCCCTCTTAACATATATAAATGATCTGAAAAGTCTCGTATCATTTCAAATAGTCCCCAATTAAATTTTATTTTTTTGACCGAAACTAGTATAAACTAGTGTATAATATACATTGATTTTTGACCGAAACTTGCATTTAAAAAAATTTCATAGAATCTAATTTTCAGATAATTTTTTTTTCCTGAACTTCCATCATAACCTTCCCAATTAATATATATAAATGATATGTGAAGTCTCGTATCATTTCAAATAGTCCCCAATTAAATTTGATTTTTTTGACCGAAACTAGTGTATAATATACTATGATTTTTGACCGAAACTTGCATTTCAAAAAGTTTCATAGAATCCAATTTTAATTTGATTTTTTGCATGGACATCCATCATAACCTTCCCTTGTAAAATATATAAATGATATGTGAAGTTTCGTATCATTTAGAACAATCCCCGATTTAATTTGATTTTTGATCGAAACTAGTATAAACTAGTGTATAATATACTATGATTTTTGACCGAAACTTTCATTTCAAAACGTTTCATAGAATCTAATTTTCATATGATTTATTTGCATGGACTTCCATCATAACCTTCCCTCTTAACATATATAAATGATATGTGAAGTCTCGTATCATTTCAAATAGACCCCAATTAAATTTATTTTTTTTGACCGAAACTAGTGTATAATATACTATGATTTTTGACCGAAACTTGCATTTAAAAAAATTTCATAGAATCTAATTTTCAGATAATTTTTTTGCATGGACTTCCATCATAACCTTCCCTCTTAACATATATAAATGATATGTGAAGTCTCGTATCATTTCAAATAGTCCCCAATTAAATTTGAGTTTTTTGACCTAAACTAGTGTATAATATACTTTGATTTTTGACCGAATCTTGCATTTAAAAAAATTTCATAGAATCTAATTTTCAGATAATTTTTTTTCCTGAACTTCCATCATAAACTTCCCAATTAACATATATAAATGATATGTGAAGTCTCGTATCAATTCAAATAGTCCCCAATTAAATTTGATTTTTTTGACCGAAACTAGTGTATAATATACTATGATTTTTGACCGAAACTTGCATTTCAAAAAGTTTCATAGAATCCAATTTTAATTTGATTTTTTGCATGGACATCCATCATAACCTTCCCTTGTAAAATATATAAATGATATGTGAAGTTTCGTATCATTTAGAACAATCCCCGATTTAATTTGATTTTTGATCGAAACTAGTATAAACTAGTGTATAATATACTATGATTTTTGACCGAAACTTTCATTTCAAAACGTTTCATAGAATCTAATTTTCATATGATTTATTTGCATGGACTTCCATCATAACCTTCCCTCTTAACATATATAAATGATATGTGAAGTCTCGTATCATTTCAAATAGTCCCCAATTAAATTTTATTTTTTTGACCGAAACTAGTGTATAATATACTATGATTTTTGACCGAAACTTGCATTTAAAAAAATTTCATAGAATCTAATTTTCAGATAATTTTTTTGCATGGACTTCCATCATAACCTTCCCTCTTAACATATATAAATGATATGTGAAGTCTCGTATCATTTCAAATAGTCCCCAATTAAATTTGAGTTTTTTGACCTAAACTAGAGTATAATATACTTTGATTTTTGACCGAAACTTGCATTTAAAAAAATTTCATAGAATCTAATTTTCAGATAATTTTTTTTCCTGAACTTCCATCATAACCTTCCCAATTAACATATATAAATGATATGTGAAGTCTGGTATCATTTCAAATAGTCCCCAATTAAATTTGATTTTTTTGACCGAAACTAGTGTATAATATACTATGATTTTTGACCGAAACTTGTATTTCAAAAAGTTTCATAGAATCCAATTTTAATTTGATTTTTTGCATGGACATCCATCATAACCTTCCCTCGTAAAATATATAAATGATATGTGAAGTTTCGTATCATTTAGAACAATCCCCGATTTAATTTGATTTTTGACCGAAACTAGCATAAACTAGTGTATAATATACTATGATTTTTGACCGAAACTTGCATTTCGCAAAGTTTCATAGAATCTAGTTTTTAGATGATTTTTTTGCATGGACTTCCATCATAACCTTCCCTCTTAACATATATAAATGATCTGAAAAGTCTCGTATCATTTCAAATAGTCCCCAATTAAATTTTATTTTTTTGGCCGAAACTAGTATAAACTAGTGTATAATATACATTGATTTTTGACCGAAACTTGCATTTAAAAAAATTTCATAGAATCTAATTTTCAGATAATTTTTTTTTCCTGAACTTCCATTATAACCTTCCCAATTAACATATATAAATGATATGTGAAGTCTCGTATCATTTCAAATAGTCCCCAATTAAATTTGATTTTTTTGACCGAAACTAGTGTATAATATACTATGATTTTTGACCGAAACTTGCATTTCAAAAAGTTTCATAGAATCCAATTTTAATTTGATTTTTTGCATGGACATCCATCATAACCTTCCCTTGTAAAATATATAAATGATATGTGAAGTTTCGTATCATTTAGAACAATCCCCGATTTAATTTGATTTTTGATCGAAACTAGTATAAACTAGTGTATAATATACTATGATTTTTGACCGAAACTTTCATTTCAAAACGTTTCATAGAATCTAATTTTCATATGATTTATTTGCATGGACTTCCATCATAACCTTCCCTCTTAACATATATAAATGATATGTGAAGTCTCGTATCATTTCAAATAGTCCCCAATTAAATTTGATTTTTTTGACCGAAACTAGTGTATAATATAGTATTATTTTTGATAAAAACATGCATTTCAAAAAGTTTCATAGAATCAAATTTTCGGATAATTTTTTGCATGGACTTCCATCATCACCTTCCCTCGTAAAATATGTAAATTATATGTGAAGTTTCGTATCATTTCGAACAGTCTCCGATTTAATTTGATTTTTGACCGAAACTAGTATAAACTAGTTTATAATATACTATGATTTTTGACCGAAACTTACATTTTGCAATGTTTCATAGAATCTATTTTTTAGATATTTTTTTTTCATGGACTTCCATCATAACCTTCTCTCTTAACATATATAAATGATCTGAAAAGTCTCGTATCATTTCAAATAGTCCCCAATTAAATTTTATTTTTTTGACTGAAACTAGTATAAACTAGTATATAATACACATTGATTTTTGACCGAAACTTGCATTTAAAAAAATTTCATAGAATCTAATATTCAAATAATTTTTTTGCATGAACTTCCATCATAACCTTCCCTCTTAACATATATAAATGATATGTGAAGTCTCGTATCATTTCAAATAGTCCCCAATTAAATTTGAGTTTTTTGACCGAAACTAGTGTATAATATACTATGATTTTTGACTGAAACTTGCATTTCAAAAAATTTCATAGAATCTAATTTTAATTTGATTTTTTGCATGGACTTCCATCATAAAATTCCCTTGTAAAATATATAAAGGATATGTGAAGTTTCTTATCATTTAGAACAATCCCCGATTTAATTTGATTGTTGACCGAAACTAGTATAAACTAGTGTATAATATACTATGATTTTTGACCGAAACATTCATTTCAAAAAGTTTCATAGAATCTAATTTTCATATGATTTATTTGCATGGACTTCCAACATAACCTTCACTCTTAACATATATAAATGATATGTGAAGTCTTATATCATTTCAAATAGTCCCCAATTAAATTTTATTTTTTTCACTAAAACTAGTGTATAATATACTATGATTTTTGACAAAAACATGCATTCCAAAAAGTTTCATAGAATCGAATTTTCGGATGATTTTTTGCATGGACTTCCATCATCACCTTCCCTCGTAAAATATGTAAATGATATGTGAAGTTTCGTATCATTTCGAACAGTCCCCGATTTAATTTGATTTTTGACCGAAACTAGTATAAACTAGTGTATAATATACTATGATTTTTGACTGAAACTTGCATTTCGCAAAGTTTCATAGAATCTAGTTTTTAGATGATTTTTTTGCATGGACTTCCATCATAACCTTCCCTCTTAACATATATAAATGACCTGAAAAGTCTCGTATCATTTCAAATAGTACCTAATTAAATTTTATTTTTTTGACCGAAACTAGTATAAACTAGTGTATAATATACATTGATTTTTGACAGAAACTTGCATTTCAGAAAATTTCATAGAATCTAATTTTCAGATTATTTATTTGCATGGACTTCCATCATAACCTTCCCTCTTAACATATATAAATGATATGTGAAGTCTCGTATCATTTCAAATAGTCCCCAATTAAATTTGAGTTTTTTGACCGAAACTAGTGTATAATATACTATGATTTTTGACCGAAACTTGCATTTAAAAAAATTTTATAGAATCTAATTTTCAGATTATTTTTTTGCATGGACTTCCATCATAACCTTCCCTCTTAACATATATAAATGATATGTGAAGTCTCGTATCATTTCAAATAGTCCCCAATTAAATTTGATTTTTTTGACGAAATTAGTGTATAATATACTATGATTTTTGACCGAAACATGCATTTCAAAAAGTTTCATAGAATCTAATTTTAATTTGATTTTTTGCATGGACTTCCATCATAACCTTCCCTTGTAAAATATATAAATGATATGTTAAGTTTCTTATAATTTAGAACAATCCCCGATTTAATTTTATTTTTGACCGAAACTATTATAAACTAGTGTATAATATACTATGATTTTTGACCGAAACTTGCATTTCGCAAAGTTTCATAGAATTTAGTTTTTAGATATTTTTTTTGCACGGACTTCCATCATAACCTTCCCTCTTAACATATATAAATGATCTGAAAAGTCTCGTATCATTTCAAATAGTCCCCAATTAAATTTTATTTTTTTAACCGAAACTAGAATAAATTAGTGTATAATATACATTGATTTTTGACCGAAACTTGCATTTAAAAAAATTTCATAGAATCTAATTTTCAGATAATTTTTTTGCCTTAACTTCCATCATAACCTTCCCTCTTAACATATATAAATGATATGTGAAGTCTCGTATCATTTCAAATAGTCCCCATTAAATTTGATTTTTTTGACCGAAACTAGTGTATAATATACTATGCTTTTAGACCGAAACTTGCATTTCAAAAAGTTTCATAGAATCCAATTTTTATTTGATTTTTTGCATGGACTTCCATCATAACCTTCTCTCGTAAAATATATAAATGATATGTGAAGTTTCGTATCATTTCGAACAGTCCCCGATTTAATTTGATTTTTGACCGAAACTAGTATAAACTAGTGTATAATATACTATGATTTTTGACCGAAACTTGCATTTCGCAAAGTTTCATAGAATCTATTTTTTAGATATTTTTTTTGCATGTACTTCCATCATAACCTTCCCTCTTAACATATATAAATAATCTGAAAAGTCTCGTATCATTTCAAATAGTCCCCAATTAAATTTTATTTTTTTGACCGAAATAAGTATAAACTAGTGTATAATATACATTGATTTTTGACCGAAACTTGCATTTAAAAAAATTTCATAGAATCTAATATTCAGATAATTTTTTTGCATGAACTTCCATCATAACCTTCCCTCTTAACATATATAAATGATATTTGAAGTCTCGTATCATTTCAAATAGTCCCCAATTAAATTTGATTTTTTTGACCGAAACTAGTGTATATGATTTTTGACCGAAACATGCATTTTTTGCCTGGTCTTCCATCATAACCTTCCCTTGTAAAATATATAAATGATATGTGAAGTTTCGTATCATTTATAACAATCCCAGATTTATTTTGATTTTTGACCGAAACTAGTATAAATTAGTGTATAATATACTATAATTTTTGACCGAAACTTTCATTTAAAAAAGTTTCATAGAATCTAATTTTCATATGATTTATTTGCATGGACTTCCATCATAACCATCCCTCTTAACATATATAAATGATATGTGAAGTCTCGTATCATTTTAAATAGTCCCCAATTAAATTTGATTTTTTTGACCGAAACTAGTGTATAATATACTATGATTTTTGACAAAAAAATGCTTTTCTAAAAGTTTCATAGAATCGAATTTTCGGATGATTTTTTGCATGGACTTCCATCATAACCTTCCCTCGTAAAATATATAAATGATATGTGAAGTTTCGTATCATTTCGAACAGTCCCCAAATTAATTTGATTTTTGACCGAAACTAGTATAAACTAATGTATAATATACTATGATTTTTTACCGAAACATGCATTTCGCAAAGTTTCATAGAATCTAGTTTTTAGATGATTTTTTTGCATGGACTTCCATCATAACCTTCCCTCTTAACATATATAAATGATCTGAAAGTCTCGTATTATTTCAAATAGTCCCCAATTAAATATTATGTTTTTTGACCGAAACTAGTATAAACTAGTGTATAATATACATTGATTTTTGACCGAAACTTATATTTAAAACAATTTCATAGAATATAATTTTCAGATAATTTATTTGAATGGACTTCAATCATAACCTTCCCTCTTAACATATATAAATGATATGTGAAGTCTCGTATCATTTCAAATAGTCCCCAATTAAATTTGAGTTTTTTGACCGAAACTGGTGTATCATATACTATGATTTTTGACCGAAACTTGCATTTAAAAAAATTTCATAGAATCTAATTTTCAGATAATTTTTTTGCATGGACTTCCATCATAACCTTCCCTTTTAACATATATAAATGATATGTGAAGTCTCGTATCATTTCAAATAGTCCCCAATTAAATTTGATTTTTTTGACCGAAACTAGTGTATAATATACTATGATTTTTGACCGAAACTTGCATTTCAAAAAGTTTCATAGAATCCAATTTTAATTTGATTTTTTGCCTGGTCTTCCATAATAACCTTCCCTTGTAAAATATATAAATGATATGTGAAGTTTCGTATCATTTAGAACAATCCCAGATTTAATTTGATTTTTGACCGAAACTAGTATAAACTAGTGTATAATATACTATGATTTTTGACCGAAACTTTCATTTCAAAACGTTTCATAGAGTCTAATTTTCATATGATTTATTTGCATGGACTTCCATCATAACCATCCCTCTTAACATATATAAATGATATGTGAAGTCTCGTATCATTTCAAATAGTCCCCAATTAAATTTGATTTTTTTGACCGAAACTAGTGTATAATATACTATGATTTTTGACAAAAAAATGCATTTCTAAAAGTTTCATAGAATCGAATTTTCGGATGATTTTTTGCATGGACTTCCATCATAACCTTCCCACGTAAAATATATAAATTATATGTGAAGTTTCGTATCATTTCGAACCGTCCCCAAATTAATTTGATTTTTGACCGAAACTAGTATAAACTAGTGTATAATATACTATGATTTTTTACCGAAACTTGCATTTCGCAAAGTTTCATAGAATCTAGTTTTTAGATGATTTTTTTGCATGGACTTCCATCATAACCTTCCCTCTTAACATATATAAATGATCTGAAAAGTCTCGTATCATTTCAAATAGTCCCCAATTAAATTTTGTTTTTTGACCGAAACTAGTATAAACTAGTGTATAATATACATTGATTTTTGACCGAAACTTGCATTTAAAACAATTTCAGAGAATATAATTTTCAGATAATTTATTTGAATGGACTTCAATCATAACCTTCCCTCTTAACATATATAAATGATATGTGAAGTCTAGTATCATTTCAAATAGTCCCCAATTAAATTTGATTTTTTTGACCGAAACTAGTGTATAATATACTATGATTTTTGACAAAAACATGCATTTCAAAAAGTTTCATAGAATCGAATTTTCGGATGATTTTTTGCATGCACTTCCATCATCACCTTCCCACGTAAAATATATAAATTATATGTGAAGTTTCGTATCATTTCGAACCGTCCCATAATTAATTTGATTTTTGACCGAAACTAGTATAAACTAGTGTATAATATACTATGATTTTTTACCGAAACTTGCATTTCGCAAAGTTTCATAGAATCTAGTTTTTAGATGATTTTTTTGCATGGACTTCCATCATAACCTTCCCTCTTAACATATATAAATGATCTGAAAAGTCTCGTATCATTTCAAATAGTCCCCAATTAAATTTTATGTTTTTTGATCGAAACTAGTATAAACTAGTGTATAATATACATTGATTTTTGACCGAAACTTGCATTTAAAACAATTTCATAGAATATAATTTTCAGATAATTTATTTGAATGGACTTCAATCATAACCTTCCCTCTTAACATATATAAATGATATGTGATGTCTCGTATCATTTCAAATAGTCCCCAATTAAATTTGATTTTTTTGACCGAAACTAGTGTATAATATACTAAGATTTTTGACAAAAAAATGCATTTCTAAAAGTTTCATAGAATCGAATTTTCGGATGATTTTTTGCATGGACTTCCATCATAACCTTCCCACGTAAAATATATAAATTATATGTGAAGTTTCGTATCATTTCGAACCGTCCCCAAATTAATTTGATTTTTGATTGAAACTAGTATTTACTAGTGTATAATATACTATGATTTTTGACTGAAACTTGCATTTCGCAAAGTTTCATAGAATCTAATTTTTAGATGATTTTTTTGCATGGACTTCCATCATAACCTTCCCTCTTAACATATATAAATGATCTGAAAAGTCTCGTATCATTTCAAATAGTCCCCAATTAAATTTTGTTTTTTGACCGAAACTAGTATAAACTAGTGTATAATATACATTGATTTTTGACCGAAACTTGCATTTAAAACAATTTCATAGAATATAATTTTCAGATAATTTATTTGAATGGACTTCAATCATAACCTTCCCTCTTAACATATATAAATGATATGTGAAGTCTCGTATCATTTCAAATAGTCCCTAATTAAATTTGAGTTTTTTGACCGAAACTGGTGTATAATATACTATGATTTTTTACCGAAACTTGCATTTAAAAAATTTTGATAGAATCTAATTTTCAGATAATTTTTTTGCATGGACTTCCATCATAACCTTCCCTCTTAACATATATAAATGATATGTGATGTCTCGTATCATTTCAAATAGTCCCCAATTGAATTTGATTTTTTTGACCGAAACTAGTGTATAATATACTATGCTTTTTGACCGAAACTTGCATTTCAAAAAGTTTCATAGAATCCAATTTTAATTTGATTTTTTGCCTGGTCTTCCATCATAACCTTCCCTTGTAAAATATATAAATGATATGTGAAGTTTCGTATCATTTAGAACAATCCCAGATTTAATTTGATTTTTGACCGAAACTAATATAAACTAGTGTATAATATACTATGATTTTTGACCGAAACTTTCATTTCAAAACGTTTCATAGAGTCTAATTTTCATATGATTTATTTGCATGGACTTCCATCATAACCATCCCTCTTAACATATATAAATGATATGTGAAGTCTCGTATCATTTCAAATAGTCCCCAATTAAATTTTATTTTTTTGACCGAAACTAGTGTATAATATACTATGATTTTTGACAAAAAAATGCATTTCTAAAAGTTTCATAGAATCGAATTTTCGGATGATTTTTTGCATGGACTTCCATCATAACCTTCCCACGTAAAATATATAAATTATATGTGAAGTTTCGTATCATTTCGAACCGTCCCCAAATTAATTTGATTTTTGACCGAAACTAGTATAAACTAGTGTATAATATATTATGATTTTTTACCGAAACTTGCATTTCGCAAAGTTTCATAGAATCTAGTTTTTAGATGATTTTTTTGCATGGACTTCCATCATAACCTTCCCTCTTAACATATATAAATGATCTGAAAAGTCTCGTATCATTTCAAATAGTCCCCAATTAAATTTTGTTTTTTGACCGAAACTAGTATAAACTAGTGTATAATATACATTGATTTTTGACCGAAACTTGCATTTAAAACAATTTCATAGAATATAATTTTCAGATAATTTATTTGAATGGACTTCAATCATAACCTTCCCTCTTAACATATATAAATGATATGTGAAGTCTAGTATCATTTTAAATAGTCCCCAATTAAATTTGATTTTTTTGACCGAAACTAGTGTATAATATACTATGATTTTTGACAAAAACATGCATTTCAAAAAGTTTCATAGAATCGAATTTTCGGATGATTTTTTGCATGCACTTCCATCATCACCTTCCCACGTAAAATATATAAATTATATGTGAAGTTTCGTATCATTTCGAACCGTCCCCAAATTAATTTGATTTTTGACCGAAACTAGTATAAACTAGTGTATAATATACTATGATTTTTTACCAAAACTTGCATTTCGCAAAGTTTCATAGAATCTAGTATTTAGATGATTTTTTTGCATGGACTTCCATCATAACCTTCCCTCTTAACATATATAAATGATCTGAAAAGTCTCGTATCATTTCAAATAGTCCCCAATTAAATTTTATGTTTTTTGACCGAAACTAGTATAAACTAGTGTATAATATACATTGATTTTTGACCGAAACTTGCATTTAAAACAATTTCATAGAATCTAATTTTCAGATAATTTTTTTGCATGGACTTCCATCATAACCTTCCCTCTTAACATATATAAATGATATGTGAAGTCTCGTATCATTTCAAATAGTCCCCAATTAAATTTGATTTTCTTGACCGAAACTAGTGTATAATATACTATGATTTTTGACCGAAACTTGCATTACAAAAAGTTTCATAGAATCCAATTTTAATTTGATTTTTTGCCTGATCTTCCATAATAACCTTCCCTTGTAAAATATATAAATGATATGTGAAGTTTCGTATCATATTGAACAATCCCAGATTTAATTTGATTTTTGACCGAAACTAGTATAAACTAGTGTATAATATATTATGATTTTTGACCGAAACTTTCATTTAAAAAAGTTTCATAGAATCTAATTTTCATATGATTTATTTGCATGGACTTCCATCATAACCATCCCTCTTAACATATATAAATGATATGTGAAGTCTCGTATCATTTCAAATAGTCCCCAATTAAATTTGATTTTTTTGACCGAAACTAGTGTATAATATACTATGATTTTTGACAAAAAAATGCATTTCTAAAAGTTTCGTAGAATCGAATTTTCGGATGATTTTTTGCATGGACTTCCATCATCACCTTCCCACGTAAAATATATAAATTATATGTGAAGTTTCGTATCATTTCGAACCGTCCCCAAATTAATTTGATTTTTGACCGAAACTAGTATAAACTAGTGTATAATATACTATGATTTTTTACCAAAACTTGCATTTCGCAAAGTTTCATAGAATCTAGTATTTAGATGATTTTTTTGCATGGACTTCCATCATAACCTTCCCTCTTAACATATATAAATGATCTGAAAAGTCTCGTATCATTTCAAATAGTCCCCAATTAAATTTTATGTTTTTTGACCGAAACTAGTATAAACTAGTGTATAATATACATTGATTTTTGACCGAAACTTGCATTTAAAACAATTTCATAGAATCTAATTTTCAGATAATTTTTTTGCATGGACTTCCATCATAACCTTCCCTCTTAACATATATAAATGATATGTGAAGTCTCGTATCATTTCAAATAGTCCCCAATTAAATTTGATTTTCTTGACCGAAACTAGTGTATAATATACTATGATTTTTGACCGAAACTTGCATTTCAAAAAGTTTCATAGAATCCAATTTTAATTTGATTTTTTGCCTGATCTTCCATAATAACCTTCCCTTGTAAAATATATAAATGATATGTGAAGTTTCGTATCATATTGAACAATCCCAGATTTAATTTGATTTTTGACCGAAACTAGTATAAACTAGTGTATAATATATTATGATTTTTGACCGAAACTTTCATTTAAAAAAGTTTCATAGAATCTAATTTTCATATGATTTATTTGCATGGACTTCCATCATAACCATCCCTCTTAACATATATAAATGATATGTGAAGTCTCGTATCATTTCAAATAGTCCCCAATTAAATTTGATTTTTTTGACCGAAACTAGTGTATAATATACTATGATTTTTGACAAAAAAATGCATTTCTAAAAGTTTCGTAGAATCGAATTTTCGGATGATTTTTTGCATGGACTTCCATCATCACCTTCCCACGTAAAATATATAAATTATATGTGAAGTTTCGTATCATTTCGAACCGTCCCCAAATTAATTTGATTTTTGACCGAAACTAGTATAAACTAGTGTATAATATACTATGATTTTTTACCAAAACTTGCATTTCGCAAAGTTTCATAGAATCTAGTATTTAGATGATTTTTTTGCATGGACTTCCATCATAACCTTCCCTCTTAACATATATAAATGATCTGAAAAGTCTCGTATCATTTCAAATAGTCCCCAATTAAATTTTATGTTTTTTGACCGAAACTAGTATAAACTAGTGTATAATATACATTGATTTTTGACCGAAACTTGCATTTAAAACAATTTCATAGAATCTAATTTTCAGATAATTTTTTTGCATGGACTTCCATCATAACCTTCCCTCTTAACATATATAAATGATATGTGAAGTCTCGTATCATTTCAAATAGTCCCCAATTAAATTTGATTTTCTTGACCGAAACTAGTGTATAATATACTATGATTTTTGACCGAAACTTGCATTTCAAAAAGTTTCATAGAATCCAATTTTAATTTGATTTTTTGCCTGATCTTCCATAATAACCTTCCCTTGTAAAATATATAAATGATATGTGAAGTTTCGTATCATATTGAACAATCCCAGATTTAATTTGATTTTTGACCGAAACTAGTATAAACTAGTGTATAATATATTATGATTTTTGACCGAAACTTTCATTTAAAAAAGTTTCATAGAATCTAATTTTCATATGATTTATTTGCATGGACTTCCATCATAACCATCCCTCTTAACATATATAAATGATATGTGAAGTCTCGTATCATTTCAAATAGTCCCCAATTAAATTTGATTTTTTTGACCGAAACTAGTGTATAATATACTATGATTTTTGACAAAAAAATGCATTTCTAAAAGTTTCGTAGAATCGAATTTTCGGATGATTTTTTGCATGGACTTCCATCATAACCTTCCCACGTAAAATATATAAATTATATGTGAAGTTTCGTATCATTTCGAACCGTCCCCAAATTAATTTGATTTTTGACCGAAACTAGTATAAACTAGTGTATAATATACTATGATTTTTTACCGAAACTTGCATTTCGCAAAGTTTCATAGAATCTAGTTTTTAGATGATTTTTTTGCATGGACTTCCATCATAACCTTTCCTCTTAACATATATAAATGATCTGAAAAGTCTCGTATCATTTCAAATTGTCCCCAATTAAATTTTGTTTTTTGACCGAAACTAGTATAAACTAGTGTATAATATACATTGATTTTTGACCGAAACTTGCATTTAAAACAATTTCATAGAATATAATTTTCAGATAATTTATTTGAATGGACTTCAATCATAACCTTCCCTCTTAACATATATAAATGATATGTGAAGTCTCATATCCTTTCAAATAGTCCCTAATTAAATTTGAGTTTTTTGACCGAAACTGGTGTATAATATACTATGATTTTTTACCGAAACTTGCATTTAAAAAATTTTGATAGAATCTAATTTTCAGATAATTTTTTTGCATGGACTTCCATCATAACCTTCCCACGTAAAATATATAAATGATATGTGAAGTCTCGTATCATTTCGAACCGTCCCCAAATTAATTTGATTTTTGACCGAAACTAGTATAAACTAGTGTATAATATACTATGATTTTTTACCGAAACTTGCATTTCGCAAAGTTTCATAGAATCTAGTTTTTAGATGATTTTTTTGCATGGACTTCCATCATAACCTTCCCTCTTAACATATATAAATGATCTGAAAAGTCTCGTATCATTTCAAATAGTCCCCAATTAAATTTTATGTTTTTTGACCGAAACTAGTATAAACTAGTGTATAATATACATTGATTTTTGACCGAAACTTGCATTTAAAACAATTTCATAGAATATAATTTTCAGATAATTTATTTGAATGGACTTCAATCATAACCTTCCCTCTTAACATATATAAATGATATGTGAAGTCTCGTATCATTTCAAATAGTCCCCAATTAAATTTGATTTTTTTGACCGAAACTAGTGTATAATATACTAAGATTTTTGACAAAAAAATGCATTTCTAAAAGTTTCATAGAATCGAATTTTCGGATGATTTTTTGCATGGACTTCCATCATAACCTTCCCACGTAAAATATATAAATTATATGTGAAGTTTCGTATCATTTCGAACCGTCCCCAAATTAATTTGATTTTTGATTGAAACTAGTATTTACTAGTGTATAATATACTATGATTTTTGACTGAAACTTGCATTTCGCAAAGTTTCATAGAATCTAGTTTTTAGATGATTTTTTTGCATGGACTTCCATCATAACCTTCCCTCTTAACATATATAAATGATCTGAAAAGTCTCGTATCATTTCAAATAGTCCCCAATTAAATTTTGTTTTTTGACCGAAACTAGTATAAACTAGTGTATAATATACATTGATTTTTGACCGAAACTTGCATTTAAAACAATTTCATAGAATATAATTTTCAGATAATTTATTTGAATGGACTTCAATCATAACCTTCCCTCTTAACATATATAAATGATATGTGAAGTCTCGTATCATTTCAAATAGTCCCTAATTAAATTTGAGTTTTTTGACCGAAACTGGTGTATAATATACTATGATTTTTTACCGAAACTTGCATTTAAAAAATTTTGATAGAATCTAATTTTCAGATAATTTTTTTGCATGGACTTCCATCATAACCTTCCCTCTTAACATATATAAATGATATGTGATGTCTCGTATCATTTCAAATAGTCCCCAATTGAATTTGATTTTTTTGACCGAAACTAGTGTATAATATACTATGCTTTTTGACCGAAACTTGCATTTCAAAAAGTTTCATAGAATCCAATTTTAATTTGATTTTTTGCCTGGTCTTCCATCATAACCTTCCCTTGTAAAATATATAAATGATATGTGAAGTTTCGTATCATTTAGAACAATCCCAGATTTAATTTGATTTTTGACCGAAACTAATATAAACTAGTGTATAATATACTATGATTTTTGACCGAAACTTTCATTTCAAAACGTTTCATAGAGTCTAATTTTCATATGATTTATTTGCATGGACTTCCATCATAACCATCCCTCTTAACATATATAAATGATATGTGAAGTCTCGTATCATTTCAAATAGTCCCCAATTAAATTTGATTTTTTTGACCGAAACTAGTGTATAATATACTATGATTTTTGACAAAAAAATGCATTTCTAAAAGTTTCATAGAATCGAATTTTCGGATGATTTTTTGCATGGACTTCCATCATAACCTTCCCACGTAAAATATATAAATTATATGTGAAGTTTCGTATTATTTCGAACCGTCCCCAAATTAATTTGATTTTTGACCGAAACTAGTATAAACTAGTGTATAATATACTATGATTTTTTACCGAAACTTGCATTTTGCAAAGTTTCATAGAATCTAGTTTTTAGATGATTTTTTTGCGTGGACTTCCATCATAACCTTCCCTCTTAACATATATAAATGATCTGAAAAGTCTCGTATCATTTCAAATAGTCCCCAATTAAATTTTGTTTTTTGACCGAAACTAGTATAAACTAGTGTATAATATACATTGATTTTTGACCGAAACTTGCATTTAAAACAATTTCATAGAATATAATTTTCAGATAATTTATTTGAATGGACTTCAATCATAACCTTCCCTCTTAACATATATAAATGATATGTGAAGTCTAGTATCATTTTAAATAGTCCCCAATTAAATTTGATTTTTTTGACCGAAACTAGTGTATAATATACTATGATTTTTGACAAAAACATGCATTTCAAAAAGTTTCATAGAATCGAATTTTCGGATGATTTTTTGCATGCAATTCCATCATCACCTTCCCACGTAAAATATATAAATTATATGTGAAGTTTCGTATCATTTCGAACCGTCCCCAAATTAATTTGATTTTTGACCGAAACTAGTATAAACTAGTGTATAATATACTATGATTTTTTACCGAAACTTGCATTTCGCAAAGTTTCATAGAATCTAGTTTTTAGATGATTTTTTTGCATGGACTTCCATCATAACCTTCCCTCTTAACATATATAAATGATCTGAAAAGTCTCGTATCATTTCAAATAGTCCCCAATTAAATTTTATGTTTTTTGACCGAAACTAGTATAAACTAGTGTATAATATACATTGATTTTTGACCGAAACTTGCATTTAAAACAATTTCATAGAATATAATTTTCAGATAATTTATTTGAATGGACTTCAATCATAACCTTCCCTCTTAACATATATAAATGATATGTGAAGTCTCGTATCATTTCAAATAGTCCCCAATTAAATTTGAGTTTTTTGACCGAAACTGGTGTATCATATACTATGATTTTTGACCGAAACTTGCATTTAAAAAAATTTCATAGAATCTAATTTTCAGATAATTTTTTTGCATGGACTTCCATCATAACCTTCCCTCTTAACATATATAAATGATATGTGAAGTCTCGTATCATTTCAAATAGTCCCCAATTAAATTTGATTTTTTTGACCGAAACTAGTGTATAATATACTATGATTTTTGACCGAAACTTGCATTTCAAAAATTTCATAGAATCCAATTTTAATTTGATTTTTTGCCTGATCTTCCATAATAACCTTCCCTTGTAAAATATATAAATGATATGTGAAGTTTCGTATCATTTAGAACAATCCCAGATTTAATTTGATTTTTGACCGAAACTAGTATAAACTAGTGTATAATATACTATGATTTTTGACCGAAACTTTCATTTAAAAAAGTTTCATAGAATCTAATTTTCATATGATTTATTTGCATGGACTTCCATCATAACCATCCCTCTTAACATATATAAATGATATGTGAAGTCTCGTATCATTTCAAATAGACCCCAATTAAATTTGATTTTTTTGACCGAAACTAGTGTATAATATACTATGATTTTTGACAAAAAAATGCATTTCTAAAAGTTTCGTAGAATCGAATTTTCGGATGATTTTTTGCATGGACTTCCATCATAACCTTCCCACGTAAAATATATAAATTATATGTGAAGTTTCATATCATTTCAAACCGTCCCCAAATTAATTTGATTTTTGACCGAAACTAGTATAAACTAGTGTATAATATACTATGATTTTTTACCGAAACTTGCATTTTGCAAAGTTTCATAGAATCTAGTTTTTAGATGATTTTTTTGCATGGACTTCCATCATAACCTTTCCTCTTAACATATATAAATGATCTGAAAAGTCTCGTATCATTTCAAATAGTCCCCAATTAAATTTTGTTTTTTGACCGAAACTAGTATAAACTAGTGTATAATATACATTGATTTTTGACCGAAACTTGCATTTAAAACAATTTCATAGAATATAATTTTCAGATAATTTATTTGAATGGACTTCAATCATAACCTTCCCTCTTAACATATATAAATGATATGTGAAGTCTCATATCCTTTCAAATAGTCCCTAATTAAATTTGAGTTTTTTGACCGAAACTGGTGTATAATATACTATGATTTTTTACCGAAACTTGCATTTAAAATATTTTGATAGAATCTAATTTTCAGATAATTTTTTTGCATGGACTTCCATCATAACCTTCCCTCTTAACATATATAAATTATATGTGAAGTCTCGTATCATTTCAAATAGTCCCCAATTGAATTTGATTTTTTTGACCGAAACTAGTGTATAATATACTATGCTTTTTGACCGAAACTTGCATTTCAAAAAGTTTCATAGAATCCAATTTTATTTTGATTTTTTGCATGGACTTCCATCATAACCTTCCCTTGTAAAATATATAAATGATATGTGAAGTTTCGTATCATTTAGAACAATCCCCGATTTAATTTGATTTTTTACCGAAACTACTATAAACTAGTGTATAATATACTATGATTTTTGACCGAAACATTCATTTCAAAACGTTTCATAGAATCTAATTTTCATATGATTTATTAGCAAGGACTTCAATCATAACCTTCCCTCTTAACATATATAAATGATATGTGAAGTCTAGTATCATTTCAAATACTCCCCAATTAAATTTGATTTTTTTGACCGAAACTACTGTATAATATACTATGATTTTTGACAAAAACATGCATTTCAAAAAGTTTCATAGAATCGAATTTTTGGATGATTTTTTGCATGGACTTCCATCATCACCTTCCCTCGTAAAATATGTAAATGATATGTGAAGTTTCGTATCATTTCGAACAGTCCCCGATTTAATTTGATTTTTGACCGAAACTAGTATATACTAGTGTATAATATACTATGATTTTTGACTGAAACTTGCATTTCGCAAAGTTTCATAGAATCTATTTTTTAGATATTTTTTTTGCACGGACTTCCATCATAACCTTCCCTCTTAACATATATAAATGATCTGAAAAGTCTCGTATCATTTCAAATAGTCCCCAATTAAATTTTATTTTTTTGACCGAAACTAGTATAAACTAGTGTATAATATACATTGATTTTTAATCGAAACTTGCATTTAAAAAAAATTCATAGAATCTAATATTCAGATAAATCTTTTGCATGAACTTCCATCATAACCTTCCCTCTTAACATATATAAATGATATGTGAAGTCTCGTATCATTTCAAATAGTCCCGAATTAAATTTGAGTTTTTTGACCGAAACTAGTGTATCATATACTATGATTTTTGACCGAAACTTGCATTTAAAAAAATTTCATAGAATCTAATTTTCAGATAATTTTTTTGCATGGACTTCCATCATAACCTTCCCTCTTAACATATATAAATGATATGTGAAGTCTCGTATCATTTCAAATAGTCCCCAATTAAATTTGATTTTTTTGACCGAAACTAGTGTATAATATACAATGATTTTTGACCGAAACTTGCATTTCAAAAAGTTTCATAGAATCCAATTTTAATTTGATTTTTTGCCTAGTCTTCCATAATAACCTTCCCTTGTAAAATATATAAATGATATGTGATGTTTCGTATCATTTAGAACAATCCCAGATTTAATTTGATTTTTGACCGAAACTAATATAAACTAGTGTATAATATACTATGATTTTTGACCGAAACTTTCATTTAAAAAAGTTTCATAGAATCTAATTTTCATATGATTTATTTGCATGGACTTCCATCATAACCATCCCTCTTAACATATATAAATGATATGTGAAGTCTCGTATTATTTCAAATAGTCCCCAATTAAATTTGATTTTTTTGACCGAAACTAGTGTATAATATACTATGATTTTTGACAAAAAAATGCATTTCTAAAAGTTTCGTAGAATCGAATTTTCGGATGATTTTTTGCATGCACTTCCATCATAACCTTCCCACGTAAAATATATAAATTATATGTGAAGTTTCATATCATTTCGAACCGTCCCCAAATTAATTTGATTTTTGACCGAAACTAGTATAAACTAGTGTATAATATACTATGATTTTTTACCGAAACTTGCATTTCGCAAAGTTTCATAGAATCTAGTTTTTAGATGATTTTTTTGCATGGACTTCCATCATAACCTTCCCTCTTAACATATATAAATGATCTGAAAAGTCTCGTATCATTTCAAATAGTCCCCAATTAAATTTTATGTTTTTTGACCGAAACTAGTATAAACTAGTGTATAATATACATTGATTTTTGACCGAAACTTGCATTTAAAACAATTTCATAGAATATATTTTTCAGATAATTTATTTGAATGGACTTCAATCATAACCTTCCCTCTTAACATATATAAATGATATGTGAAGTCTCGTATCATTTCAAATAGTCCCTAATTAAATTTGAGTTTTTTGACCGAAACTGGTGTATAATATACTATGATTTTTTTACAGAAACTTGCATTTAAAAAAATTTCATAGAATCTAATTTTCACATAATTTTTTTTGCATGGACTTCCATCATAACCTTCCCTCTTAACATATATAAATGATATGTGAAGTCTCGTATCATTTGAAATAGTCCCCAATTAAATTTGATTTTTTTGACCTAAATAAGTGTATAATATACTATGATTTTTGACTGAAACTTGCATTTCAAAAAGTTTCATAGAATCCAATTTTAATTTGATTTTTTGCCTGGTCTTCCATCATAACCTTCCCTTGTAAAATATATAAATGATATGTGAAGTTTCGTATCATTTAGAACAATCCCAGATTTAATTTGATTTTTGACCGAAACTAGTATAAACTAGTGTATAATATACTATGATTTTTGACCGAAACTTTCATTTAAAAAAGTTTCATAGAATCTAATTTTCATATGATTTATTTGCATGGACTTCCATCATAACCATCCCTCATAACATATATAAATGATATGTGAAGTCTCGTATCATTTCAAATAGTCCCCAATTAAATTTGATTTTTTTGACCGAAACTAGTGTATAATATACTATGATTTTTGACAAAAACATGCATTTCAAAAAGTTTCATAGAATCGAATTTTCGGATGATTTTTTGCATGGACTTCCATCATAACCTTCCCTCGTAAAATATATAAATGATATGTCAAGTTTCGTATCATTTCGAACAGTCCCCAAATTAATTTGATTTTTGACCGAAATTAGTATAAACTAGTGTATAATATACTATGATTTTTTAACGAAACTTGCATTTCACAAAGTTTCATAGAATCTAGTTTTTTGATGATTTTTTTGCATGGACTTCCATCATAACCTTCCCTCTTAACATATATAAATGATTTGAAAAGTCTCGTATCATTTCAAATAGTCCCCAATTAAATATTTTTTTTTACCGAAACTAGTATAAACTAGTGTATAATATACATTGATTTTTGACCGAAACTTGCATTTAAAACAATTTCATAGAATATAATTTTCAGATAATTTATTTGAATGGACTTCAATCATAACCTTCCCTCTTAACATATATAAATGATATGTGAAGTCTCGTATCATTTCAAATAGTCCCTAATTAAATTTGAGTTTTATGACCGAAACTGGTGTATAATATACTATGATTTTTTACCGAAACTTGCATTTAAAAATTTTTCATAGAATCTAATTTTCAGATAATTTTTTTGCATGGACTTCCATCATAACCTTCCCTCTTAACATATATAAATGATATGTGAAGTCTCGTATCATTTCAAATAGTCCCCAATTGAATTTGATTTTTTTGACCGAAACTAGTGTATAATATACTATGCTTTTTGACCGAAACATGCATTTCAAAAAGTTTCATAGAATCCAATTTTAATTTGATTTTTTGCCTGGTCTTCCATCATAACCTTCCCTTGTAAAATATATAAATGATATGTGAAGTTTCGTATCATTTAGAACAATCCCCGATTTAATTTGATTTTTGACCGAAACTAGTATAAACTAGTGTATAATATACTATGATTTTTGACCGAAACATTCATTTCAAAACGTTTCATAGAATCTAATTTTCATATGATTTATTAGCATGGACTTCAATCATAACCTTCCCTCTTAACATATATAAATGATATGTGAAGTCTCGTATCATTTCAAATACTCCCCAATTAAATTTGATTTTTTTGACCGAAACTACTGTATAATATACTATGATTTTTGACAAAAACATGCATTTCAAAAAGTTTCATATAATCGAATTTTTGGATGATTTTTTGCAAGGACTTCCATCATCACCTTCCCTCGTAAAATATATAAATGATATGTCAAGTTTCGTATCATTTCGAACAGTCCCCAAATTAATTTGATTTTTGACCGAAACTAGTATATACTAGTGTATAACATACTATGATTTTTGACTGAAACTTGCATTTCGCAAAGTTTCATAGAATCTAGTTTTTAGATGATTTTTTTGCATGGACTTCCATCATAACCTTCCCTCTTAACATATATAGATGATCTGAAAAGTCTCGTATCATTTCAAATAGTCCCCAATTAAATTTTATTTTTTTGACCGAAACTAGTATAAACTAGTGTATAATATACATTGATTTTTAATCGAAACTTGCATTTAAAACAATTTCATAGAATATAATTTTCAGATAAATTTTTTGCATGAACTTCAATCATAACCTTCCCTCTTAACATATATAAATGATATGTGAAGTCTCGTATCATTTCAAATAGTCCCCAATTAAATTTGAGTTTTTTGACCGAAACTGGTGTATAATATACTATGATTTTTTACCGAAACTTGCATTTAAAAAAATTTGATAGAATCTAATTTTCAGATAATTTTTTTGCATGGACTTCCATCATAACCTTCCCTCTTAACATATATAAATGATATGTGAAGTCTCGTATCATTTCAAATACTCCCCAATTGAATTTGATTTTTTTGACCGAAACTAGTGTATAATATATTATGCTTTTTGACCGAAACTTGCATTTCAAAAAGTTTCATAGAATCCAATTTTATTTTGATTTTTTGCATGGACTTCCATCATAACCTTCCCTTGTAAAATATATAAATGATATGTGAAGTTTCGTATCATTTAGAACAATCCCCGATTTAATTTAATTTTTGACCGAAACTACTATAAACTAGTGTATAATATACTATGATTTTTTACCGAAACATTCATTTCAAAACGTTTCATAGAATCTAATTTTCATATGATTTATTAGCATGGACTTCAATCATAACCTTCCCTCTTAACATATATAAATGATATGTGAAGTCTCGTATCATTTCAAATACTCCCCAATTAAATTTGATTTTTTTGACCGAAACTAGTGTATAATATACTACGATTTTTTGCATGGACTTCCATCATCACCTTCCCTCGTAAAATATGTAAATGATATGTGAAGTTTCGTATCATTTCGAACAGTCCCCGATTTAATTTGATTTTTGACCGAAACTAGTATATACTAGTGTATAATATACTATGATTTTTTTACTGAAACTTGCATTTCGCAAAGTTTCATAGAATCTATTTTTTAGATATTTTTTTTGCATGGACTTCCATCATAACCTTCCCTCTTAACATATATAAATGATCTGAAAAGTCTCGTATCATTTCAAATAGTCCCCAATTAAATTTTATTTTTTTGACCGAAACTAGTATAAACTAGTGTATAATATACATTGATTTTTAATCGAAACTTGCATTTAAAAAAAATTCATAGAATCTAATATTCAGATAAATTTTTTGCATGAACTTTAATCATAACCTTCCTTCTTAACATATATAAATGATATGTGAAGTCTCGTATCATTTCAAATAGTCCCCAATTAAATTTGAGTTTTTTGACCGAAACTAGTGTATCATATACTATGATTTTTGACCGAAACTTGCATTTAAAAAAATTTCATAGAATCTAATTTTCAGATAATTTTTTTGCATGGACTTCCATCGTAACCTTCCCTCTTAACATATATAAATGATATGTGAAGTCTCGTATCATTTCAAATAGTCCCCAATTAAATTTGATTTTTTTGACCGAAACTAGTGTATAATATACTATGATTTTTGACCGAAACTTGCATTTCAAAAAGTTTCATAGAATCCAATTTTAATTTGATTTTTTTCCTGGTCTTCCATAATAACCTTCCCTTGTAAAATATATAAATGATATGTGAAGTTTCGTATCATTTAGAACAATCCCAGATTTAATTTGATTTTTGACCGAAACAAGTATAAACTAGTGTATAATATACTATGATTTTTGACCGAAACTTTCATTTAAAAAAGTTTCATAGAATCTAATTTTCATATGATTTATTTGCATGGACTTCCATCATAACCTTCACTCTTAACATATATAAATAATATGTGAAGTCTCGTATCATTTCAAATAGTCCCCAATTAAATTTGATTATTTTGACCGAAACTAGTGTATAATATACTATGATTTTTGACAAAAAAATGCATTTCTAAAAGTTTCGTAGAATCGAATTTTCGGATGATTTTTTGCATGGACTTCCATCATAACCTTCCCTCGTAAAATATATAAATGATATGTGAAGTTTCGTATCATTTCGAACAGTCCCCAAATTAATTTGATTTTTGACCGAAACTAGTATAAACTAGTGTATAATATACTATGATTTTTGACCGAAACTTGCATTTCGCAAAGTTTCATAGAATCTAGTTTTCAGATGATTTTTTTGCATGGACTTCCATCATAACCTTCCCTCTTAACATATATAAATGATCTGAAAAGTCTCGTATCATTTCAAATAGTCCCCAATTAAATTTTATGTTTTTTGACCGAAACTAGTATAAACTAGTGAATAATATACATTGATTTTTGACCGAAACTGTCATTTAAAAAAATTTCATAGAATATAATTTTCAGATAATTTATTTGAATGGACTTCAATCATAACCTTCCCTCTTAACATATATAAATGATATGTGAAGTCTCGTATCATTTCAAATAGTCCCCAATTAAATTTGAGTTTTTTGACCGAAACTAGTGTATAATATACTATGATTTTTGACCGAAACTTGCATTTAAAAAAATTTCATAGAATCTAATTTTCAGATAATTTTTTTGCATGGACTTCCATCATAACCTTCCCTCTTAACATATATAAATGATATGTGAAGTCTCGTATCATTTCAAATAGTCTCCTATTAAATTTGAGTTTTTTGACCGAAACTAGTGTATAATATACTATGATTTTTTTACCGAAACTTGTATTTAAAAAAATTTCATAGGATCTAATTTTCAGATAATTTTTTTGCATGGACTTCCATCATAACCTTCCCTCTTAACATATATAAATGATATGTGAAGTCTCGTATCATTTCAAATAGTCCCCAATTAAATTTGATTTTTTTGACCGAAACTAGTGTATAATATACTATGCTTTTTGACCGAAACTTACATTTCAAAATGTTTCATAGAATCCAATTTTAATTTGATTTTTTGCATGGACTTCCATCATAACCTTCCCTTGTAAAATATATAAATGATATGTGAAGTTTCGTATCATTTAGAACAATCCCCGATTTAATTTGATTTTTGACAGAAACTACTATAAATTAGTGTATAATATACTATGATTTTAGACCGAAACTTTCATTTCAAAACGTTTCATAGAATCTAATTTTCATATGATTTATTAGCATGGACTTCAATCATAACCTTCCCTCTTATCATATATAAATGATATGTGAAGTCTAGTATCATTTCAAATACTCCCCAATTAAATTTGACTTTTTTGACCGAAACTAGTGTATAATATACTATGATTTTTGACAAAAACATGCATTTCAAAAAGTTTCATAGAATCGAATTTTCGGATGATTTTTTGCATGGACTTCCATCATCACCTTCCCTCGTAAAATATGTAAATGATATGTGAAGTTTCGTATCATTTCGAACAGTCCCCAAATTAATTTGATTTTTGACCGAAACTAGTATAAACTAGTTATAATATACTATGATATTTGACCGAAACTTGCATTTCGCAAAGTTTCATAGAATCTATTTTTTAGATATTTTTTTTGCATGGACTTCCATCATAACCTTCCCTCTTAACATATATAAATGAAATGAAAAGTCTCGTATTATTTCAAATAGTCCCCAATTAAATTTTATTTTTTTGACCGAAACTAGTATAAACTAGTGTATAATATACATTGATTTTTAATCGAAACTTGCATTTAAAAAAAATTCATAGAATCTAATATTCAGATAAATTTTTTGCATGAACTTCCATCATAACCTTCCCTCTTAACATATATAAATGATATGTGAAGTCTCGTATCATTTCAAATAGTGCCCAATTAAATTTGAGTTTTTTGACCGAAACCGAAACTTGCATTTAAAAAAATTTCATAGAATCTAATTTTCAGATAATTTTTTTGCATGGACTTCCATCATAACCTTCCCTCTTAACATATATAAATGATATGTGAAGTCTCGTATCATTTCAAATAGTCCCCAATTAAATTTGAGTTTTTTGACCGAAACTAGTGTATAATATACTATGATTTTTTTACCGAAACTTGTATTTAAAAAAATTTCATAGGATCTAATTTTCAGATAATTTTTTTGCATGGACTTCCATCATAACCTTCCGCTTAACATATATAAATGATATGTGAATTCTCGTAACATTTCAAATAGTCCCCAATTAAATTTGATTTTTTTGACCGAAACTAGTGTATAATATACTATGATTTTTGACCGAAACATGCATTTCAAAAAGTTTCATAGAATCCAATTTTAATTTGATTTTTTGCATGGACTTCCATCATAGCCTTCCCTTTTAAAATATATAAATGATATGTGAAGTTTCGTATCATTTAGAACAATGCCCTATTTAATTTTTTTTTTTACCGAAACTAGTATAAACTAGTGTATAATATACTATGATTTTTGACCGAAACTTTCATTTCAAAATGTTTCATAGGATCTAATTTTCATATGATTTATTTGCATGGACTTCCATCATAACCTTCACTCTTAACATATATAAATGATATGTGAAGTCTCGTATCATTTAAAATAGTCCCCAATTAAATTTGATTATTTTGACCGAAGCTAGTGTATAATATACTATGATTTTTGACAAAAACATGCATTTCAAAAAGTTTCATAGAATCGAATTTTCGGATGATTTTTTGCATGGACTTCCATCATAACCTTCCCTCGTAAAATATATAAATGATATGTGAAGTTTCGTATCATTTCGAACAGTCCCCAAATTAATTTGATTTTTGACCGAAACTAGTATAAACTAGTGTATAATATACTATGATTTTTGACCGAAACTTGCATTTCGCAAAGTTTCATAGAAACAAGTTTTTAGATGATTTTTTTGCATGGACTTCCATCATAAGTATCCCTCTTAACATATATAAATGATCTGAAAAGTCTCATATCATTTCAAATAGTTCCCAATTAAATTTTATTTTTTTGACCGAAACTAGTATAAACTAGTGTATAATATACATTGATTTTTGATCGAAACTTGCATTTAAAATTTTTTCATAGAATCTAATTTTCAGATAATTTTTTTGCATGGACTTCCATCATAACCTTCCCTCTTAACACTAATAAATGATATGTGAAGTCTTGTATCATTTCAAATAGTCCCCAATTAAATTTTATTTTTTTGACCGAAACTAGTTTATAATATACTATGATTTTTGACCGAAACTTGCATTTCAAAAAGTTTCATAGAATCCAATTTTAATTTGATTTTTTGGATGGACTTCCATCATAACCTTCCCTTTTAAAATATATAAATGATATGTGAAGTTACTTATCATTTAGAACAATCCCCGATTTAATTTGATTTTTACCGAAACTAGTATAAACTAGTGTATAATATACTATGATTTTTGACCGAAACTTTCATTTCAAAAAGTTTCATAGGATCTAATTTTCATATGATTTATTTGCATGGACTTCCATCATAACCTTCACTCTTAACATATATAAATGATATGTGAAGTCTCGTATCATTTCAAATAGTCCCCAATTAAATTTGATTTTTTTGACCGAAACTAGTGTATAATATACTATGATTTTTGACAAAAACATGCATTTCAAAATGTTTCATAGAATCGAATTTTCAGATGATTTTTTGCATGGACTTCCATCATAACCTTCCCTCGTAAAATATATCAATGATATGTGAAGTTTCGTATCATTTCGAACAGTCCCAAAATTAATTTGATTTTTGACCGAAACTAGTATAAACTAGTGTATAATATACTATGATTTTTGACCGAAACTTGCATTTCGCAAAGTTTCATAGAATCTAGTTTTTTGATGATTTTTTTGCATGGACTTCCATCATAACCTTCCCTCTTAACACTAATAAATGATATGTGAAGTCTTGTATCATTTCAAATAGTCCCCAATTAAATTTTATTTTTTTGACCGAAACTAGTTTATAATATACTATGATTTTTGACCGAAACTTGCATTTCAAAAAGTTTCATAGAATCCAATTTTAATTTGATTTTTTGGATGGACTTCCATCATAACCTTCCCTTTTAAAATATATAAATGATATGTGAAGTTACTTATCATTTAGAACAATCCCCGATTTAATTTGATTTTTACCGAAACTAGTATAAACTAGTGTATAATATACTATGATTTCTGACCGAAACTTTCATTTCAAAAAGTTTCATAGGATCTAATTTTCATATGATTTATTTGCATGGACTTCCATCATAACCTTCACTCTTAACATATATAAATGATATGTGAAGTCTCGTATCATTTCAAATAGTCCCCAATTAAATTTGATTTTTTTGACCGAAACTAGTGTATAATATACTATGATTTTTGACAAAAACATGCATTTCAAAATGTTTCATAGAATCGAATTTTCAGATGATTTTTTGCATGGACTTCCATCATAACCTTCCCTCGTAAAATATATCAATGATATGTGAAGTTTCGTATCATTTCGAACAGTCCCAAAATTAATTTGATTTTTGACCGAAACTAGTATAAACTAGTGTATAATATACTATGATTTTTGACCGAAACTTGCATTTCGCAAAGTTTCATAGAATCTAGTTTTTTGATGATGTTTTTGCATGGACTTCCATCAGAACCTTCCCTCTTAACATATATAAATGATCTGAAAAGTCTCGTATCATTTCAAATAGTCCCCAATTAAATTTTATGTTTTTTGACCGAAACTAGTATAAACTAGTGTATAATATACATTGATTTTTGACCGAAACTTGCATTTAAAAAAATTTCATAGAATATAATTTTCAGAAAATTTATTTGCATGGACTTCCATCATAACCTTCCCTCTTAACATATATAAATGATATGTGAAGTCTCGTATCATTTCAAATAGTCCCCAATTAAATTTGAGTTTTTTGACCGAAACTAGTGTATAATATACTATGATTTTTTTACCGAAACTTGTATTTAAAAAAATTTCATAGGATCTAATTTTCAGATAATTTTTTTGCATGGACTTCCATCATAACCTTCCGCTTAACATATATAAATGATATGTGAATTCTCGTATCATTTCAAATAGTCCCCAATTAAATTTGATTTTTTTGACCGAAACTAGTGTATAATATACTATGATTTTTGACCGAAACTTGCATTTCAAAAAGTTTCATAGAATCCAATTTTAATTTGATTTTTTTCCTAGTCTTCCATCATAACCTTCCCTTGTAAAATATATAAATGATATGTGAAGTTTCGTATCATTTAGAACAATCCCAGATTTAATTTGATTTTTGACCGAAACTAGTATAAACTAGTGTATAATATTATATGATTTTTGACCGAAATTTACATTTAAAAAAGTTTCATAGCATCTAATTTTCATATGATTTATTTGCATGGACTTCCATCATAACCATCCCTCTTAACATATATAAATGATATGTGAAGTCTCTTATCATTTCAAATAGTCCCCAATTATATTTGATTTTTTTGACCGAAACTAGTGTATAATATACTATGATTTTTGACAAAAAAATGCATTTCTAAAAGTTTCATAGAATCGAATTTTCGGATGATTTTTTGCATGGACTTCCATCATAACCTTCCCTCGTAAAATATATAAATGATATGAGAAGTTTCATATCATTTCGAACAGTCCCCAAATTAATTTGATTTTTGACCGAAACTAGTATAAACTAGTGTATAATATACTATGATTTTTGACCGAAACTCGCATTTCGCAAAGTTTCATAGAATCTATTTTTTAGATATTTTTTTGCATGGACTTCCATCATAACCTTCCCTCTTAACATATATAAATGATCTGAAAAGTCTCGTATCATTTCAAATAGTCCCCAATTAAATTTTATTTTTTTGACCGAAACTAGTATAAACTAGTGTATAATATACATTGATTTTTAATCGAAACTTGCATTTAAAAAAAATTTCATAGAATCTAATATTAAGATAATTTTTTTGCATGAACTTCCATCATAACCTTCCCTCTTAACATATATAAATGATATGTGAAGTCTCGTAACATTTCAAATAGTCCCCAATTAAATTTGATTTTTTTGACCGAAAATAGTGTATAATATACTATGATTTTTGACCGAAACATGCATTTCAAAAAGTTTCATAGAATCCAATTTTAATTTGATTTTTTGCATGGACTTCCATCATAACCTTCCCTTTTAAAATATATAAATGATATGTGAAGTTTCGTATCATTTAGAACAATGCCCTATTTAATTTTTTTTTTACCGAAACTAGTATAAACTAGTGTATAATATACTATGATTTTTGACCGAAACTTTCATTTCAAAATGTTTCATAGGATCTAATTTTCATATGATTTATTTGCATGGACTTCCATCATAACCTTCACTCTTAACATATATAAATGATATGTGAAGTCTCGTATCATTTAAAATAGTCCCCAATTAAATTTGATTATTTTGACCGAAACTAGTGTATAATATACTATGATTTTTGACAAAAACATGCATTTCAAAAAGTTTCATAGAATCGAATTTTCGGATGATTTTTTGCATGGACTTCCATCATAACCTTCCCTCGTAAAATATATAAATGATATGTGAAGTTTCGTATCATTTCGAACAGTCCCCAAATTAATTTGATTTTTGACCGAAACTAGTATAAACTAGTGTATAATATACTATGATTTTTGACCGAAACTTGCATTTCGCAAAGTTTCATAGAAACTAGTTTTTAGATGATTTTTTTGCATGGACTTCCATCATAAGTATCCCTCTTAACATATATAAATGATCTGAAAAATCTCATATCATTTCAAATAGTTCCCAATTAAATTTTATTTTTTTGACCGAAACTAGTATAAACTAGTGTATAATATACATTGATTTTTGACCGAAACTTGCATTTAAAAATTTTTCATAGAATCTAATTTTCAGATAATATTTTTGCATGGACTTCCATCATAACCTTCCCTCTTAACATATATAAATGATTTGTGCAGTCTCGTATTATTTCAAATAGTCCCCAATTAAATTTGAGTTTTTTGACCGAAACTAGTGTATAATATACTATGATTTTTGACCGAAACTTGCATTTAAAAAAATTTCATAGAATCTAATTTTCAGATAATTTTTTTGCATGGACTTCCATCATAACCTTCCCTCTTAACACTAATAAATGATATGTGAAGTCTTGTATCATTTCAAATAGTCCCCAATTAAATTTGATTTTTTTGACCGAAACTAGTTTATAATATACTATGATTTTTGACCGAAACTTGCATTTCAAAAAGTTTCATAGAATCCAATTTTAATTTGATTTTTTGGATGGACTTCCATCATAACCTTCCCTTTTAAAATATATAAATGATATGTGAAGTTACTTATCATTTAGAACAATCCCCGATTTAATTTGATTTTTACCGAAACTAGTATAAACTAGTGTATAATATACTATGATTTTTGACCGAAACTTTCATTTCAAAAAGTTTCATAGGATCTAATTTTCATATGATTTATTTGCATGGACTTCTATCATAACCTTCACTCTTAACATATATAAATGATATGTGAAGTCTCGTATCATTTCAAATAGTCCCCAATTTAATTTAATTTTTTTGACCGAAACTAGTGTATAATATACTATTATTTTTGACAAAAACATGCATTTCAAAATGTTTCATAGAATCGAATTTTCAGATGATTTTTTGCATTGACTTCCATCATAACCTTCCCTCGTAAAATATATCAATGATATGTGAAGTTTCGTATCATATCGAACAGTCCCAAAATTAATTTGTTTTTTGACCGAAACTAGTATAAACTAGTGTATAATATACTATGATTTTTGACCGAAACATGCATTTCGCAAAGTTTCATAGAATCTAGTTTTTTGATGATGTTTTTGCATGGACTTCCATCAGAACCTTCCCTCTTAACATATATAAATGATCTGAAAAGTCTCGTATCATTTCAAATAGTCCCCAATTAAATTTTATGTTTTTTGACCGAAACTAGTATAAACTAGTGTATAATATACATTGATTTTTGACCGAAACTTGCATTTAAAAAAATTTCATAGAATATAATTTTCATAAAATTTATTTGCATGGATTTCCATCATAACCTTCCCTTTTAAAATATATAAATGATATGTGAAGTCTCATATCATTTCAAAGAGTCCCCAATTAAATTTGACTTTTTTGACCGAAACTAGTGTATAATATACTATGATTTTTTACCGAAACTTGCATTTAAAAAAATTTCATAGAATCTAATTTTCAGATAATTTTTTTGCATGGACTTCCATCATAACCTTCCCTCTTAACACTAATAAATGATATGTGAAGTCTTGTATCATTTCAAATAGTCCCCAATTAAATTTTATTTTTTTGACCGAAACTAGTTTATAATATACTATGATTTTTGACCGAAACTTGCATTTCAAAAAGTTTCATAGAATCCAATTTTAATTTGATTTTTTGCATGGACTTCCATCATAACCTTCCCTTTTAAAATATATAAATGATATGTGAAGTTACTGATCATTTAGAACAATCCCCGATTTAATTTGATTTTTTAATGAAACTAGTATAAACTAGTGTATAATATACTATGATTTTTAACCGAAACTTTCATTTCAAAAAGTTTCATAGGATCTAATTTTCATATGATTTATTTGGATGGACTTCCATCATAACCTTCACTCTTAACATATATAAATGATATGTGAAGTCTCGTATCATTTCAAATAGTCCCCAATTAAATTTGATTTTTTTGACCGAAACTAGTGTATAATATACTATGATTTTTGACAAAAACATGCATTTCAAAATGTTTCATAGAATCGAATTTTCGGATGATTTTTTGCATGGACTTCCATCATAACCTTCCCTCGTAAAATATATAAATGGTATGTGAAGTTTCGTATCATTTCGAACAGTCCCAAAATTAATTTGATTTTTGACCGAAACTAGTATAAACTAGTGTATAATATACTATGATTTTTGACCGAAACTTGTATTTCGCAAAGTTTCATAGAATCTAGTATTTTGATGATTTTTTTGCATGGACTTCCATCAGAACCTTCCCTCTTAACATATATAAATGATCTGAAAAGTCTCGTATCATTTCAAATAGTCCCCAATTAAATTTTATGTTTTTTGACCGAAACTAGTATAAACTAGTGTTTAATATACATTGATTTTTGACCGAAACTTGCATTTAAAAAAATTTCATAGAATATAATTTTCAGATAATTTATTTGAATGAACTTCAATCATAACCTTCCCTCTTAACATATATAAATGATATGTGAAGTCTCGTATCATTTCAAATAGTCCCCAATTAATTATGAGTTTTTTGAACGAAACTAGTGTATAATATACTATGATTTTTTACCGAAACTTGCATTTAAAAAAATTTCATAGAATCTAATTTTCAGATAATTTTTTTGCATGGACTTCCATCATAACCTTCCCTCTTAACATATATAAATGATATGTGAAGTCTCGTATCATTTCAAATAGTCCCCAATTAAATTTGATTTTTTGACCGAAACTAGTGTATAATATACTATTATTTTTGACCGAAACTTGCATTTCAAAAAGTTTCATAGAATCCAATTTTAATTTGATTTTTTGCATGGACTTCCATCATAACCTTCCCTTTTAAAATATATAAATGATATGTGAAGTTACTTATCATTTAGAACAATCCCCGATTTAATTTGATTTTTTACCGAAACTAGTATAAACTAGTGTATAATATACTATGATTTTTAACCGAAACTTTTATTTCAAAAAGTTTCATAGGATCTAATTTTCATATGATTTATTTGGATGGACTTCCATCATAACCTTCACTCTTAACATATATAAATGATATGTGAAGTCTCGTATCATTTCAAATAGTCCCCAATTAAATTTGATTTTTTTGACCGAAACTAGTGTATAATATACTATGATTTTTGACAAAAACATGCATTTCAAAAAGTTTCATAGAATCGAATTTTCGGATGATTTTTTGCATGGACTTCCATCATAACCTTCCCTCGTAAAATATATAAATGATATTAGAAGTTTCGTATCATTTCGAACAGTCCCCAAAATAATTTGATTTTTTAACGAAACTAGTATGAACTAGTGTATAATATACTATGATTTTTGACTGAAACTTGCATTTCGCAAAGTTTCATAGAATCTAGTTTTTTGATGATTTTTTTGCATGGACTTCCATCAGAACCTTCCCTCTTAACATATATAAATGATCTGAAAAGTCTCGTATCATTTCAAATAGTCCCCAATTAAATTTTATGTTTTTTGACCGAAACTAGTATAAACTAGTGTATAATATACATTGATTTTTGGCCGAAACTTGCATTTAAAAAAATTTCATAGAATATAATTTTCAGATAATTTATTTGAATGAACTTCAATCATAACCTTCCCTCTTAACATATATAAATGATATGTGAAGTCTCGTATCATTTCAAATAGTCCCCAATTAATTATGAGTTTTTTGAACGAAACTAGTGTATAATATTCTATGATTTTTTACCGAAACTTGCATTTAAAAAAATTTCATAGAATCTAATTTTCAGATAATTTTTTTGCATGGACTTCCATCATAACCTTCCCTCTTAACATATATAAATGATATGTGAAGTCTCGTATCATTTCAAATAGTCCCCAATTAAATTTGATTTTTTGACCGAAACTAGGGTATAATATACTATTATTTTTGACCGAAACTTGCATTTCAAAAAGTTTCATAGAATCCAATTTTAATTTGATTTTTTGCATGGACTTCCATCATAACCTTCCCTTTTAAAATATATAAATGATATGTGAAGTTACTTATCATTTAGAACAATCCCCGATTTAATTTGATTTTTTACCGAAACTAGTATAAACTAGTGTATAATATACTATGATTTTTAACCGAAACTTTCATTTCAAAAAGTTTCATAGAATCTAATTTTCATATGATTTATTTGGATGGACTTCCATCATAACCTTCACTCTTAACATATATAAATGATATGTGAAGTCTCGTATCATTTCAAATAGTCCCCAATTAAATTTGATTTTTTTGACCGAAACTAGTGTATAATATACTATGATTTTTGACAAAAACATGCATTTCAAAAAGTTTCATAGAATCGAATTTTCGGATGATTTTTTGCATGGACTTCCATCGTAACCTTCCCTCGTAAAATATATAAATGATATTAGAAGTTTCGTATCATTTCGAACAGTCCCCAAAATAATTTGATTTTTTAACGAAACTAGTATGAACTAGTGTATAATATACTATGATTTTTGACTGAAACTTGCATTTCGCAAAGTTTCATAGAATCTAGTTTTTTGATGATTTTTTTGCATGGACTTCCATCAGAACCTTCCCTCTTAACATATATAAATGATCTGAAAAGTCTCGTATCATTTCAAATAGTCCCCAATTAAATTTTATGTTTTTTGACCGAAACTAGTATAAACTAGTGTATAATATACATTGATTTTTGGCCGAAACATGCATTTAAAAAAATTTCATAGAATATAATTTTCAGATAATTTATTTGAATGA
This sequence comes from Lathyrus aphaca, assembly GCA_963966055.1. Taxonomy (NCBI): domain Eukaryota; kingdom Viridiplantae; phylum Streptophyta; class Magnoliopsida; order Fabales; family Fabaceae; genus Lathyrus; species Lathyrus aphaca. The sequence goes on from OZ014521.1 coordinate 588,292,918, forward strand.
ACTTCAATCATAACCTTCCCTCTTAACATATATAAATGATATGTGAAGTCTCGTATCATTTCAAATAGTCCCCAATTAATTATGAGTTTTTTGAACGAAACTAGTGTATAATATACTATGATTTTTTACCGAAACTTGCATTTAAAAAAATTTCATAGAATCTAATTTTCAGATAATTTTTTTGCATGGACTTCCATCATAACCTTCCCTCTTAACATATATAAATGATATGTGAAGTCTCGTATCATTTCAAATAGTCCCCAATTAAATTTGATTTTTTGACCGAAACTAGTGTATAATATACTATTATTTTTGACTGAAACTTGCATTTCAAAAAGTTTCATAGAATCCAATTTTAATTTGATTTTTTGCATGGACTTCCATCATAACCTTCCCTTTTAAAATATATAAATGATATGTGAAGTTACTTATCATTTAGAACAATCCCCGATTTAATTTGATTTTTTACCGAAACTAGTATAAACTAGTGTATAATATACTATGATTTTTAACCGAAACTTTCATTTCAAAAAGTTTCATAGGATCTAATTTTCATATGATTTATTTGGATGGACTTCCATCATAACCTTCACTCTTAACATATATAAATGATATGTGAAGTCTCGTATCATTTCAAATAGTCCCCAATTAAATTTGATTTTTTTGACTGAAACTAGTGTATAATATACTATGATTTTTGACAAAAACATGCATTTCAAAAAGTTTCATAGAATCGAATTTTCCGATGATTTTTTGCATGGACTTCCATCATAACCTTCCCTCGTAAAATATATAAATGATATTAGAAGTTTCGTATCATTTCGAACAGTCCCCAAATTAATTTGATTTTTGAACGAAACTAGTATAAACTAGTGTATAATATACTATGATTTTTGACTGAAACTTGCATTTCGCAAAGTTTCATAGAATCTAGTTTTTTGATGATTTTTTTGCATGGACTTCCATCAGAACCTTCCATCTTAACATATATAAATGATCTGAAAAGTCTCGTATCATTTCAAATAGTCCCCAATTAAATTTTATGTTTTTTGACCGAAACTAGTATAAACTAGTGTATAATATACATTGATTTTTCACCGAAACTTGCATTTAAAAAAATTTCATAGAATATAATTTTCAGATAATTTATTTGAATGAACTTCAATCATAACCTTCCCTCTTAACATATATAAATGATATGTGAAGTCTCGTATCATTTCAAATAGTCCCCAATTAATTATGAGTTTTTTGAACGAAACTAGTGTATAATATACTATGATTTTTTACCGAAACTTGCATTTAAAAAAATTTAATAGAATCTAATTTTCAGATAATGTTTTTGCATGGACTTCCATCATAACCTTCCCTCTTAACATATATAAATGATATGTGAAGTCTCGTATCATTTCAAATAGTCCCCAATTAAATTTGATTTTTTTGACCGAAACTAGTGTATAATATACTATTATTTTTGACCGAAACTTGCATTTCAAAAAGTTTCATAGAATCCAATTTTAATTTGATTTTTTGCATGGACTTCCATCATAACCTTCCCTTTTAAAATATATAAATGATATGTGAAGTTACTTATCATTTAGAACAATCCCCGATTTAATTTGATTTTTTACCGAAACTAGTATAAACTAGTGTATAATATACTATGATTTTTAACCGAAACTTTCATTTCAAAAAGTTTCATAGGATCTAATTTTCATATGATTTATTTGGATGGACTTCCATCATAACCTTCACTCTTAACATATATAAATGATATGTGAATTCTCGTATCATTTCAAATAGTCCCCAATTAAATTTGATTTTTTTTGACCGAAAATAGTGTATAATATACTTTGATTTTTTTACAAAAACATGCATTTCAAAAAGTTTCATAGAATCGAATTTTCGGATGATTTTTTGCATGGACTTCCATCATAACCTTCCCTCATAAAATATATAAATGGTATGTGAAGTTTCGTATCATTTCGAACAGTCCCAAAATTAATTTGATTTTTGACCGAAACTAGTATAAACTAGTGTATCATATACTATGATTTTTGACCGAAACTTGCATTTCGCAAAGTTTCATAGAATCTAGTTTTTTGATGATTTTTTTGCTTGGACTTCCATCAGAACCTTCCCTCTTAACATATATAAATGATCTGAAAAGTCTCGTATCATTTCAAATAGTCCCCAATTAAATTTTATGTTTTTTGACCGAAACTAGTATAAACTAGTGTATAATATACATTGATTTTTGACCGAAACTTGCATTTAAAAAAATTTCATAGAATATAATTTTCAGATAATTTATTTGAATGAACTTCAATCATAACCTTCCCTCTTAACATATATAAATGATATGTAAAGTCTCGTATCATTTCAAATAGTCCCCAATTAATTATGAGTTTTTTGAACGAAACTAGTGTATAATATACTATGATTTTTTACCGAAACTTGCATTTAAAAAAATTTCATAGAATCTAATTTTCAGATAATTTTTTTGCATGGACTTCCATCATAACTTTCCCTCTTAACATATATAAATGATATGTGAAGTCTCGTATCGTATCAAATAGTCCCCAATTAAATTTGATTTTTTTTACCGAAACTAGTGTATAATATACTATTATTTTTGACCGAAACTTGCATTTCAAAAAGTTTCATAGAATCCAATTTTAATTTGATTTTTTGCATGGATTTCCATCATAACCTTCCCTTTTAAAATATATAAATGATATGTGAAGTTACTTATCATTTAGAACAATCCCCGATTTAATTTGATTTTTTACCGAAACTAGTATAAACTAGTGTATAATATACTATGATTTTTAACCGAAACTTTCATTTCAAAAAGTTTCATAGGATCTAATTTTCATATGATTTATTTGGATGGACTTCCATCATAACCTTCACTCTTAACATATATAAATGATATGTGAAGTATCGTATCATTTCAAATAGTCCCCAATTAAATTTGATTTTTTTGACCGAAACTAGTGTATAATATACTATGATTTTTGACAAAAACATGCATTTCAAAATGTTTCATAGAATCGAATTTTCGGATGATTTTTTGCATGGACTTCCATCATAACCTTCCCTCGTAAAATATATAAATGGTATGTGAAGTTTCGTATCATTTCGAAAAGTCCCAAAATTAATTTGATTTTTGACCGAAACTAGTATAAACTAGTGTATAATATACTATGATTTTTGACCGAAACTTGCATTTCAAAAAGTTTCATAGAATCTAGTTTTTTGATGATTTTTTTTCATGGACTTCCATCCGATCCTTCCCTCTTAACATATATAAATGATATGAAAAGTCTCGTATCATTTCAAATAGTCCCCAATTAAATTTTATGTTTTTTGACCGAAACTAGTATAAACTAGTGTATAATATACATTGATTTTTGACCGAAACTTGCATTTAAAAAAATTTCATAGAATATAATTTTCAGATAATTTATTTGAATGAACTTCAATCATAACCTTCCCTCTTAACATATATAAATGATATGTGAAGTCTCGTATCATTTCAAATAGTCCCCAATTAAATTTGAGTTTTTTGACCGAAACTAGTATATAATATACTATGATTTTTGACAAAAACATGCATTTCAAAATGTTTCATAGAATCGAATTTTCTGATGATTTTTTGCATGGACTTCCATCATAACCTTCCCTCGTAAAATATATAAATGATATGTGAAGTTTCGTATCATTTCGAATAGTCCCCAAATTAATTTGATTTTTGACCGAAACTAGTATAAACTAGTGTAAAATAAACTATGATTTTTGACCGAAACTTGCATTTCAAAAAGTTTCATAGAATCTAGTTTTTAGATGATTTTTTTGCATGGGCTTCCATCATAACCTTCCCTCTTAACATATATAAATGATCTGAAAAGTCTCGTATCATTTCAAATAGTCCCCAATTAAATTTTATGTTTTTTGACCGAAACTAGTATAAACTAGTGTATAATATACATTGATTTTTGACCGAAACTTGCATTTAAAAAAATTTCATAGAATATAATTTTCAGATAATTTATTTGAATGAACTTCAATCATAATCTTCCCTCTTAACATATATAAATGATATGTGAAGTCTCGTATCATTTCAAATAGTCCCCAATTAAATTTGAGTTTTTTGACCGAAACTAGTATATAATATACTATGATTTTTTACAAAAACATGCATTTCAAAATGTTTCCTAGAATCGAATTTTCTGATGATTTTTTGCATGGACTTCCATCATAACCTTCCCTCGTAAAATATATAAATTATAAGTGAAGTTTCGTATCATTTCTAATAGTCCCCAAATTAATTTGATTTTTGACCGAAACTAGTATAAACATGTGTAAAATAAACTATGATTTTTGACAGAAACTTGCATTTCAAAAACTTTCATAGAATCTAGTTTTTAGATGATTTTTTTGCATGGACTTCCATCATAACCTTCCCTCTTAACATATATAAATGATCTGAAAAGTCTCGTATCATTTCAAATAGTCCCCAATTAAATTTTATGTTTTTTGACCGAAACTAGTATAAACTAGTGTATAATATACATTGATTTTTGACCGAAACTTGCATTTAAAAAAATTTCATAGAATATAATTTTCAGATAATTTATTTGAATGAACTTCAATCATAACCTTCCCTCTTAACATATATAAATGATTTGTGAAGTCTCGTATCATTTCAAATAGTCCCCAATTAAATTTGAGTTTTTTGACCGAAACTAGTGTATAATATACTATGATTTTTTACCGAAACTTGCATTTCAAAAAGTTTCATAGAATCCAATTTTAATTTGATTTTTTGAATGGACTTCCATCATAACCTTCCCTTTTAAAATATATAAATAATATGTGAAGTTACTTATCATTTAGAACAATCCCCGATTTAATTTGATTTTTTACCGAAACTAGTATAAATTAGTGTATAATATACTATTATTTTTGACCGAAACTTTCATTTCAAAAAGTTTCATAGGATCTAATTTTCATATGAATTATTTGCATGGACTTCCATCATAACCTTCAATCTTAACATATATAAATGATATGTGAAGTCTCGTATCATTTCAAATAGTCCCCAATTAAATTTGATTTTTTTGACCGAAACTAGTAAATAATATACTATGATTTTTGACAAAAACATGCATTTCAAAATGTTTCATAGAATCGAATTTTCTGATGATTTTTTGCATGGACTTCCATCATAACCTTCCCTCGTAAAATATATAAATGATATGTGAAGTTTCGTATCATTTCGAATAGTCCCCAAATTAATTTGATTTTTGACCGAAACTAGTATAAACTAGTGTAAAATATACTATGATTTTTGACCGAAACTTGCATTTCACAAAGTTACATAGAATCTAGTTTTTAGATGATTTTTTTGCATGGACTTCCATCATAACCTTCCCTCTTAACATATATAAATGATCTGAAAAGTCTCGTATCATTTCAAATAGTCCCCAATTAAATTTTATGTTTTTTGACCGAAACTAGTATAAACTAGTGTATAATATACATTGATTTTTGACCGAAACTTGCATTTAAAAAAATTTCATAGAATATAATTTTCAGATAATTTATTTGAATGAACTTCAATCATAACCTTCCCTCTTAACGTATATAAATGATATGTGAAGTCTCGTATCATTTCAAATAGTCCCCAATTAAATTTGAGTTTTTTGACCGAAACTAGTGGATAATAATATACTATGATTTTTTACCGAAACTTGCATTTAAAAAAATTTCAAAGAATCTAATTTTCAGATAATTTTTTTGCATGGACTTCCATCATAACCTTCCCTCTTAACATATATAAATGATATGTGAAGTCTCGTATCATTTCAAATAGTCCCCAATTAAATTTGATTTTTTTGACCGAAACTAGTGTATAATATACTATGATTTTTGACCGAAACTTGCATTTCAAAAAGTTTCATAGAATCCAATTTTAATTTGATTTTTTTCCTTGTCTTCCATCATAACCTTCCCTTGTAAAATATATAAATGATATGTGAAGTTTCGTATCATTTAGAACAATCCCAGATTTAATTTGATTTTTGACCGAAACTAGTATAAACTAGTGTATAATATACTATGATTTTTGACCGAAACTTTCATTTCAAAAAGTTTCATAGGATCTAATTTTCATTTGATTTATTTGCATGGACTTCCATCATAACCTTCACTCTTAACATATATAAATGATATGTGAAGTCTCGTATCATTTAAAATAGTCCCCAATTAAATTTGATTATTTTGACCGAAACTAGTGTATAATATACTATGATTTTTGACAAAAACATGCATTTCAAAAAGTTTCATAGAATCAAATTTTCGGATGATTTTTTGCATGGAGTTCCATCATAACCTTCCCTCGTAAAATATATAAATGATATGTGAAGTTTCGTATCATTTCGAACAGTCCCCAAATTAATTTGATTTTTGACCGAAACTAGTATAAACTAGTGTATAATATACTATGATTTTTGACCGAAACTTTCATTTCGCAAAGTTTCATAGAATCTAGTTTTTAGATGATTTTTTTGCATGGACTTCCATCATAACCTTCCCTCTTAACATATATAAATGATCTGAAAAGTCTCGTATCATTTCAAATAGTCCCCAATTAAATTTTATTTTTTTGACCGAAACTGAATAAACTAGTGTATAATATACATTGATTTTTGACCGAAACTTGCATTTAAAAAAACTTCATAGAATCTAATTTTCAGATAATTTTTTTGCATGGACTTCCATCATAACCTTCCCTCTTATATATATAAATGATATGTGAAGTCTCGTATCATTTCAAATAGTCCCCAATTAAATTTTAGTTTTTTGACCGAGTCTAGTGTATAATATACTATGATTTTTGACCGAAACTTGCATTTAAAAAAATTTCATAGAATCAAATTTTCAGATAATTTTTTTACATGGACTTCCATCATAACCTTCCCTCTTAACATATATAAATGATATGTGAAGTATCGTATCATTTCAAATAGTCCCCAATTAAATTTGGTTTTTTGACCGAAACTAGTGTATAATATACTATGATTTTTGACTGAAACTTGCATTTCGCAAAGTTTCATAGAATCTAGTTTTTAGATGATTTTTTTGCATGGACTTCCATCATAACCTTCGCTCTTAACATATAAAAATGATCTGAAAAGTCTCGTATCATTTCAAATAGTCCCCAATTAAATTTTATTTTTTTGACCGAAACTAGTATAAACTAGTGTATAAATATAAATTGATTTTTGACCGAAACTTGCATTAAAAAAAATTTCATAGAATCTAATTTTCAAATAATTTTTTTGCATGGACTTCCATCATAACCTTCCCTCTTAACATATATAAATGATATGTGAAGTCTCGTATCATTTCAAATAGTCCCCAATTAAATCTGAGTTTTTTGACCGAAACTAGTGTATAATATACTATGATTTTTGACCGAAACAAGCATTTAAAAAAATTTCATAGAATCTAATTTTCAGATAATTTTTTTGCATGGACTTCCATCATAACCTTCCCTCTTACAATATATAAATGATATGTGAAGTCTCGTATAATTTCAAATAGTCCCCAATTAAATATGATTTTTTTGACCGAAACTAGTGTATAATATACAATAATTTTTGACCGAAACATGCATTTCAAAAAGTTTCATAGAATCCAATTTTAATTTGATTTTTTGCATGGACTTCCATTATAACCTTCCCTTTTAAAATATATAAATGATATGTGAAGTTACTTATCATTTAGAACAATCCCCGATTTAATTTAATTTTTTACCGAAACTAGTATAAACTAGTGTATAATATACTATGATTTTTGACCGAAACTTTCATTTCAAAAGGTTTCATAGGATCTAATTTTCATATGATTTATTTGCATGGACTTCCATCATAACCTTCACTCTTAACATATATAAATGATATGTGAAGACTCGTATCATTTCAAATAGTCCCCAATTAAATTTGATTTTTTTGACCGAAACTAATGTATAATATACTATGATTTTTGACAAAAACATGCATTTCAAAAAGTTTCATAGAATCGAATTTTCGGATGATTTTTTGCATGGAGTTCCATCATAACCTTCCCTCGTAAAATATATAAATGATATGTGAAGTTTCGTATCATTTCGAACAGTTCCCAAATTAATTTGATTTTTGACCGAAACTAGTATAAACTAGTGTATAATATTCTATGATTTTTGACCGAAACTTTCATTTCGCAAAGTTTCATAGAATCTAGTTTTTAGATGATTTTTTTGCATGGACTTCCATCATAACCTTACCTCATAACATATATAAATGATATGAAAAGTCTCGTATAATTTCAAATAGTCCCCAATTAAATTTTATTTTTTTGACCGAAACTGAATAAACTAGTGTATAATATACATTGATTTTTGACCGAAACTTGCATTTAAAAAAACTTCATAGAATCTAATTTTCAGATAATTTTTTTGCATGGACTTCCATCATAACCTTCCCTCTTATATATATAAATGATATGTGAAGTCTCGTATCATTTTAAATAGTCCCCAATTAAATTTTAGTTTTTTGACCGAGTCTAGTGTATAATATACTATGATTTTTGACCGAAACTTGCATTTAAAAAAACTTCATAGAATCTAATTTTCAGATAATTTTTTTGCATGGACTTCCATCATAACCTTCCCTCTTATATATATAAATGATATGTGAAGTCTCGTATCATTTCAAATAGTCCCCAATTAAATTTGGTTTTTTTGACCGAAACTAGTGTATAATATACTATGATTTTTGACTGAAACTTGCATTTCGCAAAGTTTCATAGAATCTAGTTTTTAGATGATTTTTTTGCATGGACTTCCATCATAACCTTCGCTCTTAACATATAAAAATGATCTGAAAAGTCTCGTATCATTTCAAATAGTCCCCAATTAAATTTTATTTTTTTGACCGAAACTAGTATAAACTAGTGTATAAATATACATTGATTTTTGACCGAAACTTGCATTTAAAAAACTTTCATAGAATCTAATTTTCAGATAATTTTTTTGCATGGACTTCCATCATAACCTTCCCTCTTACCATATATAAATGATATGTGAAGACTCGTATCATTTCAAATAGTCCCCAATTAAATTTGATTTTTTTGACCGAAACTAGTGTATAATATACAATGATTTTTGACTGAAACTTGCATTTCAAAAAGTTTCATAGAATCCAATTTTAATTTGATTTTTTGCATGGACTTCCATTATAACCTTCCCTTTTAAAATATATAAATTATATGTGAAGTTACTTATCATTTAGAACAATCCCCGATTTAATTTGATTTTTTACCGAAACTAGTATAAACTAGTGTATAATATACTATGATTTTTTACCGAAACTTGCATTTCGCAAAGTTTCATAAAATCTATTTTTTAGATATTTTTTTGCATGGACTTCCATCATAACCTTCCCTCTTAACATATATAAATGATCTGAAAAGTCTCGTATCATTTCAAATAGTCCCCAATTAAATTTTATTTTTTTGACCGAAACTAGTATAAACTAGTGTATAATATACATTGATTTTTAATCGAAACTTGCATTTAAAAAAATTTCATAGAATCTAATATTAAGATAATTTTTTTGCATGAACTTCCATCATAACCTTCCCTCTTAACATATATAAATGATATGTGAAGTCTCGTATCATTTCAAATAGTCCCCAATTAAATTTGATTTTTTTGACCGAAACTAGTGTATAATATACTATGATTTTTGACCGAAACATGCATTTCAAAAAGTTTCATAGAATCCAATTTTAATTTGATTTTTTGCATGGACTTCCATCATAACCTTCCCTTTTAAAATATATAAATGATATGTGAAGTTTCATATCATTTAGAACAATGCCCTATTTAATTTTTTTTTTACCGAAACTAGTATAAACTAGTGTATAATATACTATGATTTTTGACCGAAACTTTCATTTCAAAAAGTTTCATAGGATCTAATTTTCATTTGATTTATTTGCATGGACTTCCATCATAACCTTCACTCTTAACATATATAAATGATATGTGAAGTCTCGTATCATTTAAAATAGTCCCCAATTAAATTTGATTATTTTGACCGAAACTAGTGTATAATATACTATGATTTTTGACAAAAACATGCATTTCAAAAAGTTTCATAGAATCAAATTTTCGGATGATTTTTTGCATGGAGTTCCATCATAACCTTCCCTCGTAAAATATATAAATGATATGTGAAGTTTCGTATCATTTCGAACAGTCCCCAAATTAATTTGATTTTTGACCGAAACTAGTATAAACTAGTGTATAATATACTATGATTTTTGACCGAAACTTTCATTTCGCAAAGTTTCATAGAATCTAGTTTTTAGATGATTTTTTTGCATGGACTTCCATCATAACCTTCCCTCTTAACATATATAAATGATCTGAAAAGTCTCGTATCATTTCAAATAGTCCCCAATTAAATTTTATTTTTTTGACCGAAACTGAATAAACTAGTGTATAATATACATTGATTTTTGACCGAAACTTGCATTTAAAAAAACTTCATAGAATCTAATTTTCAGATAATTTTTTTGCATGGACTTCCATCATAACCTTCCCTCTTATATATATAAATGATATGTGAAGTCTCGTATCATTTCAAATAGTCCCCAATTAAATTTTAGTTTTTTGACCGAGTCTAGTGTATAATATACTATGATTTTTGACCGAAACTTGCATTTAAAAAAATTTCATAGAATCAAATTTTCAGATAATTTTTTTACATGGACTTCCATCATAACCTTCCCTCTTAACATATATAAATGATATGTGAAGTATCGTATCATTTCAAATAGTCCCCAATTAAATTTGGTTTTTTGACCGAAACTAGTGTATAATATACTATGATTTTTGACTGAAACTTGCATTTCGCAAAGTTTCATAGAATCTAGTTTTTAGATGATTTTTTTGCATGGACTTCCATCATAACCTTCGCTCTTAACATATAAAAATGATCTGAAAAGTCTCGTATCATTTCAAATAGTCCCCAATTAAATTTTATTTTTTTGACCGAAACTAGTATAAACTAGTGTATAAATATAAATTGATTTTTGACCGAAACTTGCATTAAAAAAAATTTCATAGAATCTAATTTTCAAATAATTTTTTTGCATGGACTTCCATCATAACCTTCCCTCTTAACATATATAAATGATATGTGAAGTCTCGTATCATTTCAAATAGTCCCCAATTAAATCTGAGTTTTTTGACCGAAACTAGTGTATAATATACTATGATTTTTGACCGAAACAAGCATTTAAAAAAATTTCATAGAATCTAATTTTCAGATAATTTTTTTGCATGGACTTCCATCATAACCTTCCCTCTTACAATATATAAATGATATGTGAAGTCTCGTATAATTTCAAATAGTCCCCAATTAAATATGATTTTTTTGACCGAAACTAGTGTATAATATACAATAATTTTTGACCGAAACATGCATTTCAAAAAGTTTCATAGAATCCAATTTTAATTTGATTTTTTGCATGGACTTCCATTATAACCTTCCCTTTTAAAATATATAAATGATATGTGAAGTTACTTATCATTTAGAACAATCCCCGATTTAATTTAATTTTTTACCGAAACTAGTATAAACTAGTGTATAATATACTATGATTTTTGACCGAAACTTTCATTTCAAAAGGTTTCATAGGATCTAATTTTCATATGATTTATTTGCATGGACTTCCATCATAACCTTCACTCTTAACATATATAAATGATATGTGAAGACTCGTATCATTTCAAATAGTCCCCAATTAAATTTGATTTTTTTGACCGAAACTAATGTATAATATACTATGATTTTTGACAAAAACATGCATTTCAAAAAGTTTCATAGAATCGAATTTTCGGATGATTTTTTGCATGGAGTTCCATCATAACCTTCCCTCGTAAAATATATAAATGATATGTGAAGTTTCGTATCATTTCGAACAGTTCCCAAATTAATTTGATTTTTGACCGAAACTAGTATAAACTAGTGTATAATATTCTATGATTTTTGACCGAAACTTTCATTTCGCAAAGTTTCATAGAATCTAGTTTTTAGATGATTTTTTTGCATGGACTTCCATCATAACCTTCCCTCATAACATATATAAATGATATGAAAAGTCTCGTATAATTTCAAATAGTCCCCAATTAAATTTTATTTTTTTGACCGAAACTGAATAAACTAGTGTATAATATACATTTATTTTTGACCGAAACTTGCATTTAAAAAAACTTCATAGAATCTAATTTTCAGATAATTTTTTTGCATGGACTTCCATCATAACCTTCCCTCTTATATATATAAATGATATGTGAAGTCTCGTATCATTTTAAATAGTCCCCAATTAAATTTTAGTTTTTTGACCGAGTCTAGTGTATAATATACTATGATTTTTGACCGAAACTTGCATTTAAAAAAACTTCATAGAATCTAATTTTCAGATAATTTTTTTGCATGGACTTCCATCATAACCTTCCCTCTTATATATATAAATGATATGTGAAGTCTCGTATCATTTCAAATAGTCCCCAATTAAATTTGGTTTTTTTGACCGAAACTAGTGTATAATATACTATGATTTTTGACTGAAACTTGCATTTCGCAAAGTTTCATAGAATCTAGTTTTTAGATGATTTTTTTGCATGGACTTCCATCATAACCTTCGCTCTTAACATATAAAAATGATCTGAAAAGTCTCGTATCATTTCAAATAGTCCCCAATTAAATTTTATTTTTTTGACCGAAACTAGTATAAACTAGTGTATAAATATACATTGATTTTTGACCGAAACTTGCATTTAAAAAACTTTCATAGAATCTAATTTTCAGATAATTTTTTTGCATGGACTTCCATCATAACCTTCCCTCTTACCATATATAAATGATATGTGAAGACTCGTATCATTTCAAATAGTCCCCAATTAAATTTGATTTTTTTGACCGAAACTAGTGTATAATATACTATGATTTTTGACCGAAACATGCATTTCAAAAAGTTTCATAGAATCCAATTTTAATTTGATTTTTTGCATGGACTTCCATCATAACCTTCCCTTTTAAAATATATAAATGATATGTGAAGTTTCATATCATTTAGAACAATGCCCTATTTAATTTTTTTTTTACCGAAACTAGTATAAACTAGTGTATAATATACTATGATTTTTGACCGAAACTTTCATTTCAAAAAGTTTCATAGGATCTAATTTTCATTTGATTTATTTGCATGGACTTCCATCATAACCTTCACTCTTAACATATATAAATGATATGTGAAGTCTCGTATCATTTAAAATAGTCCCCAATTAAATTTGATTATTTTGACCGAAACTAGTGTATAATATACTATGATTTTTGACAAAAACATGCATTTCAAAAAGTTTCATAGAATCAAATTTTCGGATGATTTTTTGCATGGAGTTCCATCATAACCTTCCCTCGTAAAATATATAAATGATATGTGAAGTTTCGTATCATTTCAAACAGTCCCCAAATTAATTTGATTTTTGACCGAAACTAGTATAAACTAGTGTATAATATACTATGATTTTTGACCGAAACTTGCATTTCGCAAAGTTTCATAGAAACTAGTTTTTAGATGATTTTTTTGCATGGACTTCCATCATAAGTATCCCTCTTAACATATATAAATGATCTGAAAAGTCTCATATCATTTCAAATAGTTCCCAATTAAATTTTATTTTTTTGACCGAAACTAGTATAAACTAGTGTATAATATACATTGATTTTTGACCGAAACTTGCATTTAAAAATTTTTCATAGAATCTAATTTTCAGATAATTTTTTTGCATGGACTTCCATCATAACCTTCCCTCTTAACATATATAAATGATTTGTGCAGTCTCGTATTATTTCAAATAGTCCCCAATTAAATTTGAGTTTTTTGACCGAAACTAGTGTATAATATACTATGATTTTTGACCGAAACTTGCATTTAAAAAAATTTCATAGAATCTAATTTTCAGATAATTTTTTTGCATGGACTTCCATCATAACCTTCCCTCTTAACACTAATAAATGATATGTGAGGTCTTGTATCATTTCAAATAGTCCCCAATTAAATTTGATTTTTTTGACCGAAACTAGTTTATAATATACTATGATTTTTGACCGAAACTTGCATTTCAAAAAGTTTCATAGAATCCAATTTTAATTTGATTTTTTGGATGGACTTCCATCATAACCTTCCCTTTTAAAATATATAAATGATATGTGAAGTTACTTATCATTTAGAACAATCCCCTATTTAATTTGATTTTTTACCGAAACTAGTATAAACTAGTGTATAATATACTATGATTTTTAACCGAAACTTTCATTTCAAAAAGTTTCATAGGATCTAATTTTCATATGATTTATTTGGATGGACTTCCATCATAACCTTCACTCTTAACATATATAAATGATATGTGAAGTCTCGTATCATTTCAAATAGTCCCCAATTAAATTTGATTTTTTGACCGAAACTAGTGTATAATATACTATGATTTTTGACAAAAACATGCATTTCAAAAAGTTTCATAGAATCGAATTTCGGATAATTTTTTGAATGGACTTCCATCATAACCTTCCCTTGTAAAATATATAAATGATATTAGAAGTTTCGTATCATTTCGATCAGTTCCCAAAATAATTTGATTTTTGAACGAAACTAGTATGAACTAGTGTATAATATACTATGATTTTTGACTGAAACTTGCATTTCGCAAAGTTTCATAGAATCTAGTTTTTTGATGATTTTTTTGCATGGACTTCCATCAGAACCTTCCCTCTTAACATATATAAATGATCTGAAAAGTCTCGTATCATTTCAAATAGTCCCCAATTAAATTTTATGTTTTTTGACCGAAACTAGTATAAACTAGTGTATAATATACATTGATTTTTGGCCGAAACTTGCATTTAAAAAAATTTCATAGAATATAATTTTCAGATAATTTATTTGAATGAACTTCAATCATAACCTTCCCTCTTAACATATATAAATGATATGTTAAGTCTCGTATCATTTCAAATAGTCCCCAATTAATTATGAGTTTTTTGAACGAAACTAGTGTATAATATAATATGATTTTTTACTGAAACTTGCATTTAAAAAAATTTCATAGAATCTAATATTCAGATAATTTTTTTGCATGGACTTCCATCATAACCTTCCCTCTTAACACTAATAAATGATATGTGATGTCTTGTATCATTTCAAATAGTCCCCAATTAAATTTTATTTTTTTGACCAAAACTAGTTTATAATATACTATTATTTTTGACCGAAACTTGCATTTCGCAAAGTTTCATAGAATCCAATTTTAATTTGATTTTTTGCATGGACTTCCATCATAACCTTCCCTTTTAAAATATATAAATGATATGTGAAGTTACTGATCATTTAGAACAATCCCCGATTTAATTTGATTTTTTACCGAAACTAGTATAAACTAGTGTATAATATACTATGATTTTTAACCGAAACTTTCATTTCAAAAAGTTTCATAGGATCTAATTTTCATATGATTTATATGGATGGACTTCCATCATAACCTTCACTCTTAACATATATAAATGATATGTGAAGTCTCGTATCATTTCAAATAGTCCCCAATTAAATTTGATTTTTTTGACCGAAACTAGTGTATAATATACTATGATTTTTGACAAAAACATGCATTTCAAAATGTTTCATAGAATCGAATTTTCGGATGATATTTTGCATGGACTTCCATCATAACCTTCCCTCTTAAAATATATAAATGGTATGTGAAGTTTCGTATCATTTCGAACAGTCCCAAAATTAATTTGATTTTTGACCGAAACTAGTATAAACTAGTGTATAATATACTATGATTTTTGAGCGAAACTTGCATTTCGCAAAGTTTCATAGAATCTAGTATTTTGATGATTTTTTTGCATGGACTTCCATCAGAACCTTCCCTCTTAACATATATAAATGATCTGAAAAGTCTCGTATCATTTCAAATAGTCCCCAATTAAATTTTATGTTTTTTGACTGAAACTAGTATAAACTAGTGTATAATATACATTGATTTTTGACCGAAACTTGCATTTAAAAAAATTTCATAGAATATAATTTTCAGATAATTTATTTGAATGAACTTCAATCATAACCTTCCCTCTTAACATATATAAATGATATGTGAAGTCTCGTATCATTTCAAATAGTCTCCAATTAATTATGAGTTTTTTGAACGAAACTAGTGTATAATATACTATGATTTTTTACCGAAACTTGCATTTAAAAAAATTTCATAGAATCTAATTTTCAGATAATTTTTTTGCATGGACTTCCATCATAACCTTCCCTCTTAACATATATAAATGATATGTGAAGTCTCGTATCATTTCAAATAGTCCCCAATTAAATTTGATTTTTTGACCGAAACTAGTGTATAATAAACTATTATTTTTGACCGAAACTTGCATTTCAAAAAGTTTCATAGAATCCAATTTTAATTTGATTTTTTGCATGAACTTCCATCATAACCTTCCCTTTTAAAATATATAAATGATATGTGAAGTTACTTATCATTTAGAACAATCCCCGATTTAATTTGATTTTTTACCGAAACTAGTATAAACTAGTGTATAATATACTATGATTTTTAACCGAAACTTTCATTTCAAAAAGTTTCATAGGATCGAATTTTCATATGATTTATTTGGATGGACTTCCATCATAACCTTCACTCTTAACATATATAAATGATATGTGAAGTCTCGTATCATTTCAAATAGTCCCCAATTAAATTTGATTTTTTTGACCGAAACTAGTGTATAATATACTATGATTTTTGACAAAAACATGCATTTCAAAAAGTTTCATAGAATCGAATTTCGGATAATTTTTTCCATGAACTTCCATCATAACCTTCCCTTGTAAAATATATAAATGATATTAGAAGTTTCGTATCATTTCGAACAGTTCCCAAAATAATTTGATTTTTGAACGAAACTAGTATGAACTAGTGTATAATATACTATGATTTTTGACTGAAACTTGCATTTCGCAAAGTTTCATAGAATCTAGTTTTTTGATGATTTTTTTGCATGGACTTCCATCAGAACCTTCCCTCTTAACATATATAAATGATCTGAAAAGTCTCGTATCATTTCAAATAGTCCCCAATTAAATTTTCATAGGATCTAATTTTCATATGATTTATTTGGATGGACTTCCATCATAACCTTCACTCTTAACATATATAATTGATATGTGAAGTCTCGTATCATTTCAAATAGTCCCCAATTAAATTTGATTTTTTTGACCGAAACTAGTGTATAATATACTATGATTTTTGACAAAAACATGCATTTCAAAAAGTTTCATAGAATCGAATTTTCGGATGATTTTTTGCATGGACTTCCATCATAACCTTCCCTCGTAAAATATATAAATGATATTAGAAGTTTCGTATCATTTCGAACAGTCCCCAAATTAATTTGATTTTTGAACGAAACTAGTATAAACTAGTGTATAATATACTATGATTTTTGACTGAAACTTGCATTTCGCAAAGTTTCATAGAATCTAGTATTTTGATGATTTTTTTGCATGGAATTCCATCAGAACCTTCCCTCTTAACATATATAAATGATCTGAAAAGTCTCGTATCATTTCAAATAGTCCCCAATTAAATTTTATGTTTTTTGACCGAAACTAGTATAAACTAGTGTATAATATACATTGATTTTTGACCGAAACTTGCATTTAAAAAAATTTCATAGAATATAATTTTCAGATAATTTATTTGAATGAACTTCAATCATAACCTTCCCTCTTAACATATATAAATGATATGTGAAGTCTCGTATCATTTCAAATAGTCCCCAATTAATTATGAGTTTTTTGAACGAAACTAGTGTATAATATACACTATGATTTTTTACCGAAACTTGCATTTAAAAAAATTTCATAGAATCTAATTTTCAGATAATTTTTTTGCATGGACTTCCATCATAACCTTCCCTCTTAACATATATAAATGATATGTGAAGTCTCGTATCATTTCAAATAGTCCCCAATTAAATTTGATTTTTTGACCGAAACTAGTGTATAATAAACTATTATTTTTGACCGAAACTTGCATTTCAAAAAGTTTCATAGAATCCAATTTTAATTTGATTTTTTGCATGAACTTCCATCATAACCTTCCCTTTTAAAATATATAAATGATATGTGAAGTTACTTATCATTTAGAACAATCCCCGATTTAATTTGATTTTTTACCGAAACTAGTATAAACTAGTGTATAATATACTATGATTTTTAACCGAAACTTTCATTTCAAAAAGTTTCATAGGATCGAATTTTCATATGATTTATTTGGATGGACTTCCATCATAACCTTCACTCTTAACATATATAAATGATATGTGAAGTCTCGTATCATTTCAAATAGTCCCCAATTAAATTTGATTTTTTTGACCGAAACTAGTGTATAATATACTATGATTTTTGACAAAAACATGCATTTCAAAAAGTTTCATAGAATCGAATTTCGGATAATTTTTTCCATGAACTTCCATCATAACCTTCCCTTGTAAAATATATAAATGATATTAGAAGTTTCGTATCATTTCGAACAGTTCCCAAAATAATTTGATTTTTGAACGAAACTAGTATGAACTAGTGTATAATATACTATGATTTTTGACTGAAACTTGCATTTCGCAAAGTTTCATAGAATCTAGTTTTTTGATGATTTTTTTGCATGGACTTCCATCAGAACCTTCCCTCTTAACATATATAAATGATCTGAAAAGTCTCGTATCATTTCAAATAGTCCCCAATTAAATTTTCATAGGATCTAATTTTCATATGATTTATTTGGATGGACTTCCATCATAACCTTCACTCTTAACATATATAATTGATATGTGAAGTCTCGTATCATTTCAAATAGTCCCCAATTAAATTTGATTTTTTTGACCGAAACTAGTGTATAATATACTATGATTTTTGACAAAAACATGCATTTCAAAAAGTTTCATAGAATCGAATTTTCGGATGATTTTTTGCATGGACTTCCATCATAACCTTCCCTCGTAAAATATATAAATGATATTAGAAGTTTCGTATCATTTCGAACAGTCCCCAAATTAATTTGATTTTTGAACGAAACTAGTATAAACTAGTGTATAATATACTATGATTTTTGACTGAAACTTGCATTTCGCAAAGTTTCATAGAATCTAGTATTTTGATGATTTTTTTGCATGGAATTCCATCAGAACCTTCCCTCTTAACATATATAAATGATCTGAAAAGTCTCGTATCATTTCAAATAGTCCCCAATTAAATTTTATGTTTTTTGACCGAAACTAGTATAAACTAGTGTATAATATACATTGATTTTTGACCGAAACTTGCATTTAAAAAAATTTCATAGAATATAATTTTCAGATAATTTATTTGAATGAACTTCAATCATAACCTTCCCTCTTAACATATATAAATGATATGTGAAGTCTCGTATCATTTCAAATAGTCCCCAATTAATTATGAGTTTTTTGAACGAAACTAGTGTATAATATACACTATGATTTTTTACCGAAACTTGCATTTAAAAAAATTTCATAGAATCTAATTTTCAGATAATTTTTTTGCATGGACTTCCATCATAACCTTCCCTCTTAACATATATAAATGATATGTGAAGTCTCGTATCATTTCAAATAGTCCCCAATTAAATTTGATTTTTTTGACCGAAACTAGTGTATAATATACTATTATTTTTTACCGAAACTTGCATTTCAAAAAGTTTCATAGAATCCAATTTTAATTTGATTTTTTGCATGGACTTCCATCATAACCTTCCCTTTTAAAATATATAAATGATATGTGAAGTTACTTATCATTTAGAACAATCCCCGATTTAATTTGATTTTTTACCGAAACTAGTATAAACTAGTGTATAATATACTATGATTTTTAACCGAAACTTTCATTTCAAAAAGTTTCATAGGATCTAATTTTCATATGATTTATTTGGATGGACATCCATCATAACCTTCACTCTTAACATATATAAATGATATGTGAAGTCTCGTATCATTTTAAATAGTCCCCAATTAAATTTGATTTTTTTGACCGAAACTAGTGTATAATATGCTATGATTTTTGACAAAAACATGCATTTCAAAATGTTTCATAGAATCGAATTTTCGGATGATTTTTTGCATGGACTTCCATCATAACCTTCCCTCGTAAAATATATAAATGGTATGTGAAGTTTCGTATCATTTCGAACAGACCCAAAATTAATTTGATTTTTGACCGAAACTAGTATAAACTAGTGTATAATATACTATGATTTTTGACCGAAACTTGCATTTCGCAAAGTTTCATAGAATCTAGTTTTTTGATGATTTTTTTGCATGGACTTCCATCAGAACCTTCCCTCTTAACATATATAAATGATCTGAAAAGTCTCGTATCATTTCAAATAGTCCCCAATTAAATTTTATGTTTTTTGACCGAAACTAGTATAAACTAGTGTATAATATACATTGATTTTTGACCGAAACTTGCATTTAAAAAAATTTCATAGAATATAATTTTCAGATAATTTATTTGAATGAACTTCAATCATAACCTTCCCTCTTAACATATATAAATGATATGTAAAGTCTCGTATCATTTCAAATAGTCCCCAATTAAGTATGAGTTTTTTGAACGAAACTAGTGTATAATATACTATAATTTTTTACCGAAACTTGCATTTAAAAAAATTTCATAGAATCTAATTTTCAGAAAAAAATTTTGCATGGACTTCCATCATAACCTTCCCTCTTAACATATATAAATGATATGTAAAGTCTCGTATCATTTCAAATAGTCCCCAATTAAATTTGATTTTTTTGACCGAAACTAGTGTATAATATACTATTATTTTTGACCGAAACTTGCATTTCAAAAAGTTTCATAGAATCCAATTTTAATTTGATTTTTTGCATGGACTTCCATCATAACCTTCCCTTTTAAAATATATAAATGATATGTGAAGTTACTTATCATTTAGAACAATCCCCGATTTAATTTGATTTTTTACCGAAACTAGTATAAACTAGTGTATAATATACTATGATTTTTAACCGAAACATTCATTTCAAAAAGTTTCATAGGATCTAATTTTCATATGATTTATTTGGATGGACTTCCATCATAACCTTCACTCTTAACATATATAAATGATATGTGAAGTCTCGTATCATTTCAAATAGTCCCCAATTAAATTTGATTTTTTTGACCGAAACTAGTGTATAATATACTATGATTTTTGACAAAAACATGCATTTCAAAATGTTTCATAGAATCGAATTTTCGGATGATTTTTTGCATGGACTTCCATCATAACCTTCCCTCGTAAAATATATAAATGGTATGTGAAGTTTCGTATCATTTCGAACAGTCCCAAAATTAATTTGATTTTTGACCGAAACTAGTATAAACTAGTGTATAATATACTATGATTTTTGACCGAAACTTGCATTTCGCAAAGTGTCATAGAATCTAGTTTTTTGATGATTTTTTTGCATGGACTTCCGTCAGAACCTTCTCTCTTAACATATATAAATGATCTGAAAAGTCTCGTATAATTTCAAATAGTCCCCAATTAAATTTTATGTTTTTTGACCGAAACTAGTATAAACTAGTGTATAATATACATTGATTTTTGACCGAAACTTGCATTTAAAAAAATTTCATAGAATATAATTTTCAGATAATTTATTTGAATGAACTTCAATCATAACCTTCCCTCTTAACATATATAAATGATATGTGAAGTCTCGTATCATTTCAAATAGTCCCCAATTAATTATGAGTTTTTTGAACGAAACTAGTATATAATATACTATGATTTATGACAAAAACATGCATTTCAAAATGTTTCATAGAATCGAATTTTCTGATGATTTTTTGCATGGACTTCCATCATAACCTTCCCTCGTAAAATATATAAATGATATGTGAAGTTTCGTATCATTTCGAATAGTCCCCAAATTAATTTGATTTTTGACCGAAACTAGTATAAACTAGTGTAAAATAAACAATGATTTTTGACCGAAACTTGCATTTCAAACAGTTTCATAGAATCTAGTTTTTAGATGATTTTTTTGCTTGGACTTCCATCTTAACCTTCCCTCTTAACATATATAAATGATCTGAAAAGTCTCGTATCATTTCAAATAGTCCCCAATTAAATTTTATGTTTTTTGACCGAAACTAGTATAAACTAGTGTATAATATACATTGATTTTTGACCGGAACTTGCATTTAAAAAAATTTCATAGAATATAATTTTCAGATAATTTATTTGAATGAACTTCAATCATAACCTTCCCTCTTAACATATATAAATGATACGTGAAGTCTCGTATCATTTCAAATAGTCCCCAATTAAATTTGAGTTTTTTGACCAAAACTAGTATATAATATACTATGATTTTTAAAAAAAACATGCATTTCAAAATGTTTCATAGAATCGAATTTTCTGATCATTTTTTGCATGGACTTCCATCATAACCTTCCCTCGTAAAATATATAAATTATATGTGATGTTTCGTATCATTTCGAATAGTCCCCAAATTAATTTGATTTTTGACCGAAACTAGTATAAACATGTGTAAAATAAACTATGCTTTTTGACCGAAACTTGCATTTCAAAAAGTTTCATAGAATCTAGTTTTTAGATGATTTTTTTGCATGGACTTCCATCATAACCTTCCCTCTTAAAATATATAAATGATCTGAAAAGTCTCGTATCATTTCAAATAGTCCCCAATTAAATTTTATGTTTTTTGACCGAAACTTGTATAAACTAGTGTATAATATACATTGATTTTGACCGAAACTTGCATTTAAAAAAATTTCATAGAATATAATTTTCAGATAATTTATTTGAATGAACTTCAATCATAACCTTCCCTCTTAACATATATAAATGATATGTAAAGTCTCGTATCATTTCAAATAGTCCCCAATTAAGTATGAGTTTTTTGAACGAAACTAGTGTATAATATACTATGATTTTTTACCGAAACTTGCATTTAAAAAAATTTCATAGAATCTAATTTTCAGAAGAAAATTTTGCATGGACTTCCATCATAACCTTCCCTCTTAACATATATAAATGATATGTAAAGTCTCGTATCATTTCAAATAGTCCCCAATTAAATTTGATTTTTTTGACCGAAACTAGTGTATAATATACTATGATTTTTGACAAAAACATGCATTTCAAAATGTTTCATAGAATCGAATTTTCGGATGATTTTTTGCATGGACTTCCATCATAACCTTCCCTCGTAAAATATATAAATGGTATGTGAAGTTTCGTATCATTTCGAACAGTCCCAAAATTAATTTGATTTTTGACCGAAACTAGTATAAACTAGTGTATAATATACTATGATTTTTGACCGAAACTTGCATTTCGCAAAGTGTCATAGAATCTAGTTTTTTGATGATTTTTTTGCATGGACTTCCGTCAGAACCTTCCCTCTTAACATATATAAATGATCTGAAAAGTCTCGTATAATTTCAAATAGTCCCCAATTAAATTTTATGTTTTTTGACCGAAACTAGTATAAACTAGTGTATAATATACATTGATTTTTGACCGAAACTTGCATTTAAAAAAATTTCATAGAATATAATTTTCAGATAATTTATTTGAATGAACTTCAATCATAACCTTCCCTCTTAACATATATAAATGATATGTGAAGTCTCGTATCATTTCAAATAGTCCCCAATTAAATTTGAGTTTTTTTACCGAAACTAGTATATAATATACTATGATTTATGACAAAAACATGCATTTCAAAATGTTTCATAGAATCGAATTTTCTGATGATTTTTTGCATGGACTTCCATCATAACCTTCCCTCGTAAAATATATAAATGATATGTGAAGTTTCGTATCATTTCGAATAGTCCCCAAATTAATTTGATTTTTGACCGAAACTAGTATAAACTAGTGTAAAATAAACAATGATTTTTGACCGAAACTTGCATTTCAAACAGTTTCATAGAATCTAGTTTTTAGATGATTTTTTTGCTTGGACTTCCATCTTAACCTTCCCTCTTAACATATATAAATGATCTGAAAAGTCTCGTATCATTTCAAATAGTCCCCAATTAAATTTTATGTTTTTTGACCGAAACTAGTATAAACTAGTGTATAATATACATTGATTTTTGACCGAAACTTGCATTTAAAAAAATTTCATAGAATATAATTTTCAGATAATTTATTTGAATGAACTTCAATCATAACCTTCCCTCTTAACATATATAAATGATACGTGAAGTCTCGTATCATTTCAAATAGTCCCCAATTAAATTTGAGTTTTTTGACCAAAACTAGTATATAATATACTATGATTTTTTAAAAAAACATGCATTTCAAAATGTTTCATAGAATCGAATTTTCTGATCATTTTTTGCATGGACTTCCATCATAACCTTCCCTCGTAAAATATATAAATTATATGTGAGGTTTCGTATCATTTCGAATAGTCCCCAAATTAATTTGATTTTTGACCGAAACTAGTATAAACATGTGTAAAATAAACTATGCTTTTTGACCGAAACTTGCATTTCAAAAAGTTTCATAGAATCTAGTTTTTAGATGATTTTTTTGCATGGACTTCCATCATAACCTTCCCTCTTAACATATATAAATGATCTGAAAAGTCTCGTATCATTTCAAATAGTCCCCAATTAAATTTTATGTTTTTTGACCGAAACTAGTATACACTAGTGTATAATATACATTGATTTTTGACCGAAACTTGCATTTAAAAAAATTTCATAGAATATAATTTTCAGATAATTTATTTGAATGAACTTCAATCATAACCTTCCCTCTTAACATATATAAATGATATGTGAAGTCTCGTATCATTTCAAATAGTCCCCAATTAAATTTGAGTTTTTTTACCGAAACTAGTATATAATATACTATGATTTATGACAAAAACATGCATTTCAAAATGTTTCATAGAATCGAATTTTCTGATGATTTTTTGCATGGACTTCCATCATAACCTTCCCTCGTAAAATATATAAATGATATGTGATGTTTCGTATCATTTCGAATAGTCCCCAAATTAATTTGATTTTTGACCGAAACTAGTATAAACTAGTGTAAAATAAACAATGATTTTTGACCGAAACTTGCATTTCAAACAGTTTCATAGAATCTAGTTTTTAGATGATTTTTTTGCTTGGACTTCCATCTTAACCTTCCCTCTTAACATATATAAATGATCTGAAAAGTCTCGTATCATTTCAAATAGTCCCCAATTAAATTTTCTGTTTTTTGACCGAAACTAGTATAAACTAGTGTATAATATACATTGATTTTTGACCGAAACTTGCATTTAAAAAAATTTCATAGAATATAATTTTCAGATAATTTATTTGAATGAACTTCAATCATAACCTTCCCTCTTAACATATATAAATGATACGTGAAGTCTCGTATCATTTCAAATAGTCCCCAATTAAATTTGAGTTTTTTGACCAAAACTAGTATATAATATACTATGATTTTTTAAAAAAACATGCATTTCAAAATGTTTCATAGAATCGAATTTTCTGATCATTTTTTGCATGGACTTCCATCATAACCTTCCCTCGTAAAATATATAAATTATATGTGAGGTTTCGTATCATTTCGAATAGTCCCCAAATTAATTTGATTTTTGACCGAAACTAGTATAAACATGTGTAAAATAAACTATGCTTTTTGACCGAAACTTGCATTTCAAAAAGTTTCATAGAATCTAGTTTTTAGATGATTTTTTTGCATGGACTTCCATCATAACCTTCCCTCTTAACATATATAAATGATCTGAAAAGTCTCTTATCATTTCAAATAGTCCCCAATTAAATTTTATGTTTTTTGACCGAAACTAGTATAAACTAGTGTATAATATACATTGATTTTTGACCGAAACTTGCATTTAAAAAAATTTCATAGAATATAATTTTCAGATAATTTATTTGAATGAACTTCAATCATAACCTTCCCTCTTAACATATATAAATGATATGTAAAGTCTCGTATCATTTCAAATAGTCCCCAATTAAGTATGAGTTTTTTGAACGAAACTAGTGTATAATATACTATGATTTTTTACCGAAACTTGCATTTAAAAAAATTTCATAGAATCTAATTTTCAGAAGAAAATTTTGCATGGACTTCCATCATAACCTTCCCTCTTAACATATATAAATGATATGTAAAGTCTCGTATCATTTCAAATAGTCCCCAATTAAATTTGATTTTTTTGACCGAAACTAGTGTATAATATACTATTATTTTTGACCGAAACTTGCATTTCAAAAAGTTTCATAGAATCCAATTTTAATTTGATTTTTTGCATGGACTTCCATCATAACCTTCCCTTTTAAAATATATAAATGATATGTGAAGTTACTTATCATTTAGAACAATCCCCGATTTAATTTGATTTTTTACCGAAACTAGTATAAACTAGTGTATAATATACTATGATTTTTAACCGAAACATTCATTTCAAAAAGTTTCATAGGATCTAATTTTCATATGATTTATTTGGATGGACTTCCATCATAACCTTCACTCTTAACATATATAAATGATATGTGAAGTCTCGTATCATTTCAAATAGTCCCCAATTAAATTTGATTTTTTTGACCGAAACTAGTGTATAATATACTATGATTTTTGACAAAAACATGCATTTCAAAATGTTTCATAGAATCGAATTTTCGGATGATTTTTTGCATGGACTTCCATCATAACCTTCCCTCGTAAAATATATAAATGGTATGTGAAGTTTCGTATCATTTCGAACAGTCCCAAAATTAATTTGATTTTTGACCAAAACTAGTATAAACTAGTGTATAATATACTATGATTTTTGACCGAAACTTGCATTTCGCAAAGTGTCATAGAATCTAGTTTTTTGATGATTTTTTTGCATGGACTTCCGTCAAAACCTTCCCTCTTAACTTATATAAATGATCTGAAAAGTCTCGTATAATTTCAAATAGTCCCCAATTAAATTTTATGTTTTTTGACCGAAACTAGTATAAACTAGTGTATAATATACATTGATTTTTGACCGAAACTTGCATTTAAAAAAATTTCATAGAATATAATTTTCAGATAATTTATTTGAATGAACTTCAATCATAACCTTCCCTCTTAACATATATAAATGATATGTGAAGTCTCGTATCATTTCAAATAGTCCCCAATTAAATTTGAGTTTTTTTACTGAAACTAGTATATAATATACTATGATTTATGACAAAAACATGCATTTCAAAATGTTTCATAGAATCGAATTTTCTGATGATTTTTTGCATGGACTTCCATCATAACCTTCCCTCGTAAAATATATAAATGATATGTGAAGTTTCGTATCATTTCGAATAGTCCCCAAATTAATTTGATTTTTGACCGAAACTAGTATAAACTAGTGTAAAATAAACAATGATTTTTGACCGAAACTTGCATTTCAAACAGTTTCATAGAATCTAGTTTTTAGATGATTTTTTTGCTTGGACTTCCATCTTAACCTTCCCTCTTAACATATATAAATGATCTGAAAAGTCTCGTATCATTTCAAATAGTCCCCAATTAAATTTTATGTTTTTTGACCAAAACTAGTATAAACTAGTGTATAATATACATTGATTTTTGACCGAAACTTGCATTTAAAAAAATTTCATAGAATATAATTTTCAGATAATTTATTTGAATGAACTTCAATCATAACCTTCCCTCTTAACATATATAAATGATACGTGAAGTCTCGTATCATTTCAAATAGTCCCCAATTAAATTTGAGTTTTTTGACCAAAACTAGTATATAATATACTATGATTTTTTACAAAAACATGCATTTCAAAATGTTTCATAGAATCGAATTTTCTGATCATTTTTTGCATGGACTTCCATCATAACCTTCCCTCGTAAAATATATAAATTATATGTGATGTTTCGTATCATTTCGAATAGTCCCCAAATTAATTTGATTTTTGACCGAAACTAGTATAAACATGTGTAAAATAAACTATGCTTTTTGACCGAAACTTGCATTTCAAAAAGTTTCATAGAATCTAGTTTTTAGATGATTTTTTTGCATGGACTTCTATCATAACCTTCCCTCTTAACATATATAAATGATCTGAAAAGTCTCGTATCATTTCAAATAGTCCCCAATTAAATTTTATGTTTTTTGACCGAAACTAGTATAAACTAGTGTATAATATACATTGATTTTTGACCGAAACTTGAATTTAAAAAAATTTCATAGAATATAATTTTCAGATAATTTATTTGAATGAACTTCAATCATAACTTTCCCTCTTAACATATATAAATGATATGTGAAGTCTCGTATCATTTCAAATAGTCCCCAATTAAATTTGAGTTTTTTGACCGAAACTAGTGTATAATATACTATGATTTTTTACCGAAACTTGCATTAAAAAATATTTCATAGAATCTAATTTTCAGATAATTTTTTTGCATGGACTTCCATCATAACCTTCCCTCTTAACATATATAAATGATATGTGAAGTCTCGTATCATTTCAAATAGTCCCCAATTAATTTTGATTTTTTTGACCGAAACTAGTGTATAATATACTATGATTTTTGACCGAAACATGCATTTCAAAAAGTTTCATAGAATCCAATTTTAATTTGATTTTTTGAATGGACTTCCATCATAACCTTCCCTTTTAAAATATATAAATGATATGTGAAGTTACTTATCATTTAGAACAATCCCCAATTTAATTTGATTTTTTACCGAAACTAGTATAAACTAGTGTATAATATACTATTATTTTTGACCGAAACTTTCATTTCAAAAAGTTTCATAGGATCTAATTTTCATATGAATTATTTGCATGGACTTCCATCATAACCTTCAATATTAACATATATAAATGATATGTGAAGTTTCGTATCATTTCAAATAGTCCCCAATTAAATTTGATTTTTTTGACCGAAACTAGTAAATAATATACTATGATTTTTGAAAAAACATGCATTTCAAAATGTTTCATAGAATCGAATTTTATGATGATTTTTTGCATGGACTTCCATCATAACCTTCCCTCGTAAAATATATAAATGATATGTGAAGTTTCGTATCATTTCGAATAGTCCCCAAATTAATTTGATTTTTGACCGAAACTAGTATAAACTAGTGTAAAATATACTATGATTTTTGACCGAAACTTGCATTTCACAAAGTTTCATAGAATCTAGTTTTTAGATGATTTTTTTGCATGGACTTCCATCATAACCTTCCCTCTTAACATATATAAATGATCTGAAAAGTCTCGTATCATTTCAAATAGTCTCCAATTAAATTTTATGTTTTTTGACCGAAACTAGTATAAACTAGTGTATAATATACATTGATTTTTGACCGAAACTTGCATTTAAAAAAATTTCATAGAATATAATTTTCAGATAATTTATTTGAATGAACTTCAATCATAACCTTCCCTCTTAACATATATAAATGATATGTGAAGTCTCGTATCATTTCAAATAGTCCCCAATTAAATTTGAGTTTTTTGACCGAAACTAGTGTATAATAATATACTATGATTTTTTTCCGAAGCTTGCATTTAAAAAAATTTCATAGAATCTAATTTTCAGATAATTTTTTTGCATGGACTTCCATCATAACCTTCCCTCTTAACATATATAAATGATATGTGAAGTCTCGTATCATTTCAAATAGTCCCCAATTAAATTTGATTTTTTTGACCGAAACTAGTGTATAATATACTATGATTTTTGACCGAAACTTGCATTTCAAAAAGTTTCATAGAATCCAATTTTAATTTGATTTTTTGCCTTGTCTTCCACCATAACCTTCCCTTGTAAAATATATAAATGATATGTGATGTTTCGTATCATTTAGAACAATCCCAGATTTAATTTGATTTTTGACCAAAACTAGTATAAACTAGTGTATAATATACTATGATATTTGACCGAAACATTCATTTCAAAAAGTTTCATAGAATCTAATTTTCATATGATTTATTTGCATGGACTTCCATCATAAACATCCCTCTTAACATATATAAATGATATGTGAAGTCTTGTATCATTTCAAATAGTCCCTAATTAAATTTTATTTTTTTGACCGAAACTAGTGTATAATGTACTATGATTTTTGACAAAAAAATGCATTTCTAAAAGTTTCATAGAATCGAATTTTCTAATGATTTTTTGCATGGACTTCCATCATAACCTTCCCTCGTAAAATATATAAATTATATGTGATGTTTCGTATCATTTCGAATAGTCCCCAAATTAATTTGATTTTTGACCGAAACTAGTATAAACATGTGTAAAATAAACTATGATTTTTGACCGAAACTTGCATTTCAAAAAGTTTCATAGAATCTAGTTTTTAGATGATTTTTTTGCATGGACTTCCATCATAACCTTCCCTCTTAACATATATAAATGATCTGAAAAGTCTCGTATCATTTCAAATAGTCCCCAATTAAATTTTATGTTTTTTGACCGAAACTAGTATAAACTAGTGTATAATATACATTGATTTTTGACCGAAACTTGAATTTAAAAAAATTTCATAGAATATAATTTTCAGATAATTTATTTGAATGAACTTCAATCATAACCTTCCCTCTTAACATATATAAATGATATGTGAAGTCTCGTATCATTTCAAATAGTCCCCAATTAAATTTGAGTTTTTTGACCGAAACTAGTGTATAATATACTATGATTTTTTACCGAAACTTGCATTTAAAAAAATTTCATAGAATCTAATTTTCAGATAATTTTTTTGCATGGACTTCCATCATAACCTTCCCTCTTAACATATATAAATGATATGTGAAGTCTCGTATAATTTCAAATAGTCCCCAATTAAATTTGAGTGTTTTGACCGAAACTAGTGTATAATATTCTATGATTTTTTACCGAAACTTGCATTAAAAAATATTTCATAGAATCTAATTTTCAGATAATTTTTTTGCATGGACTTCCATCATAACCTTCCCTCTTAACATATATAAATGATATGTGAAGTCTCGTATCATTTCAAATAGTCCCCAATTAAATTTGATTTTTTTGACCGAAACTAGTGTATAATATACTATGATTTTTGACCGAAACATGCATTTCAAAAAGTTTCATAGAATCCAATTTTAATTTGATTTTTTGAATGGACTTCCATCATAACCTTCCCTTTTAAAATATATAAATGATATGTGAAGTTACTTATCATTTAGAACAATCCCCGATTTAATTTGATTTTTTACCGAAACTAGTATAAACTAGTGTATAATATACTATTATTTTTGACCGAAACTTTCATTTCAAAAAGTTTCATAGGATCTAATTTTCATATGAATTATTTGCATGGACTTCCATCATAACCTTCAATATTAACATATATAAATGATATGTGAAGTCTCGTATCATTTCAAATAGTCCCCAATTAAATTTGATTTTTTTGACCGAAACTAGTAAATAATATACTATGATTTTTGACAAAAACATGCATTTCAAAATGTTTCATAGAATCGAATTTTCTAATGATTTTTTGCATGGACTTCCATCATAACCTTCCCTCGTAAAATATATAAATGATATGTGAAGTTTCGTATCATTTCGAATAGTCCCCAAATTAATTTGATTTTTGACCGAAACTAGTATAAACTAGTGTAAAATATACTATGATTTTTGACCGAAACTTGCATTTCACAAAGTTTCATAGAATCTAGTTTTTAGATGATTTTTTTGCATGGACTTCCATCATAACCTTCCCTCTTAACATATATAAATGATCTGAAAAGTCTCGTATCATTTCAAATAGTCTCCAATTAAATTTTATGTTTTTTGACCGAAACTAGTATAAACTAGTGTATAATATACATTGATTTTTGACCGAAACTTGCATTTAAAAAAATTTCATAGAATATAATTTTCAGATAATTTATTTGAATGAACTTCAATCATAACCTTCCCTCTTAACATATATAAATGATATGTGAAGTCTCGTATCATTTCAAATAGTCCCCAATTAAATTTGAGTTTTTTGACCGAAACTAGTGTATAATAATATACTATGATTTTTTTCCGAAGCTTGCATTTAAAAAAATTTCATAGAATCTAATTTTCAGATAATTTTTTTGCATGGACTTCCATCATAACCTTCCCTCTTAACATATATAAATGATATGTGAAGTCTCGTATCATTTCAAATAGTCCCCAATTAAATTTGATTTTTTTGACCGAAACTAGTGTATAATATACTATGATTTTTGACCGAAACTTGCATTTCAAAAAGTTTCATAGAATCCAATTTTAATTTGATTTTTTGCCTTGTCTTCCACCATAACCTTCCCTTGTAAAATATATAAATGATATGTGAAGTTTCGTATCATTTAGAACAATCCCAGATTTAATTTGATTTTTGACCGAAACTAGTATAAACTAGTGTATAATATACTATGATATTTGACCGAAACATTCATTTCAAAAAGATTCATAGAATCTAATTTTCATATGATTTATTTGCATGGACTTCCATCATAAACATCCCTCTTAACATATATAAATGATATGTGAAGTCTTGTATCATTTCAAATAGTCCCTAATTAAATTTTATTTTTTTGACCGAAACTAGTGTATAATGTACTATGATTTTTGACAAAAAAATGCATTTCTAAAAGTTTCATAGAATCGAATTTTCTAATGATTTTTTGCATGGACTTCCATCATAACCTTCCCTCGTAAAATATATAAATTATATGTGATGTTTCGTATCATTTCGAATAGTCCCCAAATTAATTTGATTTTTGACCGAAACTAGTATAAACATGTGTAAAATAAACTATGATTTTTGACTGAAACTTGCATTTCAAAAAGTTTCATAGAATCTAGTTTTTAGATGATTTTTTTGCATGGACTTCCATCATAACCTTCCCTCTTAACATATATAAATGATCTGAAAAGTCTCGTATCATTTCAAATAGTCCCCAATTAAATTTTATGTTTTTTGACCGAAACTAGTATAAACTAGTGTATAATATACATTGATTTTTGACCGAAACTTGAATTTAAAAAAATTTCATAGAATATAATTTTCAGATAATTTATTTGAATGAACTTCAATCATAACCTTCCCTCTTAACATATATAAATGATATGTGAAGTCTCGTATCATTTCAAATAGTCCCCAATTAAATTTGAGTTTTTTGACCGAAACTAGTGTATAATATACTATGATTTTTTACCGAAACTTGCATTTAAAAAAATTTCATAGAATCTAATTTTCAGATAATTTTTTTGCATGGACTTCCATCATAACCTTCCCTCTTAACATATATAAATGATATGTGAAGTCTCGTATCATTTCAAATAGTCCCCAATTAAATTTGATTTTTTTGACCGAAACTAGTGTATAATATACTATGATTTTTGACCGAAACATGCATTTCAAAAAGTTTCATAGAATCCAATTTTAATTTGATTTTTTTCATGGACTTCCATCATAACCTTCCCTTTTAAAATATATAAATGATATGTGAAGTTACTTATCATTTAGAACAATCCCCGATTTAATTTGATTTTTTACCGAAACTAGTATAAACTAGTGTATAATATACTATGATTTTTTACCCAAACTTTCATTTCAAAAAGTTTCATAGGATCTAATTTTCATATGAATTATTTGCATGGACTTCCATCATAACCTTCAATATTAACATATATAAATGATATGTGAAGTCTCGTATCATTTCAAATAGTCCCCAATTAAATTTGATTTTTTTGACCGAAACTAGTAAATAATATACTATGATTTTTGACAAAAACATGCATTTCAAAATGTTTCATAGAATCGAATTTTCTGATGATTTTTTGCATGGACTTCCATCATAACCTTCCCTCGTAAAATATATAACTGATATGTGAAGTTTCGTATCATTTCGAATAGTCCCCAAATTAATTTGATTTTTGACCGAAACTAGTATAAACTAGTGTAAAATATACTTTGATTTTTGACCGAAACTTGCATTTCACAAAGTTTCATAGAATCTTGTTTTTAGATGATTTTTTTGCATGGACTTCCATCATAACATTCCCTCTTAACATATATAAATGATCTGAAAAGTCTCGTATCATTTCAAATAGTCCCCAATTAAATTTGAGTTTTTTGACCGAAACTAGTGTATAATAATATACTATGATTTTTTACCGAAGCTTGCATTTAAAAAAATTTCATAGAATCTAATTTTCAGATAATTTTTTTGCATGGACTTCCATCATAACCTTCCCTCTTAACATATATAAATGATATGTGAAGTCTCGTATCATTTCAAATAGTCCCCAATTAAATTTGATTTTTTTGACCGAAACTAGTGTATAATATACTATGATTTTTTACCGAAACTTGCATTTCAAAAAGTTTCATAGAATCCAATTTTAATTTGATTTTTTGCCTTGTCTTCCACCATAACCTTCCCTTGTAAAATATATAAATGATATGTGAAGTTTCGTATCATTTAGAACAATCCCAGATTTAATTTGATTTTTGACCGAAACTAGTATAAACTAGTGTATAATATACTATGATTTTTGACCGAAACTTTCATTTCAAAAAGTTTCATAGAATCTAATTTTCATATGATTTATTTGCATGGACTTCCATCATAATCATCCCTCTTAACATATATAAATGATATGTGAAGTCTTGTATCATTTCAAATAGTCCCTAATTAAATTTTATTTTTTTGACCGAAACTAGTGTATAATGTACTATGATTTTTGACAAAAAAATGCATTTCTAAAAGTTTCATAGAATCGAATTTTCTAATGATTTTTTGCATGGACTTCCATCATAACCTTCCCTCGTAAAATATATAAATGATATGTGAAGTTTCGTATCATTTCGAACAGTCCCCAAATTAATTTAATTTTTGATCGAAACTAGTATAAACTAGTGTATAATATACTATGATTTTTGACCGAAACTTGCATTTCGCAAAGTTTCATAGAATCTAGTTTTTAGATGATTTTTTTGCATGGACTTCCATCATAACCTTCCCTCTTAACATATATAAATGATCTGAAAAGTCTCGTATCATTTCAAATAGTCCCCAATTAAATTTTATTTTTTTGACCAAAACTAGTATAAACTAGTGTATAATATACATTGATTTTTGACCGAAACTTGCATTTAAAAAAATTTCATAGAATCTAATTTTCATATGATTTATTTGCATGGACTTCCATCATAACCTTCCCTCTTAACATATATAAATGATATGTGAAGTCTCATATCATTTCAAATAGTCCCCAATTAAATTTGAGTTTTTTGACCGAAACTAGTGTATAATATACTATGATTTTTGACCGAAACATGCATTTAAAAAAATTTCATAGAATCTAATTTTCAGATAATTTTTTTGCATGGACTTCCATCATAACCTTCCCTCTTAACATATATAAATGATATGTGAAGTCTCGTATCATTTCAAATAGTCCCCAATTAAATTTGATTTTTTTGACCGAAACTAGTGTATAATATACTATGATTTTTGACCGAAACATGCATTTCAAAAAGTTTCATAGAATCCAATTTTAATTTGATTTTTTTCATGGACTTCCATCATAACCTTCCCTTTTAAAATATATAAATGATATGTGAAGTTACTTATCATTTAGAACAATCCCCGATTTAATTTGATTTTTTACCGAAACTAGTATAAACTAGTGTATAATATACTATGATTTTTTACCCAAACTTTCATTTCAAAAAGTTTCATAGGATCTAATTTTCATATGAATTATTTGCATGGACTTCCATCATAACCTTCAATATTAACATATATAAATGATATGTGAAGTCTCGTATCATTTCAAATAGTCCCCAATTAAATTTGATTTTTTTGACCGAAACTAGTAAATAATATACTATGATTTTTGACAAAAACATGCATTTCAAAATGTTTCATAGAATCGAATTTTCTGATGATTTTTTGCATGGACTTCCATCATAACCTTCCCTCGTAAAATATATAACTGATATGTGAAGTTTCGTATCATTTCGAATAGTCCCCAAATTAATTTGATTTTTGACCGAAACTAGTATAAACTAGTGTAAAATATACTTTGATTTTTGACCGAAACTTGCATTTCACAAAGTTTCATAGAATCTTGTTTTTAGATGATTTTTTTGCATGGACTTCCATCATAACATTCCCTCTTAACATATATAAATGATCTGAAAAGTCTCGTATCATTTCAAATAGTCCCCAATTAAATTTTATGTTTTTTGACCGAAACTAGTATAAACTAGTGTATAATATACATTGATTTTTGACCGAAACTTACATTTAAAAAAATTTCATAGAATATAATTTTCAGTTAATTTATTTGAATGAACTTCAATCATAACCTTCCCTCTTAACATATATAAATGATATGTGAAGTCTCGTATCATTTCAAATAGTCCCCAATTAAATTTGAGTTTTTTGACCGAAACTAGTGTATAATAATATACTATGATTTTTTACCGAAGCTTGCATTTAAAAAAATTTCATAGAATCTAATTTTCAGATAATTTTTTTGCATGGACTTCCATCATAACCTTCCCTCTTAACATATATAAATGATATGTGAAGTCTCGTATCATTTCAAATAGTCCCCAATTAAATTTGATTTTTTTGACCGAAACTAGTGTATAATATACTATGATTTTTTACCGAAACTTGCATTTCAAAAAGTTTCATAGAATCCAATTTTAATTTGATTTTTTGCCTTGTCTTCCACCATAACCTTCCCTTGTAAAATATATAAATGATATGTGAAGTTTCGTATCATTTAGAACAATCCCAGATTTAATTTGATTTTTGACCGAAACTAGTATAAACTAGTGTATAATATACTATGATTTTTGACCGAAACTTTCATTTCAAAAAGTTTCATAGAATCTAATTTTCATATGATTTATTTGCATGGACTTCCATCATAATCATCCCTCTTAACATATATAAATGATATGTGAAGTCTTGTATCATTTCAAATAGTCCCTAATTAAATTTTATTTTTTTGACCGAAACTAGTGTATAATGTACTATGATTTTTGACAAAAAAATGCATTTCTAAAAGTTTCATAGAATCGAATTTTCTAATGATTTTTTGCATGGACTTCCATCATAACCTTCCCTCGTAAAATATATAAATTATATGTGATGTTTCGTATCATTTCGAATAGTCCCCAAATTAATTTGATTTTTGACCGAAACTAGTATAAACATGTGTAAAATAAACTATGATTTTTGACCGAAACTTGCATTTCAAAAAGTTTCATAGAATCTAGTTTTTAGATGATTTTTTTGCATGGACTTCCATCATAACCTTCCCTCTTAACATATATAAATGATCTGAAAAGTCTCGTATCATTTCAAATAGTCCCCAATTAAATTTTATTTTTTTTGACCGAAACTAGTATAAACTAGTGTATAATATACATTGATTTTTGACCGAAACTTGCATTTAAAAAAATTTCATAGAATCTAATTTTCATATGATTTATTTGCATGGACTTCCATCATAACCTTCCCTCTTAACATATATAAATGATATGTGAAGTCTCATATCATTTCAAATAGTCCCCAATTAAATTTGATTTTTTTGACCGAAACTAGTGTATAATATTCTATGATTTTTTACCGAAACTTGCATTAAAAAATATTTCATAGAATCTAATTTTCAGATAATTTTTTTGCATGGACTTCCATCATAACCTTCCCTCTTAACATATATAAATGATATGTGAAGTCTCGTATCATTTCAAATAGTCCCCAATTAAATTTGATTTTTTTGACCGAAACTAGTGTATAATATACTATGATTTTTGACCGAAACATGCATTTCAAAAAGTTTCATAGAATCCAATTTTAATTTGATTTTTTGAATGGACTTCCATCATAACCTTCCCTTTTAAAATATATAAATGATATGTGAAGTTACTTATCATTTAGAACAATCCCCGATTTAATTTGATTTTTTACCGAAACTAGTATAAACTAGTGTATAATATACTATTATTTTTGACCGAAACTTTCATTTCAAAAAGTTTCATAGGATCTAATTTTCATATGAATTATTTGCATGGACTTCCATCATAACCTTCAATATTAACATATATAAATGATATGTGAAGTCTCGTATCATTTCAAATAGTCCCCAATTAAATTTGATTTTTTTGACCGAAACTAGTAAATAATATACTATGATTTTTGACAAAAACATGCATTTCAAAATGTTTCATAGAATCGAATTTTCTAATGATTTTTTGCATGGACTTCCATCATAACCTTCCCTCGTAAAATATATAAATGATATGTGAAGTTTCGTATCATTTCGAATAGTCCCCAAATTAATTTGATTTTTGACCGAAACTAGTATAAACTAGTGTAAAATATACTATGATTTTTGACCGAAACTTGCATTTCACAAAGTTTCATAGAATCTAGTTTTTAGATGATTTTTTTGCATGGACTTCCATCATAACCTTCCCTCTTAACATATATAAATGATCTGAAAAGTCTCGTATCATTTCAAATAGTCTCCAATTAAATTTTATGTTTTTTGACCGAAACTAGTATAAACTAGTGTATAATATACATTGATTTTTGACCGAAACTTGCATTTAAAAAAATTTCATAGAATATAATTTTCAGATAATTTATTTGAATGAACTTCAATCATAACCTTCCCTCTTAACATATATAAATGATATGTGAAGTCTCGTATCATTTCAAATAGTCCCCAATTAAATTTGAGTTTTTTGACCGAAACTAGTGTATAATAATATACTATGATTTTTTTCCGAAGCTTGCATTTAAAAAAATTTCATAGAATCTAATTTTCAGATAATTTTTTTGCATGGACTTCCATCATAACCTTCCCTCTTAACATATATAAATGATATGTGAAGTCTCGTATCATTTCAAATAGTCCCCAATTAAATTTGATTTTTTTGACCGAAACTAGTGTATAATATACTATGATTTTTGACCGAAACTTGCATTTCAAAAAGTTTCATAGAATCCAATTTTAATTTGATTTTTTGCCTTGTCTTCCACCATAACCTTCCCTTGTAAAATATATAAATGATATGTGAAGTTTCGTATCATTTAGAACAATCCCAGATTTAATTTGATTTTTGACCGAAACTAGTATAAACTAGTGTATAATATACTATGATATTTGACCGAAACATTCATTTCAAAAAGATTCATAGAATCTAATTTTCATATGATTTATTTGCATGGACTTCCATCATAAACATCCCTCTTAACATATATAAATGATATGTGAAGTCTTGTATCATTTCAAATAGTCCCTAATTAAATTTTATTTTTTTGACCGAAACTAGTGTATAATGTACTATGATTTTTGACAAAAAAATGCATTTCTAAAAGTTTCATAGAATCGAATTTTCTAATGATTTTTTGCATGGACTTCCATCATAACCTTCCCTCGTAAAATATATAAATTATATGTGATGTTTCGTATCATTTCGAATAGTCCCCAAATTAATTTGATTTTTGACCGAAACTAGTATAAACATGTGTAAAATAAACTATGATTTTTGACCGAAACTTGCATTTCAAAAAGTTTCATAGAATCTAGTTTTTAGATGATTTTTTTGCATGGACTTCCATCATAACCTTCCCTCTTAACATATATAAATGATCTGAAAAGTCTCGTATCATTTCAAATAGTCCCCAATTAAATTTTATGTTTTTTGACCGAAACTAGTATAAACTAGTGTATAATATACATTGATTTTTGACCGAAACTTGAATTTAAAAAAATTTCATAGAATATAATTTTCAGATAATTTATTTGAATGAACTTCAATCATAACCTTCCCTCTTAACATATATAAATGATATGTGAAGTCTCGTATCATTTCAAATAGTCCCCAATTAAATTTGAGTTTTTTGACCGAAACTAGTGTATAATATACTATGATTTTTTACCGAAACTTGCATTTAAAAAAATTTCATAGAATCTAATTTTCAGATAATTTTTTTGCATGGACTTCCATCATAACCTTCCCTCTTAACATATATAAATGATATGTGAAGTCTCGTATCATTTCAAATAGTCCCCAATTAAATTTGATTTTTTTGACCGAAACTAGTGTATAATATACTATGATTTTTGACCGAAACATGCATTTCAAAAAGTTTCATAGAATCCAATTTTAATTTGATTTTTTGAATGGACTTCCATCATAACCTTCCCTTTTAAAATATATAAATGATATGTGAAGTTACTTATCATTTAGAACAATCCCCGATTTAATTTGATTTTTTACCGAAACTAGTATAAACTAGTGTATAATATACTATTATTTTTGACCGAAACTTTCATTTCAAAAAGTTTCATAGGATCTAATTTTCATATGAATTATTTGCATGGACTTCCATCATAACCTTCAATATTAACATATATAAATGATATGTGAAGTCTCGTATCATTTCAAATAGTCCCCAATTAAATTTGATTTTTTTGACCGAAACTAGTAAATAATATACTATGATTTTTGACAAAAACATGCATTTCAAAATGTTTCATAGAATCGAATTTTCTGATGATTTTTTGCATGGACTTCCATCATAACCTTCCCTCGTAAAATATATAACTGATATGTGAAGTTTCGTATCATTTCGAATAGTCCCCAAATTAATTTGATTTTTGACCGAAACTAGTATAAACTAGTGTAAAATATACTTTGATTTTTGACCGAAACTTGCATTTCACAAAGTTTCATAGAATCTTGTTTTTAGATGATTTTTTTGCATGGACTTCCATCATAACATTCCCTCTTAACATATATAAATGATCTGAAAAGTCTCGTATCATTTCAAATAGTCCCCAATTAAATTTTATGTTTTTTGACCGAAACTAGTATAAACTAGTGTATAATATACATTGATTTTTGACCGAAACTTACATTTAAAAAAATTTCATAGAATATAATTTTCAGTTAATTTATTTGAATGAACTTCAATCATAACCTTCCCTCTTAACATATATAAATGATATGTGAAGTCTCGTATCATTTCAAATAGTCCCCAATTAAATTTGAGTTTTTTGACCGAAACTAGTGTATAATAATATACTATGATTTTTTACCGAAGCTTGCATTTAAAAAAATTTCATAGAATCTAATTTTCAGATAATTTTTTTGCATGGACTTCCATCATAACCTTCCCTCTTAACATATATAAATGATATGTGAAGTCTCGTATCATTTCAAATAGTCCCCAATTAAATTTGATTTTTTTGACCGAAACTAGTGTATAATATACTATGATTTTTTACCGAAACTTGCATTTCAAAAAGTTTCATAGAATCCAATTTTAATTTGATTTTTTGCCTTGTCTTCCACCATAACCTTCCCTTGTAAAATATATAAATGATATGTGAAGTTTCGTATCATTTAGAACAATCCCAGATTTAATTTGATTTTTGACCGAAACTAGTATAAACTAGTGTATAATATACTATGATTTTTGACCGAAACTTTCATTTCAAAAAGTTTCATAGAATCTAATTTTCATATGATTTATTTGCATGGACTTCCATCATAATCATCCCTCTTAACATATATAAATGATATGTGAAGTCTTGTATCATTTCAAATAGTCCCTAATTAAATTTTATTTTTTTGACCGAAACTAGTGTATAATGTACTATGATTTTTGACAAAAAAATGCATTTCTAAAAGTTTCATAGAATCGAATTTTCTAATGATTTTTTGCATGGACTTCCATCATAACCTTCCCTCGTAAAATATATAAATGATATGTGAAGTTTCGTATCATTTCGAACAGTCCCCAAATTAATTTAATTTTTGATCGAAACTAGTATAAACTAGTGTATAATATACTATGATTTTTGACCGAAACTTGCATTTCGCAAAGTTTCATAGAATCTAGTTTTTAGATGATTTTTTTGCATGGACTTCCATCATAACCTTCCCTCTTAACATATATAAATGATCTGAAAAGTCTCGTATCATTTCAAATAGTCCCCAATTAAATTTTATTTTTTTGACCAAAACTAGTATAAACTAGTGTATAATATACATTGATTTTTGACCGAAACTTGCATTTAAAAAAATTTCATAGAATCTAATTTTCATATGATTTATTTGCATGGACTTCCATCATAACCTTCCCTCTTAACATATATAAATGATATGTGAAGTCTCATATCATTTCAAATAGTCCCCAATTAAATTTGAGTTTTTTGACCGAAACTAGTGTATAATATACTATGATTTTTGACCGAAACATGCATTTAAAAAAATTTCATAGAATCTAATTTTCAGATAATTTTTTTGCATGGACTTCCATCATAACCTTCCCTCTTAACATATATAAATGATATGTGAAGTCTCGTATCATTTCAAATAGTCCCCAATTAAATTTGATTTTTTTGACCGAAACTAGTGTATAATATACTATGATTTTTG
The DNA here is from genome assembly GCA_963966055.1 of Lathyrus aphaca. Lineage (NCBI taxonomy): Eukaryota > Viridiplantae > Streptophyta > Magnoliopsida > Fabales > Fabaceae > Lathyrus > Lathyrus aphaca. The sequence continues at coordinate 588,335,634 of OZ014521.1, forward strand.
ACCGAAACATGCATTTCAAAAAGTTTCATAGAATCCAATTTTAATTTGATTTTTTTCATGGACTTCCATCATAACCTTCCCTTTTAAAATATATAAATGATATGTGAAGTTACTTATCATTTAGAACAATCCCCGATTTAATTTGATTTTTTACCGAAACTAGTATAAACTAGTGTATAATATACTATGATTTTTTACCCAAACTTTCATTTCAAAAAGTTTCATAGGATCTAATTTTCATATGAATTATTTGCATGGACTTCCATCATAACCTTCAATATTAACATATATAAATGATATGTGAAGTCTCGTATCATTTCAAATAGTCCCCAATTAAATTTGATTTTTTTGACCGAAACTAGTAAATAATATACTATGATTTTTGACAAAAACATGCATTTCAAAATGTTTCATAGAATCCAATTTTCGGATGATTTTTTGCATCGATTTCCATCATAACCTTCCCTCGTAAAATATAAAAATGATATGTGAAGTTTCGTATCATTTCGAATAGTCCCCAAATTAATTTGATTTTTGACCGAAACTAGTATAAACTAGTGTAAAATATACTTTGATTTTTGACCGAAACTCTCATTTCGCAAAGCTTCATAGAATCTAGTTTTGAGATGATTTTTTTGCATGGACTTCCATCATAACATTCCCTCTTAACATATATAAATGATCTGAAAAGTCTCGTATCATTTCAAATAGTCCCCAATTAAATTTTATGTTTTTTGACCGAAACTAGTATAAACTAGTGTATAATATACATTGATTTTTGACCGAAACTTGCATTTAAAAAAACTTTCATAGAATATAATTTTCAGTTAATTTATTTGAATGAACTTCAATCATAACCTTCCCTCTTAACATATATAAATGATATGTGAAGTCTCGTATCATTTCAAATAGTCCCCAATTAAATTTGAGTTTTTTGACCGAAACTAGTGTATAATAATATACTATGATTTTTTACCGAAGCTTGCATTTAAAAAAATTTCATAGAATCTAATTTTCAGATAATTTTTTTGCATGGACTTCCATCATAACCTTCCCTCTTAACATATATAAATGATATGTGAAGTCTCGTATCATTTCAAATAGTCCCCAATTAAATTTGATTTTTTTGACCGAAACTAGTGTATAATATACTATGATTTTTGACCGAAACTTGCATTTCAAAAAGTTTCATAGAATCCAATTTTAATTTGATTTTTTGCCTTGTCTTCCACCATAACCTTCCCTTGTAAAATATATAAATGATATGTGAAGTTTCGTATCATTTAGAACAATCCCAGATTTAATTTGATTTTTGACCGAAACTAGTATAAACTACTGTATAATATACTATGATTTTTGACCGAAACTTTCATTTCAAAAAGTTTCATAGAATCTAATTTTCATATGATTTATTTGCATGGACTTCCATCATAATCATCCCTCTTAACATATATAAATGATATGTGAAGTCTTGTATCATTTCAAATAGTCCCTAATTAAATTTTATTTTTTTGACCGAAACTAGTGTATAATGTACTATGATTTTTGACAAAAAAATGCATTTCTAAAAGTTTCATAGAATCGAATTTTCTAATGATTTTTTGCATGGACTTCCATCATAACCTTCCCTCGTAAAATATATAAATGATATGTGAAGTTTCGTATCATTTCGAACAGTCCCCAAATTAATTTAATTTTTGATCGAAACTAGTATAAACTAGTGTATAATATACTATGATTTTTGACCGAAACTTGCATTTCGCAAAGTTTCATAGAATCTAGTTTTTAGATGATTTTTTTGCATGGAATTCCATCATAACCTTCCCTCTTAACATATATAAATGATCTGAAAAGTCTCGTATCATTTCAAATAGTCCCCAATTAAATTTTATTTTTTTGACCAAAACTAGTATAAACTAGTGTATAATATACATTGATTTTTGACCGAAACTTGCATTTAAAAAAATTTCATAGAATCTAATTTTCATATGATTTATTTGCATGGACTTCCATCATAACCTTCCCTCTTAACATATATAAATGATATGTGAAGTCTCATATCATTTCAAATAGTCCCCAATTAAATTTGAGTTTTTTGACCGAAACTAGTGTATAATATACTATGATTTTTGACCGAAACATGCATTTAAAAAAATTTCATAGAATCTAATTTTCAGATAATTTTTTTGCATGGACTTCCATCATAACCTTCCCTCTTAACATATATAAATGATATGTGAAGTCTCGTATCATTTCAAATAGTCCCCAATTAAATTTGATTTTTTTGACCGAAACTAGTGTATAATATACTATGATTTTTGACCGAAACATGCATTTCAAAAAGTTTCATAGAATCCAATTTTAATTTGATTTTTTTCATGGACTTCCATTATAACCTTCCCTTTTAAAATATATAAATGATATGTGAAGTTACTTATCATATAGAACAATCCCCGATTTAATTTGATTTTTTACCGAAACTAGTATAAACTAGTGTATAATATACTATGATTTTTTACCCAAACTTTCATTTCAAAATGTTTCATAGGATCTAATTTTCATATGATTTATTTGCATGGACTTCCATCATAACCTTCACTCTTAACATATATAAATGATATGTGAAGACTCGTATCATTTCAAATAGTCCCCAATTAAATTTGATTTTTTTGACCGAAACTAGTGTATAATATACTATGATTTTTGACCGAAGCTTGCATTTCAAAAAGTTTCATAGAATCCAATTTTCGGATGATTTTTTGCATCGGTTTCCATCATAACCTTCCCTCGTAAAATATATAAATGATATGTGAAGTTTCGTATCATTTCGAATAGTCCCCAAATTAATTTGATTTTTGACCGAAACTAGTAAAAACTAGTGTATAATATACTATGATTTTTGACCGAAACTCTCATTTCGCAAAGTTTCATAGAATCTAGTTTTGAGATGATTTTTTTGCATGGACTTCCATCATAACCTTCCCTCTTAACATATATAAATGATCTGAAAAGTCTCGTATCATTTCAAATAGTCCCCAATTAAATTTTATTTTTTTGACCGAAACTGAATAAACTAGTGTATAATATACATTGATTTTTGACCGAAACTTGCATTTAAAAAAACTTCATAGAATCTAATTTTCAGATAATTTTTTTGCATGGACTTCCATCATAACCTTCCCTCTTATATATATAAATGATATCTGAAGTCTCGTATCATTTCAAATAGTCCCCAATTAAATTTTAGTTTTTTGACCGAGTCTAGTGTATAATATACTATGATATTTGACCGAAACTTGCATTTAAAAAAATTTCATAGAATCTAATTTTCAGATAATTTTTTTGCATGGACTTCCATCATAACCTTCCCTCTTAACATATATAAATGTTATGTGAAGTCTCGTATCATATCAAATAGTCCCCAATTAAATTTGTTTTTTTTTACCGAAACTAGTGTATAATATTCTATGATTTTTGACCGAAACTTGCATTTCAAAAAGTTTCATAGAATCCAATATTAATTTGATTTTTTACCTGGACTTCCATCATAACCTTCCCTTGTAAAATATATAAATGATATGTGATGTTTTGTATCATTTAGAACAATCCCAGATTTAATTTGATTTTTGACAGAAACTAGTATAAACTAGTGTATAATATACTATTATTTTTGACCGAAACTTTCATTTCAAAAAGTTTCATAGAATCTAATTTTCATATGATTTATTTGCATGGACTTCCCTCATAACCATCCCTCTTAACATATATAAATGATATGCGAAGTCTCGTATCATTTCAATTAGTCCCCAATTAAATTAAATTTTTTTGACCGAAACTTTCATTTCTATAAGTTTCATAGAATCGAATTTTCGGATGATTTTTTGCGTGGACTTCCGTCATAACCTTCCCTCGTAAAATATATAAATGATATGTGAAGTTTCGTATCATTTCGAATAGTCCCCAAATTAATTTAATTTTTGACCGAAACTAGTATAAACTAGTGTATAATATACTATGATTTTTGACCGAAACTTGCATTTCGCAAAGTTTCATAGAATCTAGTTTTTAGATGATTTTTTTGCATGGACTTCCATCATAACCTTCCCTCTTAACATATATAAATGATCTGAAAAGTCTCGTATCATTTCAAATAGTCCCCAATTAAATTTTATTTTTTTGACCGAAACTAGTATAAACTAGTGTATAAATATACATTGATTTTTGACCGAAACTTGCATTAAAAAAAATTTCATAGGATCTAATTTTCAAATAATTTTTTTGCATGGACTTCCATCATAACCTTCCCTCTTAACATATATAAATGATATGTGAAGTCTCGTATCATTTAAAATAGTCCCCAATTAAATCTGAGTTTTTTGACCGAAACTAGTGTATAATATACTATGATTTTTGACCGAAACAAGCATTTAAAAAAATTTCATAGAATCTAATTTTCAGATAATTTTTTTGCATGGACTTCCATCATAACCTTCCCTCTTACCATATATAAATGATATGTGAAGTCTCATATCATTTTAAATAGTCCCCAATTAAATTTGATTTTTTTGACCGAAACTAATGTATAATATACTATGATTTTTGACAAAAACATGCATTTAAAAATGTTTCATAGAATCAAATTTTCGGATGATTTTTTGCATGGAGTTCCATCATAACCTTCCCTCGTAAAATATATAAATGATATGTGAAGTTTCGTATCATTTCGAACAGTCCCCAAATTAATTTGATTTTTGACCGAAACTAGTATAAACTAGTGTATAATATACTATGATTTTTGACCGAAACTTTCATTTCGCAAAGTTTCATAGAATCTAGTTTTTAGATGATTTTTTTGCATGGACTTCCATCATAACCTTCCCTCTTAACATATATAAATGATCTGAAAAGTCTCGTATCATTTCAAATAGTCCCCAATTAAATTTTATTTTTTTGACCGAAACTGAATAAACTAGTGTATAATATACATTGATTTTTGACCGAAACTTGCATTTAAAAAAACTTCATAGAATCTAATTTTCAGATAATTTTTTTGCATGGACTTCCATCATAACCTTCCCTCTTATATATATAAATGATATGTGAAGTCTCGTATCATTTCAAATAGTCCCCAATTAAATTTGAGTTTTTTGACCGAAACTAGTGTATAATAATATACTATGATTTTTTACCGAAGCTTGCATTTAAAAAAATTTCATAGAATCTAATTTTCAGATAATTTTTTTGCATGGACTTCCATCATAACCTTCCCTCTTAACATATATAAATGATATGTGAAGTCTCGTATCATTTCAAATAGTCCCCAATTAAATTTGATTTTTTTGACCGAAACTAGTGTATAATATACTATGATTTTTGACCGAAACTTGCATTTCAAAAAGTTTCATAGAATCCAATTTTAATTTGATTTTTTGCCTTGTCTTCCACCATAACCTTCCCTTGTAAAATATATAAATGATATGTGAAGTTTCGTATCATTTAGAACAATCCCAGATTTAATTTGATTTTTGACCGAAACTAGTATAAACTAGTGTATAATATACTATGATTTTTGACCGAAACTTTCATTTCAAAAAGTTTCATAGAATCTAATTTTCATATGATTTATTTGCATGGACTTCCATCATAATCATCCCTCTTAACATATATAAATGATATGTGAAGTCTTGAATCATTTCAAATAGTCCCTAATTAAATTTTATTTTTTTGACCGAAACTAGTGTATAATGTACTATGATTTTTGACAAAAAAATGCATTTCTAAAAGTTTCATAGAATCGAATTTTCGGATGATTTTTTGCGTGGACTTCCGTCATAACCTTCCCTCGTAAAATATATAAATGATATGTGAAGTTTCGTATCATTTCGAATAGTCCCCAAATTAATTTAATTTTTGATCGAAACTAGTATAAACTAGTGTATAATTACTATGATTTTTGACCGAAACTTGCATTTCGCAAAGTTTCATAGAATCTAGTTTTTAGATGATTTTTTTGCATGGACTTCCATCATAACCTTCCCTCTTAACATATATAAATGATCTGAAAAGTCTCGTATCATTTCAAATAGTCCCCAATTAAATTTTATTTTTTTGACCGAAACTAGTATAAACTAGTGTATAAATATACATTGATTTTTGACCGAAACTTGCATTAAAAAAAATTTCATAGGATCTAATTTTCAAATAATTTTTTTGCATGGACTTCCATCATAACCTTCCCTCTTAACATATATAAATGATATGTGAAGTCTCGTATCATTTAAAATAGTCCCCAATTAAATCTGAGTTTTTTGACCGAAACTAGTGTATAATATACTATGATTTTTGACCGAAACAAGCATTTAAAAAAATTTCATAGAATCTAATTTTCAGATAATTTTTTTGCATGGACTTCCATCATAACCTTCCCTCTTACCATATATAAATGATATGTGAAGTCTCATATCATTTTAAATAGTCCCCAATTAAATTTGATTTTTTTGACCGAAACTAATGTATAATATACTATGATTTTTGACAAAAACATGCATTTAAAAATGTTTCATAGAATCAAATTTTCGGATGATTTTTTGCATGGAGTTCCATCATAACCTTCCCTCGTAAAATATATAAATGATATGTGAAGTTTCGTATCATTTCGAACAGTCCCCAAATTAATTTGATTTTTGACCGAAACTAGTATAAACTAGTGTATAATATACTATGATTTTTGACCGAAACTTTCATTTCGCAAAGTTTCATAGAATCTAGTTTTTAGATGATTTTTTTGCATGGACTTCCATCATAACCTTCCCTCTTAACATATATAAATGATCTGAAAAGTCTCGTATCATTTCAAATAGTCCCCAATTAAATTTTATTTTTTTGACCGAAACTGAATAAACTAGTGTATAATATACATTGATTTTTGACCGAAACTTGCATTTAAAAAAACTTCATAGAATCTAATTTTCAGATAATTTTTTTGCATGGACTTCCATCATAACCTTCCCTCTTATATATATAAATGATATGTGAAGTCTCGTATCATTTCAAATAGTCCCCAATTAAATTTGAGTTTTTTGACCGAAACTAGTGTATAATAATATACTATGATTTTTTACCGAAGCTTGCATTTAAAAAAATTTCATAGAATCTAATTTTCAGATAATTTTTTTGCATGGACTTCCATCATAACCTTCCCTCTTAACATATATAAATGATATGTGAAGTCTCGTATCATTTCAAATAGTCCCCAATTAAATTTGATTTTTTTGACCGAAACTAGTGTATAATATACTATGATTTTTGACCGAAACTTGCATTTCAAAAAGTTTCATAGAATCCAATTTTAATTTGATTTTTTGCCTTGTCTTCCACCATAACCTTCCCTTGTAAAATATATAAATGATATGTGAAGTTTCGTATCATTTAGAACAATCCCAGATTTAATTTGATTTTTGACCGAAACTAGTATAAACTAGTGTATAATATACTATGATTTTTGACCGAAACTTTCATTTCAAAAAGTTTCATAGAATCTAATTTTCATATGATTTATTTGCATGGACTTCCATCATAATCATCCCTCTTAACATATATAAATGATATGTGAAGTCTTGAATCATTTCAAATAGTCCCTAATTAAATTTTATTTTTTTGACCGAAACTAGTGTATAATGTACTATGATTTTTGACAAAAAAATGCATTTCTAAAAGTTTCATAGAATCGAATTTTCTAATGATTTATTGCATGGACTTCCATCATAACCTTCCCTCGTAAAATATATAAATGATATGTGAAGTTTCGTATCATTTCGAACAGTCCCCAAATTAATTTAATTTTTGATCGAAACTAGTATAAACTAGTGTATAATTACTATGATTTTTGACCGAAACTTGCATTTCGCAAAGTTTCATAGAATCTAGTTTTTAGATGATTTTTTTGCATGGACTTCCATCATAACCTTCCCTCTTAACATATATAAATGATCTGAAAAGTCTCGTATCATTTCAAATAGTCCCCAATTAAATTTTATTTTTTTGACCGAAACTGAATAAACTAGTGTATAATATACATTGATTTTTGACCGAAACTTGCATTTAAAAAAACTTCATAGAATCTAATTTTCAGATAATTTTTTTGCATGGACTTCCATCATAACCTTCCCTCTTATATATATAAATGATATGTGAAGTCTCGTATCATTTCAAATAGTCCCCAATTAAATTTTAGTTTTTTGACTGAGTCTAGTGTATAATATACTATGATTTTTGACCGAAACATGCATTTAAAAAAATTTCATAGAATCAAATTTTCAGATAATTTTTTTACATGGACTTCCATCATAACCTTCCCTCTTAACATATATAAATGATATGTGAAGTATCGTATCATTTCAAATAGTCCCCAATTAAATTTGGTTTTTTGACCGAAACTAGTGTATAATATACTATGATTTTTGACTGAAACTTGCATTTCGCAAAGTTTCATAGAATCTAGTTTTTAGATGATTTTTTTGCATGGACTTCCATCATAACCTTCGCTCTTAACATATAAAAATGATCTGAAAAGTCTCGTATCATTTCAAATAGTCCCCAATTAAATTTTATTTTTTTGACCGAAACTAGTATAAACTAGTGTATAAATATAAATTGATTTTTGACCGAAACTTGCATTAAAAAAAATTTCATAGAATCTAATTTTCAAATAAGTTTTTTGCATGGACTTCCATCATAACCTTCCCTCTTAACATATATAAATGATATGTGAAGTCTCGTATCATTTCAAATAGTCCCCAATTAAATCTGAGTTTTTTGACCGAAACTAGTGTATAAAATACTATGATTTTTGACCGAAACAAGCATTTAAAAAAATTTCATAGAATCTAATTTTCAGATAATTTTTTTGCATGGACTTCCATCATAACCTTCCCTCTTACAATATATAAATGATATGTGAAGTCTCGTATAATTTCAAATAGTCCCCAATTAAATATGATTTTTTTGACCGAAACTAGTGTATAATATACAATAATTTTTGACCGAAACATGCATTTCAAAAAGTTTCATAGAATCCAATTTTAATTTGATTTTTTGCATGGACTTCCATTATAACCTTCCCTTTTAAAATATATAAATGATATGTGAAGTTACTTATCATTTAGAACAATCCCCGATTTAATTTGATTTTTTACCGAAACTAGTATAAACTAGTGTATAATATACTATGATTTTTGACCGAAACTTTCATTTCAAAAGGTTTCATAGGATCTAATTTTCATATGATTTATTTGCATGGACTTCCATCATAACCTTCACTCTTAACATATATAAATGATATGTGAAGACTCGTATCATTTCAAATAGTCCCCAATTAAATTTGATTTTTTTGACCGAAACTAATGTATAATATACTATGATTTTTGACAAAAACATGCATTTCAAAAAGTTTCATAGAATCGAATTTTCGGATGATTTTTTGCATGGAGTTCCATCATAACCTTCCCTCGTAAAATATATAAATGATATGTGAAGTTTCGTATCATTTCGAACAGTTCCCAAAGTAATTTGATTTTTGACCGAAACTAGTATAAACTAGTGTATAAAATACTATGATTTTTGACCGAAACTTTCATTTCGCAAAGTTTCATAGAATCTAGTTTTTAGATGATTTTTTTGCATGGACTTCCATCATAACCTTCCCTCTTAACATATATAAATGATATGAAAAGTCTCGTATAATTTCAAATAGTCCCCAATTAAATTTTATTTTTTTGACCGAAACTGAATAAACTAGTGTATAATATACATTGATTTTTGACCGAAACTTGCATTTAAAAAAACTTCATAGAATCTAATTTTCAGATAATTTTTTTGCATGGACTTCCATCTTAACCTTCCCTCTTATATATATAAATGATATGTGAAGTCTCGTATCATTTTAAATAGTCCCCAATTAAATTTTAGTTTTTTGACCGAGTCTAGTGTATAATATACTATGATTTTTGACCGAAACTTGCATTTAAAAAAATTTCATAGAATCTAATTTTCAGATAATTTTTTTACATGGACTTCCATCATAACCTTCCCTCTTAACATATATAAATGATATGTGAAGTCTCGTATCATTTCAAATAGTCCCCAATTAAATTTGGTTTTTTTGACCGAAACTAGTGTATAATATACTATGATTTTTGACTGAAACTTGCATTTCGCAAAGTTTCATAGAATCTAGTTTTTAGATGATTTTTTTGCATGGACTTCCATCATAACCTTCGCTCTTAACATATAAAAATGATCTGAAAAGTCTCGTATCATTTCAAATAGTCCCCAATTAAATTTTATTTTTTTGACCGAAACTAGTATAAACTAGTGTATAAATATACATTGATATTTGACCGAAACTTGCATTAAAAAAAATTTCATAGAATCTAATTTTCAAATAATTTTTTTGCATGGACTTCCATCATAACCTTCCCTCTTAACATATATAAATGATATGTGAAGTCTCGTATCATTTCAAATAGTCCCCAATTAAATCTGAGTTTTTTGACCGAAACTAGTGTATAAAATACTATGATTTTTGACCGAAACAAGCATTTAAAAAAATTTCATAGAATCTAATTTTCAGATAATTTTTTTGCATGGACTTCCATCATAACCTTCCCTCTTACCATATATAAATGTTATGTGAAGTCTCGTATCATTTCAAATAGTCCCCAATTAAATTTGATTTTTTTGACCGAAACTAGTGTATAATATACAATGATTTTTGACCGAAACTTGCATTTCAAAAAGTTTCATAGAATCCAATTTTAATTTGATTTTTTGCATGGACTTCCATTATAACCTTCCCTTTTAAAATATATAAATGATATGTGAAGTTACTTATCATTTAGAACAATCCCCGATTTAATTTGATTTTTTACCGAAACTAGTATAAACTAGTGTAAAATATACTATGATTTTTTACCGAAACTTGCATTACGCAAAGTTTCATAGAATCTATTTTTTAGATATTTTTTTGCATGGACTTCCATCATAACCTTCCCTCTTAACATATATAAATGATCTGAAAAGTCTCGTATCATTTCAAATAGTCCCCAATTAAATTTTATTTTTTTGACCGAAACTAGTATAAACTAGTGTATAATATACATTGATTTTTAATCGAAACTTGCATTTAAAAAAATTTCATAGAATCTAATATTAAGATAATTTTTTTGCATGAACTTCCATCATAACCTTCCCTCTTAACATATATAAATGATATGTGAAGTCTCGTATCATTTCAAATAGTCCCCAATTAAATTTGATTTTTTTGACCGAAACTAGTGTATAATATACTATGATTTTTGACCGAAACATGCATTTCAAAAAGTTTCATAGAATCCAATTTTAATTTGATTTTTTGCATGGACTTCCATCATAACCTTCCCTTTTAAAATATATAAATGATATGTGAAGTTTCGTATCATTTAGAACAATGCCCTATTTAATTTTTTTTTTACCGAAACTAGTATAAACTAGTGTATAATATACTATGATTTTTGACCGAAACTTTCATTTCAAAAAGTTTCATAGGATCTAATTTTCATATGATTTATTTGCATGGACTTCCATCATAACCTTCACTCTTAACATATATAAATGATATGTGAAGTCTCGTATCATTTAAAATAGTCCCCAATTAAATTTCATTATTTTGACCGAAACTAGTGTATAATATACTATGATTTTTGACAAAAACATGCATTTCAAAAAGTTTCATAGAATCGAATTTTCGGATGATTTTTTGCATGGACTTCCATCATAACCTTCCCTCGTAAAATATATAAATGATATGTGAAGTTTCGTATCATTTCGAACAGTCCCAAAATTAATTTGATTTTTGACCGAAACTAGTATAAACTAGTGTATAATATACTATGATTTTTGACCGAAACTTGCATTTCGCAAAGTTTCATAGAAACTAGTTTTTAGATGATTTTTTTGCATGGACTTCCATCATAAGTATCCCTCTTAACATATATAAATGATCTGAAAAGTCTCATATCATTTCAAATAGTTCCCAATTAAATTTTATTTTTTTGACCGAAACTAGTATAAACTAGTGTATAATATACATTGATTTTTGACCGAAACTTGCATTTAAAAAAATTTCATAGAATATAATTTTCAGATACTTTATTTGCATGGACTTCCATCATAACCTTCCCTTTTAAAATATATAAATGATATGTGAAGTCTCATATCATTTCAAAGAGTCCCCAATTAAATTTGAGTTTTTTGACCGAAACTAGTGTATAATATACTATGATTTTTTACCGAAACTTGCATTTAAAAAAATTTCATAGAATCTAATTTTCAGATAATTTTTTTGCATGGACTTCCATCATAACCTTCCCTCTTAACACTAATAAATGATATGTGAAGTCTTGTATCATTTCAAATAGTCCCCAATTAAATTTTATTTTTTTGACCGAAACTAGTTTATAATATACTATGATTTTTGACCGAAACTTGCATTTCAAAAAGTTTCATAGAATCCAATTTTAATTTGATTTTTTGCATGGACTACCATCATAACCTTCCCTTTTAAAATATATAAATGATATGTGAAGTTACTGATCATTTAGAACAATCCCCGATTTAATTTGATTTTTTACCGAAACTAGTATAAACTAGTGTATAATATACTATGATTTTTAACCGAAACTTTCATTTCAAAAAGTTTCATAGGATCTAATTTTCATATGATTTATTTGGATGGACTTCCATCATAACCTTCACTCTTAACATATATAAATGATATGTGAAGTCTCGTATCATTTCAAATAGTCCCCAATTAAATTTGATTTTTTTGACCGAAACTAGTGTATAATATACTATGATTTTTGACAAAAACATGCATTTCAAAATGTTTCATAGAATCGAATTTTCGGATGATATTTTGCATGGACTTCCATCATAACCTTCCCTCGTAAAATATATAAATGGTATGTGAAGTTTCGTATCATTTCGAACAGTCCCAAAATTAATTTGATTTTTGACCGAAACTCGTATAAACTAGTGTATAATATACTATGATTTTTGACCGAAACTTGCATTTCGCAAAGTTTCATAGAATCTAGTATTTTGATGATTTTTTTGCATGGACTTCCATCAGAACCTTCCCTCTTAACATATATAAATGATCTGAAAAGTCTCGTATCATTTCAAATAGTCCCCAATTAAATTTTATGTTTTTTGACCGAAACTAGTATAAACTAGTGTATAATATACATTGATTTTTGACCGAAACTTGCATTTAAAAAAATTTCATAGAATATAATTTTCAGATAATTTATTTGAATGAACTTCAATCATAACCTTCCCTCTTAACATATATAAATGATATGTGAAGTCTCGTATCATTTCAAATAGTCCCCAATTAATTATGAGTTTTTTGAACGAAACTAGTGTATAATATACTATGATTTTTTACCGAAACTTGCATTTAAAAAAATTTCATAAAATCTAATTTTCAGATAAATTTTTTGCATGGACTTCCATCATAACCTTCCCTCTTAACACTAATAAATGATATGTGAAGTCTTGTATCATTTCAAATAGTCCCCAATTAAATTTTATTTTTTTGACCGAAACTAGTTTATAATATACTATGATTTTTGACCGAAACTTGCATTTCAAAAAGTTTCATAGAATCCAATTTTAATTTGATTTTTTGCATGGACTACCATCATAACCTTCCCTTTTAAAATATATAAATGATATGTGAAGTTACTGATCATTTAGAACAATCCCCGATTTAATTTGATTTTTTACCGAAACTAGTATAAACTAGTGTATAATATACTATGATTTTTAACCGAAACTTTCATTTCAAAAAGTTTCATAGGATCTAATTTTCATATGATTTATTTGGATGGACTTCCATCATAACCTTCACTCTTAACATATATAAATGATATGTGAAGTCTCGTATCATTTCAAATAGTCCCCAATTAAATTTGATTTTTTTGACCGAAACTAGTGTATAATATACTATGATTTTTGACAAAAACATGCATTTCAAAAAGTTTCATAGAATCGAATTTTCGGATGATTTTTTGCATGGACTTCCATCATAACCTTCCCTCGTAAAATATATAAATGATATGTGAAGTTTCGTATCATTTCGAACAGTCCCAAAATTAATTTGATTTTTGACCGAAACTAGTATAAACTAGTGTATAATATACTATGATTTTTGACCGAAACTTGCATTTCGCAAAGTTTCATAGAAACTAGTTTTTAGATGATTTTTTTGCATGGACTTCCATCATAAGTATCCCTCTTAACATATATAAATGATCTGAAAAGTCTCATATCATTTCAAATAGTTCCCAATTAAATTTTATTTTTTTGACCGAAACTAGTATAAACTAGTGTATAATATACATTGATTTTTGACCGAAACTTGCATTTAAAAAAATTTCATAGAATATAATTTTCAGATACTTTATTTGCATGGACTTCCATCATAACCTTCCCTTTTAAAATATATAAATGATATGTGAAGTCTCATATCATTTCAAAGAGTCCCCAATTAAATTTGAGTTTTTTGACCGAAACTAGTGTATAATATACTATGATTTTTTACCGAAACTTGCATTTAAAAAAATTTCATAGAATCTAATTTTCAGATAATTTTTTTGCATGGACTTCCATCATAACCTTCCCTCTTAACACTAATAAATGATATGTGAAGTCTTGTATCATTTCAAATAGTCCCCAATTAAATTTTATTTTTTTGACCGAAACTAGTTTATAATATACTATGATTTTTGACCGAAACTTGCATTTCAAAAAGTTTCATAGAATCCAATTTTAATTTGATTTTTTGCATGGACTACCATCATAACCTTCCCTTTTAAAATATATAAATGATATGTGAAGTTACTGATCATTTAGAACAATCCCCGATTTAATTTGATTTTTTACCGAAACTAGTATAAACTAGTGTATAATATACTATGATTTTTAACCGAAACTTTCATTTCAAAAAGTTTCATAGGATCTAATTTTCATATGATTTATTTGGATGGACTTCCATCATAACCTTCACTCTTAACATATATAAATGATATGTGAAGTCTCGTATCATTTCAAATAGTCCCCAATTAAATTTGATTTTTTTGACCGAAACTAGTGTATAATATACTATGATTTTTGACAAAAACATGCATTTCAAAATGTTTCATAGAATCGAATTTTCGGATGATATTTTGCATGGACTTCCATCATAACCTTCCCTCGTAAAATATATAAATGGTATGTGAAGTTTCGTATCATTTCGAACAGTCCCAAAATTAATTTGATTTTTGACCGAAACTCGTATAAACTAGTGTATAATATACTATGATTTTTGACCGAAACTTGCATTTCGCAAAGTTTCATAGAATCTAGTATTTTGATGATTTTTTTGCATGGACTTCCATCAGAACCTTCCCTCTTAACATATATAAATGATCTGAAAAGTCTCGTATCATTTCAAATAGTCCCCAATTAAATTTTATGTTTTTTGACCGAAACTAGTATAAACTAGTGTATAATATACATTGATTTTTGACCGAAACTTGCATTTAAAAAAATTTCATAGAATATAATTTTCAGATAATTTATTTGAATGAACTTCAATCATAACCTTCCCTCTTAACATATATAAATGATATGTGAAGTCTCGTATCATTTCAAATAGTCCCCAATTAATTATGAGTTTTTTGAACGAAACTAGTGTATAATATACTATGATTTTTTACCGAAACTTGCATTTAAAAAAATTTCATAAAATCTAATTTTCAGATAAATTTTTTGCATGGACTTCCATCATAACCTTCCCTCTTAACACTAATAAATGATATGTGAAGTCTTGTATCATTTCAAATAGTCCCCAATTAAATTTTATTTTTTTGACCGAAACTAGTTTATAATATACTATGATTTTTGACCGAAACTTGCATTTCAAAAAGTTTCATAGAATCCAATTTTAATTTGATTTTTTGCATGGACTACCATCATAACCTTCCCTTTTAAAATATATAAATGATATGTGAAGTTACTGATCATTTAGAACAATCCCCGATTTAATTTGATTTTTTACCGAAACTAGTATAAACTAGTGTATAATATACTATGATTTTTAACCGAAACTTTCATTTCAAAAAGTTTCATAGGATCTAATTTTCATATGATTTATTTGGATGGACTTCCATCATAACCTTCACTCTTAACATATATAAATGATATGTGAAGTCTCGTATCATTTCAAATAGTCCCCAATTAAATTTGATTTTTTTGACCGAAACTAGTGTATAATATACTATGATTTTTGACAAAAACATGCATTTCAAAATGTTTCATAGAATCGAATTTTCGGATGATATTTTGCATGGACTTCCATCATAACCTTCCCTCGTAAAATATATAAATGGTATGTGAAGTTTCGTATCATTTCGAACAGTCCCAAAATTAATTTGATTTTTGACCGAAACTCGTATAAACTAGTGTATAATATACTATGATTTTTGACCGAAACTTGCATTTCGCAAAGTTTCATAGAATCTAGTATTTTGATGATTTTTTTGCATGGACTTCCATCAGAACCTTCCCTCTTAACATATATAAATGATCTGAAAAGTCTCGTATCATTTCAAATAGTCCCCAATTAAATTTTATGTTTTTTGACCGAAACTAGTATAAACTAGTGTATAATATACATTGATTTTTGACCGAAACTTGCATTTAAAAAAATTTCATAGAATATAATTTTCAGATAATTTATTTGAATGAACTTCAATCATAACCTTCCCTCTTAACATATATAAATGATATGTGAAGTCTCGTATCATTTCAAATAGTCCCCAATTAATTATGAGTTTTTTGAACGAAACTAGTGTATAATATACTATGATTTTTTACCGAAACTTGCATTTAAAAAAATTTCATAAAATCTAATTTTCAGATAAATTTTTTGCATGGACTTCCATCATAACCTTCCCTCTTAACATATATAAATGATATGTGAAGTCTCGTATCATTTCAAATAGTCCCCAATTAAATTTGATTTTTTGACCGAAACTAGTGTATAATATACTATTATTTTTGACCGAAACTTGCATTTCAAAAAGTTTCATAGAATCCAATTTTAATTTGATTTTTTGCATGAACTTCCATCATAACCTTCCCTTTTAAAATATATAAATGATATGTGAAGTTACTTATCATTTAGAACAATCCCCGATTTAATTTGATTTTTTACCGAAACTAGTATAAACTAGTGTATAATATACTATGATTTTTGACCGAAACTTTCATTTCAAAAAGTTTCATAGGATCTAATTTTCATATGATTTATTTGCATGGACTTCCATCATAACCTTCACTCTTAACATATATAAATGATATGTGAAGTCTCGTATCATTTAAAATAGTCCCCAATTAAATTTCATTATTTTGACCGAAACTAGTGTATAATATACTATGATTTTTGACAAAAACATGCATTTCAAAAAGTTTCATAGAATCGAATTTTCGGATGATTTTTTGCATGGACTTCCATCATAACCTTCCCTCGTAAAATATATAAATGATATGTGAAGTTTCGTATCATTTCGAACAGTCCCAAAATTAATTTGATTTTTGACCGAAACTAGTATAAACTAGTGTATAATATACTATGATTTTTGACCGAAACTTGCATTTCGCAAAGTTTCATAGAAACTAGTTTTTAGATGATTTTTTTGCATGGACTTCCATCATAAGTATCCCTCTTAACATATATAAATGATCTGAAAAGTCTCATATCATTTCAAATAGTTCCCAATTAAATTTTATTTTTTTGACCGAAACTAGTATAAACTAGTGTATAATATACATTGATTTTTGACCGAAACTTGCATTTAAAAAAATTTCATAGAATATAATTTTCAGATACTTTATTTGCATGGACTTCCATCATAACCTTCCCTTTTAAAATATATAAATGATATGTGAAGTCTCATATCATTTCAAAGAGTCCCCAATTAAATTTGAGTTTTTTGACCGAAACTAGTGTATAATATACTATGATTTTTTACCGAAACTTGCATTTAAAAAAATTTCATAGAATCTAATTTTCAGATAATTTTTTTGCATGGACTTCCATCATAACCTTCCCTCTTAACACTAATAAATGATATGTGAAGTCTTGTATCATTTCAAATAGTCCCCAATTAAATTTTATTTTTTTGACCGAAACTAGTTTATAATATACTATGATTTTTGACTGAAACTTGCATTTCAAAAAGTTTCATAGAATCCAATTTTAATTTGATTTTTTGCATGGACTACCATCATAACCTTCCCTTTTAAAATATATAAATGATATGTGAAGTTACTGATCATTTAGAACAATCCCCGATTTAATTTGATTTTTTACCGAAACTAGTATAAACTAGTGTATAATATACTATGATTTTTAACCGAAACTTTCATTTCAAAAAGTTTCATAGGATCTAATTTATATATGATTTATTTGGATGGACTTCCATCATAACCTTCACTCTTAACATATATAAATGATATGTGAAGTCTCGTATCATTTCAAATAGTCCCCAATTAAATTTGATTTTTTTGACCGAAACTAGTGTATAATATACTATGATTTTTGACAAAAACATGCATTTCAAAATGTTTCATAGAATCGAATTTTCGGATGATATTTTGCATGGACTTCCATCATAACCTTCCCTCGTAAAATATATAAATGGTATGTGAAGTTTCGTATCATTTCGAACAGTCCCAAAATTAATTTGATTTTTGACCGAAACTCGTATAAACTAGTGTATAATATACTATGATTTTGGACCGAAACTTGCATTTCGCAAAGTTTCATAGAATCTAGTATTTTGATGATTTTTTTGCATGGACTTCCATCAGAACCTTCCCTCTTAACATATATAAATGATCTGAAAAGTCTCGTATCATTTCAAATAGTCCCCAATTAAATTTTATGTTTTTTGACCGAAACTAGTATAAACTAGTGTATAATATACATTGATTTTTTACCGAAACTTGCATTTAAAAAAATTTCATAGAATATAATTTTCAGATAATTTATTTGAATGAACTTCAATCATAACCTTCCCTCTTAACATATATAAATGATATGTGAAGTCTCGTATCATTTCAAATAGTCTCCAATTAATTATGAGTTTTTTGAACGAAACTAGTGTATAATATACTATGATTTTTTACCGAAACTTGCATTTAAAAAAATTTCATAGAATCTAATTTTCAGATAAATTTTTTGCATGGACTTCCATCATAACCTTCCCTCTTAACACTAATAAATGATATGTGAAGTCTCGTATCATTTCAAATAGTCCCCAATTAAATTTTATTTTTTGACCGAAACTAGTGTATAATATACTATTATTTTTGACCGAAACTTGCATTTCAAAAAGTTTCATAGAATCCAATTTTAATTTGATTTTTTGCATGAACTTCCATCATAACCTTCCCTTTTAAAATATATAAATGATATGTGAAGTTACTTATCATTTAGAACAATCCCCGATTTAATTTGATTTTTTACCGAAACTAGTATAAACTAGTGTATAATATACTATGATTTTTAACCGAAACTTTCATTTCAAAAAGTTTCATAGGATCGAATTTTCATATGATTTATTTGGATGGACTTCCATCATAACCTTCACTCTTAACATATATAAATGATATGTGAAGTCTCGTATCATTTCAAATAGTCCCCAATTAAATTTGATTTTTTTGACCGAAACTAGTGTATAATATACTATGATTTTTGACAAAAACATGCATTTCAAAAAGTTTCATAGAATCGAATTTCGGATAATTTTTTGCATGGACTTCCATCATAACCTTCCCTTGTAAAATATATAAATGATATTAGAAGTTTCGTATCATTTCGAACAGTTCCCAAAATAATTTGATTTTTGAACGAAACTAGTATGAACTAGTGTATAATATACTATGATTTTTGACTGAAACTTGCATTTCGCAAAGTTTCATAGAATCTAGTTTTTTGATGATTTTTTTGCATGGACTTCCATCAGAACCTTCCCTCTTAACATATATAAATGATCTGAAAAGTCTCGTATCATTTCAAATAGTCCCCAATTAAATTTTATGTTTTTTGACCGAAACTAGTATAAACTAGTGTATAATATACATTGATTTTTGGCCGAAACTTGCATTTAAAAAAATTTCATAGAATATAATTTTCAGATAATTTATTTGAATGAACTTCAATCATAACCTTCCCTCTTAACATATATAAATGATATGTGAAGTCTCGTATCATTTCAAATAGTCCCCAATTAATTATGAGTTTTTTGAACGAAACTAGTGTATAATATAATATGATTTTTTACTGAAACTTGCATTTAAAAAAATTTCATAGAATCTAATTTTCAGATAATTTTTTTGCATGGACTTCCATCATAACCTTCCCTCTTAACACTAATAAATGATATGTGAAGTCTTGTATCATTTCAAATAGTCCCCAATTAAATTTTATTTTTTTGACCGAAACTAGTTTATAATATACTATTATTTTTGACCGAAACTTGCATTTCGCAAAGTTTCATAGAATCCAATTTTAATTTGATTTTTTGCATGGACTTCCATCATAACCTTCCCTTTTAAAATATATAAATGATATGTGAAGTTACTGATCATTTAGAACAATCCCCGATTTAATTTGATTTTTTACCGAAACTAGTATAAACTAGTGTATAATATACTATGATTTTTTACCGAAACTTTCATTTCAAAAAGTTTCATAGGATCTAATTTTCATATGATTTATTTGGATGGACTTCCATCATAACCTTCACTCTTAACATATATAAATGATATGTGAAGTCTCGTATCATTTCAAATAGTCCCCAATTAAATTTGATTTTTTTGACCGAAACTAGTGTATAATATACTATGATTTTTGACAAAAACATGCATTTCAAAATGTTTCATAGAATCGAATTTTCGGATGATTTTTTGCATGGACTTCCATCATAACCTTCCCTCGTAAAATATATAAATGATATGTGAAGTTTCGTATCATTTCGAACAGTCCCAAAATTAATTTGATTTTTGACCGAAACTAGTATAAACTAGTGTATAATATACTATGATTTTTGACCGAAACTTGCATTTCGCAAAGTTTCATAGAAACTAGTTTTTAGATGATTTTTTTGCATGGACTTCCATCATAAGTATCCCTCTTAACATATATAAATGATCTGAAAAGTCTCATATCATTTCAAATAGTTCCCAATTAAATTTTATTTTTTTGACCGAAACTAGTATAAACTAGTGTATAATATACATTGATTTTTGACCGAAACTTGCATTTAAAAAAATTTCATAGAATATAATTTTCAGATACTTTATTTGCATGGACTTCCATCATAACCTTCCCTTTTAAAATATATAAATGATATGTGAAGTCTCATATCATTTCAAAGAGTCCCCAATTAAATTTGAGTTTTTTGACCGAAACTAGTGTATAATATACTATGATTTTTTACCGAAACTTGCATTTAAAAAAATTTCATAGAATCTAATTTTCAGATAATTTTTTTGCATGGACTTCCATCATAACCTTCCCTCTTAACACTAATAAATGATATGTGAAGTCTTGTATCATTTCAAATAGTCCCCAATTAAATTTTATTTTTTTGACCGAAACTAGTTTATAATATACTATGATTTTTGACTGAAACTTGCATTTCAAAAAGTTTCATAGAATCCAATTTTAATTTGATTTTTTGCATGGACTACCATCATAACCTTCCCTTTTAAAATATATAAATGATATGTGAAGTTACTGATCATTTAGAACAATCCCCGATTTAATTTGATTTTTTACCGAAACTAGTATAAACTAGTGTATAATATACTATGATTTTTAACCGAAACTTTCATTTCAAAAAGTTTCATAGGATCTAATTTTCATATGATTTATTTGGATGGACTTCCATCATAACCTTCACTCTTAACATATATAAATGATATGTGAAGTCTCGTATCATTTCAAATAGTCCCCAATTAAATTTGATTTTTTTGACCGAAACTAGTGTATAATATACTATGATTTTTGACAAAAACATGCATTTCAAAATGTTTCATAGAATCGAATTTTCGGATGATATTTTGCATGGACTTCCATCATAACCTTCCCTCGTAAAATATATAAATGGTATGTGAAGTTTCGTATCATTTCGAACAGTCCCAAAATTAATTTGATTTTTGACCGAAACTCGTATAAACTAGTGTATAATATACTATGATTTTGGACCGAAACTTGCATTTCGCAAAGTTTCATAGAATCTAGTATTTTGATGATTTTTTTGCATGGACTTCCATCAGAACCTTCCCTCTTAACATATATAAATGATCTGAAAAGTCTCGTATCATTTCAAATAGTCCCCAATTAAATTTTATGTTTTTTGACCGAAACTAGTATAAACTAGTGTATAATATACATTGATTTTTTACCGAAACTTGCATTTAAAAAAATTTCATAGAATATAATTTTCAGATAATTTATTTGAATGAACTTCAATCATAACCTTCCCTCTTAACATATATAAATGATATGTGAAGTCTCGTATCATTTCAAATAGTCTCCAATTAATTATGAGTTTTTTGAACGAAACTAGTGTATAATATACTATGATTTTTTACCGAAACTTGCATTTAAAAAAATTTCATAGAATCTAATTTTCAGATAAATTTTTTGCATGGACTTCCATCATAACCTTCCCTCTTAACACTAATAAATGATATGTGAAGTCTCGTATCATTTCAAATAGTCCCCAATTAAATTTTATTTTTTGACCGAAACTAGTGTATAATATACTATTATTTTTGACCGAAACTTGCATTTCAAAAAGTTTCATAGAATCCAATTTTAATTTGATTTTTTGCATGAACTTCCATCATAACCTTCCCTTTTAAAATATATAAATGATATGTGAAGTTACTTATCATTTAGAACAATCCCCGATTTAATTTGATTTTTTACCGAAACTAGTATAAACTAGTGTATAATATACTATGATTTTTAACCGAAACTTTCATTTCAAAAAGTTTCATAGGATCGAATTTTCATATGATTTATTTGGATGGACTTCCATCATAACCTTCACTCTTAACATATATAAATGATATGTGAAGTCTCGTATCATTTCAAATAGTCCCCAATTAAATTTGATTTTTTTGACCGAAACTAGTGTATAATATACT
Source organism: Lathyrus aphaca (assembly GCA_963966055.1). Classification (NCBI taxonomy): domain Eukaryota; kingdom Viridiplantae; phylum Streptophyta; class Magnoliopsida; order Fabales; family Fabaceae; genus Lathyrus; species Lathyrus aphaca. The sequence continues at coordinate 588,358,947 of OZ014521.1, forward strand.
ATGATTTTTGACAAAAACATGCATTTCAAAAAGTTTCATAGAATCGAATTTCGGATAATTTTTTGCATGGACTTCCATCATAACCTTCCCTTGTAAAATATATAAATGATATTAGAAGTTTCGTATCATTTCGAACAGTTCCCAAAATAATTTGATTTTTGAACGAAACTAGTATGAACTAGTGTATAATATACTATGATTTTTGACTGAAACTTGCATTTCGCAAAGTTTCATAGAATCTAGTTTTTTGATGATTTTTTTGCATGGACTTCCATCAGAACCTTCCCTCTTAACATATATAAATGATCTGAAAAGTCTCGTATCATTTCAAATAGTCCCCAATTAAATTTTATGTTTTTTGACCGAAACTAGTATAAACTAGTGTATAATATACATTGATTTTTGGCCGAAACTTGCATTTAAAAAAATTTCATAGAATATAATTTTCAGATAATTTATTTGAATGAACTTCAATCATAACCTTCCCTCTTAACATATATAAATGATATGTGAAGTCTCGTATCATTTCAAATAGTCCCCAATTAATTATGAGTTTTTTGAACGAAACTAGTGTATAATATAATATGATTTTTTACTGAAACTTGCATTTAAAAAAATTTCATAGAATCTAATTTTCAGATAATTTTTTTGCATGGACTTCCATCATAACCTTCCCTCTTAACACTAATAAATGATATGTGAAGTCTTGTATCATTTCAAATAGTCCCCAATTAAATTTTATTTTTTTGACCGAAACTAGTTTATAATATACTATTATTTTTGACCGAAACTTGCATTTCGCAAAGTTTCATAGAATCCAATTTTAATTTGATTTTTTGCATGGACTTCCATCATAACCTTCCCTTTTAAAATATATAAATGATATGTGAAGTTACTGATCATTTAGAACAATCCCCGATTTAATTTGATTTTTTACCGAAACTAGTATAAACTAGTGTATAATATACTATGATTTTTTACCGAAACTTTCATTTCAAAAAGTTTCATAGGATCTAATTTTCATATGATTTATTTGGATGGACTTCCATCATAACCTTCACTCTTAACATATATAAATGATATGTGAAGTCTCGTATCATTTCAAATAGTCCCCAATTAAATTTGATTTTTTTGACCGAAACTAGTGTATAATATACTATGATTTTTGACAAAAACATGCATTTCAAAATGTTTCATAGAATCGAATTTTCGGATGATATTTTGCATGGACTTCCATCATAACCTTCCCTCGTAAAATATATAAATGGTATGTGAAGTTTCGTATCATTTCGAACAGTCCCAAAATTAATTTGATTTTTGACCGAAACTAGTATAAACTAGTGTATAATATACTATGATTTTTGACCGAAACTTGCATTTCGCAAAGTTTCATAGAATCTAGTATTTTGATGATTTTTTTGCATGGACTTCCATCAGAACCTTCCCTCTTAACATATATAAATGATCTGAAAAGTCTCGTATCATTTCAAATAGTCCCCAATTAAATTTTATGTTTTTTGACCGAAACTAGTATAAACTAGTGTATAATATACATTGATTTTTTACCGAAACTTGCATTTAAAAAAATTTCATAGAATATAATTTTCAGATAATTTATTTGAATGAACTTCAATCATAACCTTCCCTCTTAACATATATAAATGATATGTGAAGTCTCATATCATTTCAAATAGTCTCCAATTAATTATGAGTTTTTTGAACGAAACTAGTGTATAATATACTATGATTTTTTACCGAAACTTGCATTTAAAAAAATTTCATAGAATCTAATTTTCAGATAATTTTTTTGCATGGACTTCCATCATAACCTTCCCTCTTAACACTAATAAATGATATGTGAAGTCTCGTATCATTTCAAATAGTCCCCAATTAAATTTTATTTTTTGACCGAAACTAGTGTATAATATACTATTATTTTTGACCGAAACTTGCATTTCAAAAAGTTTCATAGAATCCAATTTTAATTTGATTTTTTGCATGAACTTCCATCATAACCTTCCCTTTTAAAATATATAAATGATATGTGAAGTTACTTATCATTTAGAACAATCCCCGATTTAATTTGATTTTTTACCGAAACTAGTATAAACTAGTGTATAATATACTATGATTTTTAACCGAAACTTTCATTTCAAAAAGTTTCATAGGATCGAATTTTCATATGATTTATTTGGATGGACTTCCATCATAACCTTCACTCTTAACATATATAAATGATATGTGAAGTCTCGTATCATTTCAAATAGTCCCCAATTAAATTTGATTTTTTTGACCGAAACTAGTGTATAATATACTATGATTTTTGACAAAAACATGCATTTCAAAAAGTTTCATAGAATCGAATTTCGGATAATTTTTTGCATGGACTTCCATCATAACCTTCCCTTGTAAAATATATAAATGATATTAGAAGTTTCGTATCATTTCGAACAGTTCCCAAAATAATTTGATTTTTGAACGAAACTAGTATGAACTAGTGTATAATATACTATGATTTTTGACTGAAACTTGCATTTCGCAAAGTTTCATAGAATCTAGTTTTTTGATGATTTTTTTTGCATGGACTTCCATCAGAACCTTCCCTCTTAACATATATAAATGATCTGAAAAGTCTCGTATCATTTCAAATAGTCCCCAATTAAATTTTATGTTTTTTGACCGAAACTAGTATAAACTAATGTATAATATACATTGATTTTTGGCCGAAACTTGCATTTAAAAAAATTTCATAGAATATAATTTTCAGATAATTTATTTGAATGAACTTCAATCATAACCTTCCCTCTTAACATATATAAATGATATGTGAAGTCTCGTATCATTTCAAATAGTCCCCAATTAATTATGAGTTTTTTGAACGAAACTAGTGTATAATATAATATGATTTTTTACTGAAACTTGCATTTAAAAAAATTTCATAGAATCTAATTTTCAGATAATTTTTTTGCATGGACTTCCATCATAACCTTCCCTCTTAACACTAATAAATGATATGTGAAGTCTTGTATCATTTCAAATAGTCCCCAATTAAATTTTATTTTTTTGACCGAAACAAGTTTATAATATACTATTATTTTAAACCGAAACTTGCATTTCGCAAAGTTTCAGAGAATCCAATTTTAATTTGATTTTTTGCATGGACTTCCATCATAACCTTCCCTTTTAAAATATATAAATGATATGTGAAGTTACTGATCATTTAGAACAATCCCCGATTTAATTTGATTTTTTACCGAAACTAGTATAAACTAGTGTATAATATACTATGATTTTTTACCGAAACTTTCATTTCAAAAAGTTTCATAGGATCTAATTTTCATATGATTTATTTGGATGGACTTCCATCATAACCTTCACTCTTAACATATATAAATGATATGTGAAGTCTCGTATCATTTCAAATAGTCCCCAATTAAATTTGATTTTTTTGACCGAAACTAGTGTATAATATACTATGATTTTTGACAAAAACATGCATTTCAAAATGTTTCATAGAATCGAATTTTCGGATGATATTTTGCATGGACTTCCATCATAACCTTCCCTCGTAAAATATATAAATGGTATGTGAAGTTTCGTATCATTTCGAACAGTCCCAAAATTAATTTGATTTTTGACCGAAACTAGTATAAACTAGTGTATAATATACTATGATTTTTGAACGAAACTTGCATTTCGCAAAGTTTCATAGAATCTAGTTTTATGATGATTTTTTTGCATGGACTTCCATCAGAACCTTCCCTCTTAACATATATAAATGATCTGAAAAGTCTCGTATCATTTCAAATAGTCCCCAATTAAATTTTATGTTTTTTGACCGAAACTAGTATAAACTAGTGTATAATATACATTGATTTTTGACCGAAACTTGCATTTAAAAAAATTTCATAGAATATAATTTTCAGATACTTTATTTGCATGGACTTCCATCATAACCTTCCCTTTTAAAATATATAAATGATATGTGAAGTCTCATATCATTTCAAAGAGTCCCCAATTAAATTTGAGTTTTTTGACCGAAACTAGTGTATAATATACTATGATTTTTTACCGAAACTTGCATTTAAAAAAATTTCATAGAATCTAATTTTCAGATAATTTTTTTGCATGGACTTCCATCATAACCTTCCCTCTTAACACTAATAAATGATATGTGAAGTCTTGTATCATTTCAAATAGTCCCCAATTAAATTTTATTTTTTTGACCGAAACTAGTTTATAATATACTATGATTTTTGACCGAAACTTGCATTTCAAAAAGTTTCATAGAATCCAATTTTAATTAGATTTTTTGCATGGACTTCCATCATAACCTTCCCTTTTAAAATATATAAATGATATGTGAAGTTACTGATCATTTAGAACAATCCCCGATTTAATTTGATTTTTTACCGAAACTAGTATAAACTAGTGTATAATATACTATGATTTTTAACCGAAACTTTCATTTCAAAAAGTTTCATAGGATCTAATTTTCATATGATTTATTTGGATGGACTTCCATCATAACCTTCACTCTTAACATATATAAATGATATGTGAAGTCTCGTATCATTTCAAATAGTCCCCAATTAAATTTGATTTTTTTGACCGAAACTAGTGTATAATATACTATGATTTTTGACAAAAACATGCATTTCAAAATGTTTCATAGAATCGAATTTTCGGATGATATTTTGCATGGACTTCCATCATAACCTTCCCTCGTAAAATATATAAATGGTATGTGAAGTTTCGTATCATTTCGAACAGTCCCAAAATTAATTTGATTTTTGACCGAAACTAGTATAAACTAGTGTATAATATACTATGATTTTTGACCGAAACTTGCATTTCGCAAAGTTTCATAGAATCTAGTATTTTGATGATTTTTTTGCATGGACTTCCATCAGAACCTTCCCTCTTAACATATATAAATGATCTGAAAAGTCTCGTATCATTTCAAATAGTCCCCAATTAAATTTTATGTTTTTTGACCGAAACTAGTATAAACTAGTGTATAATATACATTGATTTTTGACCGAAACTTGCATTTAAAAAAATTTCATAGAATATAATTTTCAGATAATTTATTTGAATGAACTTCAATCATAACCTTCCCTCTTAACATATATAAATGATATGTGAAGTCTCGTATCATTTCAAATAGTCCCCAATTAATTATGAGTTTTTTGAACGAAACTAGTGTATAATATACTATGATTTTTTACCGAAACTTGCATTTAAAAAAATTTCATAGAATCTAATTTTCAGATAATTTTTTTGCATGGACTTCCATCATAACCTTCCCTCTTAACATATATAAATGATATGTGAAGTCTCGTATCATTTCAAATAGTCCCCAATTAAATTTGATTTTTTGACCGAAACTAGTGTATAATATACTATTATTTTTGACCGAAACTTGCATTTCAAAAAGTTTCATAGAATCCAATTTTAATTTGATTTTTTGCATGAACTTCCATCATAACCTTCCCTTTTAAAATATATAAATGATATGTGAAGTTACTTATCATTTAGAACAATCCCCGATTTAATTTGATTTTTTACCGAAACTAGTATAAACTAGTGTATAATATACTATGATTTTTAACCGAAACTTTCATTTCAAAAAGTTTCATAGGATCGAATTTTCATATGATTTATTTGGATGGACTTCCATCATAACCTTCACTCTTAACATATATAAATGATATGTGAAGTCTCGTATCATTTCAAATAGTCCCCAATTAAATTTGATTTTTTTGACCGAAACTAGTGTATAATATACTATGATTTTTGACAAAAACATGCATTTCAAAAAGTTTCATAGAATCGAATTTCGGATAATTTTTTGCATGGACTTCCATCATAACCTTCCCTTGTAAAATATATAAATGATATTAGAAGTTTCGTATCATTTCGAACAGTTCCCAAAATAATTTGATTTTTGAACGAAACTAGTATGAACTAGTGTATAATATACTATGATTTTTGACTGAAACTTGCATTTCGCAAAGTTTCATAGAATCTAGTTTTTTGATGATTTTTTTGCATGGACTTCCATCAGAACCTTCCCTCTTAACATATATAAATGATCTGAAAAGTCTCGTATCATTTCAAATAGTCCCCAATTAAATTTTATGTTTTTTGACCGAAACTAGTATAAACTAGTGTATAATATACATTGATTTTTGGCCGAAACTTGCATTTAAAAAAATTTCATAGAATATAATTTTCAGATAATTTATTTGAATGAACTTCAATCATAACCTTCCCTCTTAACATATATAAATGATATGTGAAGTCTCGTATCATTTCAAATAGTCCCCAATTAATTATGAGTTTTTTGAACGAAACTAGTGTATAATATAATATGATTTTTTACTGAAACTTGCATTTAAAAAAATTTCATAGAATCTAATTTTCAGATAATTTTTTTGCATGGACTTCCATCATAACCTTCCCTCTTAACACTAATAAATGATATGTGAAGTCTTGTATCATTTCAAATAGTCCCCAATTAAATTTTATTTTTTTGACCGAAACTAGTTTATAATATACTATTATTTTTGACCGAAACATGCATTTCGCAAAGTTTCATAGAATCCAATTTTAATTTGATTTTTTGCATGGACTTCCATCATAACCTTCCCTTTTAAAATATATAAATGATATGTGAAGTTACTGATCATTTAGAACAATCCCCGATTTAATTTGATTTTTTACCGAAACTAGTATAAACTAGTGTATAATATACTATGATTTTTAACCGAAACTTTCATTTCAAAAAGTTTCATAGGATCTAATTTTCATATGATTTATTTGGATGGACTTCCATCATAACCTTCACTCTTAACATATATAAATGATATGTGAAGTCTCGTATCATTTCAAATAGTCCCCAATTAAATTTGATTTTTTTGACCGAAACTAGTGTATAATATACTATGATTTTTGACAAAAACATGCATTTCAAAATGTTTCATAGAATCGAATTTTCGGATGATATTTTGCATGGACTTCCATCATAACCTTCCCTCGTAAAATATATAAATGGTATGTGAAGTTTCGTATCATTTCGAACAGTCCCAAAATTAATTTGATTTTTGACCGAAACTAGTATAAACTAGTGTATAATATACTATGATTTTTGAACGAAACTTGCATTTCGCAAAGTTTCATAGAATCTAGTTTTATGATGATTTTTTTGCATGGACTTCCATCAGAACCTTCCCTCTTAACATATATAAATGATCTGAAAAGTCTCGTATCATTTCAAATAGTCCCCAATTAAATTTTATGTTTTTTGACCGAAACTAGTATAAACTAGTGTATAATATACATTGATTTTTGACCGAAACTTGCATTTAAAAAAATTTCATAGAATATAATTTTCAGATACTTTATTTGCATGGACTTCCATCATAACCTTCCCTTTTAAAATATATAAATGATATGTGAAGTCTCATATCATTTCAAAGAGTCCCCAATTAAATTTGAGTTTTTTGACCGAAACTAGTGTATAATATACTATGATTTTTTACCGAAACTTGCATTTAAAAAAATTTCATAGAATCTAATTTTCAGATAATTTTTTTGCATGGACTTCCATCATAACCTTCCCTCTTAACACTAATAAATGATATGTGAAGTCTTGTATCATTTCAAATAGTCCCCAATTAAATTTTATTTTTTTGACCGAAACTAGTTTATAATATACTATGATTTTTGACCGAAACTTGCATTTCAAAAAGTTTCATAGAATCCAATTTTAATTAGATTTTTTGCATGGACTTCCATCATATCCTTCCCTTTTAAAATATATAAATGATATGTGAAGTTACTGATCATTTAGAACAATCCCCGATTTAATTTGATTTTTTACCGAAACTAGTATAAACTAGTGTATAATATACTATGATTTTTAACCGAAACTTTCATTTCAAAAAGTTTCATAGGATCTAATTTTCATATGATTTATTTGGATGGACTTCCATCATAACCTTCACTCTTAACATATATAAATGATATGTGAAGTCTCGTATCATTTCAAATAGTCCCCAATTAAATTTGATTTTTTTGACCGAAACTAGTGTATAATATACTATGATTTTTGACAAAAACATGCATTTCAAAATGTTTCATAGAATCGAATTTTCGGATGATATTTTGCATGGACTTCCATCATAACCTTCCCTCGTAAAATATATAAATGGTATGTGAAGTTTCGTATCATTTCGAACAGTCCCAAAATTAATTTGATTTTTGACCGAAACTAGTATAAACTAGTGTATAATATACTATGATTTTTGACCGAAACTTGCATTTCGCAAAGTTTCATAGAATCTAGTATTTTGATGATTTTTTTGCATGGACTTCCATCAGAACCTTCCCTCTTAACATATATAAATGATCTGAAAAGTCTCGTATCATTTCAAATAGTCCCCAATTAAATTTTATGTTTTTTGACCGAAACTAGTATAAACTAGTGTATAATATACATTGATTTTTGACCGAAACTTGCATTTAAAAAAATTTCATAGAATATAATTTTCAGATAATTTATTTGAATGAACTTCAATCATAACCTTCCCTCTTAACATATATAAATGATATGTGAAGTCTCGTATCATTTCAAATAGTCCCCAATTAATTATGAGTTTTTTGAACGAAACTAGTGTATAATATACTATGATTTTTTACCGAAACTTGCATTTAAAAAAATTTCATAGAATCTAATTTTCAGATAATTTTTTTGCATGGACTTCCATCATAACCTTCCCTCTTAACATATATAAATGATATGTGAAGTCTCGTATCATTTCAAATAGTCCCCAATTAAATTTGATTTTTTGACCGAAACTAGTGTATAATATACTATTATTTTTGACCGAAACTTGCATTTCAAAAAGTTTCATAGAATCCAATTTTAATTTGATTTTTTGCATGAACTTCCATCATAACCTTCCCTTTTAAAATATATAAATGATATGTGAAGTTACTTATCATTTAGAACAATCCCCGATTTAATTTGATTTTTTACCGAAACTAGTATAAACTAGTGTATAATATACTATGATTTTTAACCGAAACTTTCATTTCAAAAAGTTTCATAGGATCTAATTTTCATATGATTTATTTGGATGGACTTCCATCATAACCTTCACTCTTAACATATATAAATGATATGTGAACTCTCGTATCATTTCAAATAGTCCCCAATTAAATTTGATTTTTTTGACCGAAACTAGTGTATAATATACTATGATTTTTGACAAAAACATGCATTTCAAAAAGTTTCATAGAATCGAATTTCGGATAATTTTTTGCATGGACTTCCATCATAACCTTCCCTTGTAAAATATATAAATGATATTAGAAGTTTCGTATCATTTCGAACAGTTCCCAAAATAATTTGATTTTTGAACGAAACTAGTATGAACTAGTGTATAATATACTATGATTTTTGACTGAAACTTGCATTTCGCAAAGTTTCATAGAATCTAGTTTTTTGATGATTTTTTTTCATGGACTTCCATCAGAACCTTCCCTCTTAACATATATAAATGATCTGAAAAGTCTCGTATCATTTCAAATAGTCCCCAATTAAATTTTATGTTTTTTGACCGAAACTAGTATAAACTAGTGTATAATATACATTGATTTTTGGCCGAAACTTGCATTTAAAAAAATTTCATAGAATATAATTTTCAGATAATTTATTTGAATGAACTTCAATCATAACCTTCCCTCTTAACATATATAAATGATATGTGAAGTCTCGTATCATTTCAAATAGTCCCCAATTAATTATGAGTTTTTTGAACGAAACTAGTGTATAATATAATATGATTTTTTACTGAAACTTGCATTTAAAAAAATTTCATAGAATCTAATTTTCAGATAATTTTTTTGCATGGACTTCCATCATAACCTTCCCTCTTAACACTAATAAATGATATGTGAAGTCTTGTATCATTTCAAATAGTCCCCAATTAAATTTTATTTTTTTGACCGAAACTAGTTTATAATATACTATTATTTTTGACCGAAACTTGCATTTCGCAAAGTTTCATAGAATCCAATTTTAATTTGATTTTTTGCATGGACTTCCATCATAACCTTCCCTTTTAAAATATATAAATGATATGTGAAGTTACTGATCATTTAGAACAATCCCCGATTTAATTTGATTTTTTACCGAAACTAGTATAAACTAGTGTATAATATACTATGATTTTTAACCGAAACTTTCATTTCAAAAAGTTTCATAGGATCTAATTTTCATATGATTTATTTGGATGGACTTCCATCATAACCTTCACTCTTAACATATATAAATGATATGTGAAGTCTCGTATCATTTCAAATAGTCCCCAATTAAATTTGATTTTTTTGACCGAAACTAGTGTATAATATACTATGATTTTTGACAAAAACATGCATTTCAAAAAGTTTCATAGAATCGAATTTTCGGATGATTTTTTGCATGGACTTCCATCATAACCTTCCCTCGTAAAATATATAAATGATATTAGAAGTTTCGTATCATTTCGAACAGTCCCCAAATTAATTTGATTTTTGAACGAAACTAGTATAAACTAGTGTATAATATACTATGATTTTTGACTGAAACTTGCATTTCGCAAAGTTTCATAGAATCTAGTTTTTTGATGATTTTTTTGCATGGAATTCCATCAGAACCTTCCCTCTTAACATATATAAATGATCTGAAAAGTCTCGTATCATTTCAAATAGTCCCCAATTAAATTTTATGTTTTTTGACCGAAACTAGTATAAACTAGTGTATAATATACATTGATTTTTGACCGAAACTTGCATTTAAAAAAATTTCATAGAATATAATTTTCAGATAATTTATTTGAATGAACTTCAATCATAACCTTCCCTCTTAACATATATAAATGATATGTGAAGTCTCGTATCATTTCAAATAGTCCCCAATTAATTATGAGTTTTTTGAACGAAACTAGTGTATAATATACTATGATTTTTTACCGAAACTTGCATTTAAAAAAATTTCATAGAATCTAATTTTCAGATAATTTTTTTGCATGGACTTCCATCATAACCTTCCCTCTTAACACTAATAAATGATATGTGAAGTCTTGTATCATTTCAAATAGTCCCCAATTAAATTTTATTTTTTTGACCGAAACTAGTTTATAATATACTATTATTTTTGACCGAAACTTGCATTTCGCAAAGTTTCATAGAATCCAATTTTAATTTGATTTTTTGCATGGACTTCCATCATAACCTTCCCTTTTAAAATATATAAATGATATGTGAAGTTACTGATCATTTAGAACAATCCCCGATTTAATTTGATTTTTTACCGAAACTAGTATAAACTAGTGTATAATATACTATGATTTTTAACCGAAACTTTCATTTCAAAAAGTTTCATAGGATCTAATTTTCATATGATTTATTTGGATGGACTTCCATCATAACCTTCACTCTTAACATATATAAATGATATGTGAAGTCTCGTATCATTTCAAATAGTCCCCAATTAAATTTGATTTTTTTGACCGAAACTAGTGTATAATATACTATGATTTTTGACAAAAACATGCATTTCAAAAAGTTTCATAGAATCGAATTTTCGGATGATTTTTTGCATGGACTTCCATCATAACCTTCCCTCGTAAAATATATAAATGATATTAGAAGTTTCGTATCATTTCGAACAGTCCCCAAATTAATTTGATTTTTGAACGAAACTAGTATGAACTAGTGTATAATATACTATGATTTTTGACTGAAACTTGCATTTCGCAAAGTTTCATAGAATCTAGTTTTTTGATGATTTTTTTGCATGGAATTCCATCAGAACCTTCCCTCTTAACATATATAAATGATCTGAAAAGTCTCGTATCATTTCAAATAGTCCCCAATTAAATTTTATGTTTTTTGACCGAAACTAGTATAAACTAGTGTATAATATACATTGATTTTTGACCGAAACTTGCATTTAAAAAAATTTCATAGAATATAATTTTCAGATAATTTATTTGAATGAACTTCAATCATAACCTTCCCTCTTAACATATATAAATGATATGTGAAGTCTCGTATCATTTCAAATAGTCCCCAATTAATTATGAGTTTTTTGAACGAAACTAGTGTATAATATACTATGATTTTTTACCGAAACTTGCATTTAAAAAAATTTCATAGAATCTAATTTTCAGATAATTTTTTTGCATGGACTTCCATCATAACCTTCCCTCTTAACATATATAAATGATATGTGAAGTCTCGTATCATTTCAAATAGTCCCCAATTAAATTTGATTTTTTTGACCGAAACTAGTGTATAATATACTATTATTTTTGACCGAAACTTGCATTTCAAAAAGTTTCATAGAATCCAATTTTAATTTGATTTTTTGCATGAACTTCCATCATAACCTTCCCTTTTAAAATATATAAATGATATGTGAAGTTACTTATCATTTAGAACAATCCCCGATTTAATTTGATTTTTTACCGAAACTAGTATAAACTAGTGTATAATATACTATGATTTTTAACCGAAACTTTCATTTCAAAAAGTTTCATAGGATCTAATTTTCATATGATTTATTTGGATGGACTTCCATCATAACCTTCACTCTTAACATATATAAATGATATGTGAACTCTCGTATCATTTCAAATAGTCCCCAATTAAATTTGATTTTTTTGACCGAAACTAGTGTATAATATACTATGATTTTTGACAAAAACATGCATTTCAAAAAGTTTCATAGAATCGAATTTCGGATAATTTTTTGCATGGACTTCCATCATAACCTTCCCTTGTAAAATATATAAATGATATTAGAAGTTTCGTATCATTTCGAACAGTTCCCAAAATAATTTGATTTTTGAACGAAACTAGTATGAACTAGTGTATAATATACTATGATTTTTGACTGAAACTTGCATTTCGCAAAGTTTCATAGAATCTAGTTTTTTGATGATTTTTTTTCATGGACTTCCATCAGAACCTTCCCTCTTAACATATATAAATGATCTGAAAAGTCTCGTATCATTTCAAATAGTCCCCAATTAAATTTTATGTTTTTTGACCGAAACTAGTATAAACTAGTGTATAATATACATTGATTTTTGGCCGAAACTTGCATTTAAAAAAATTTCATAGAATATAATTTTCAGATAATTTATTTGCATGGACTTCCATCATAACCTTCCGTTTTAAAATATATAAATGATATGTGAAGTCTCATATCATTTCAAAGAGTCCCCAATTAAATTTGAGTTTTTTGACCGAAACTAGTGTATAATATACTATGATTTTTTACCGAAACTTGCATTTAAAAAAATTTCATAGAATCTAATTTTCAGATAATTTTTTTGCATGGACTTCCATCATAACCTTCCCTCTTAACATATATAAATGATATGTGAAGTCTCGTATCATTTCAAATAGTCCCCAATTAAATTTGATTTTTTTGACCGAAACTAGTGTATAATATACTATTATTTTTGACCGAAACTTGCATTTCAAAAAGTTTCATAGAATCCAATTTTAATTTGATTTTTTGCATGGACTTCCATCATAACCTTCCCTTTTAAAATATATAAATGATATGTGAAGTTACTTATCATTTAGAACAATCCCCGATTTAATTTGATTTTTTACCGAAACTAGTATAAACTAGTGTATAATATACTATGATTTTTAACCGAAACTTTCATTTCAAAAAGTTTCATAGGATCTAATTTTCATATGATTTATTTGGATGGACATCCATCATAACCTTCACTCTTAACATATATAAATGATATGTGAAGTCTCGTATCATTTTAAATAGTCCCCAATTAAATTTGATTTTTTTGACCGAAACTAGTGTATAATATACTATGATTTTTGACAAAAACATGCATTTCAAAATGTTTCATAGAATCGAATTTTCGGATGATTTTTTGCATGGACTTCCATCATAACCTTCCCTCGTAAAATATATAAATGGTATGTGAAGTTTCGTATCATTTCGAACAGTCCCAAAATTAATTTGATTTTTGACCGAAACTAGTATAAACTAGTGTATAATATACTATGATTTTTTACCGAAACTTGCATTTCGCAAAGTTTCATAGAATCTAGTTTTATGATGATTTTTTTGCATGGACTTCCATCAGAACCTTCCCTCTTAACATATATAAATGATCTGAAAAGTCTCGTATCATTTCAAATAGTCCCCAATTAAATTTTATGTTTTTTGACCGAAACTAGTATAAACTAGTGTATAATATACATTGATTTTTGACCGAAACTTGCATTTAAAAAAATTTCATAGAATATAATTTTCAGATACTTTATTTGCATGGACTTCCATCATAACCTTCCGTTTTAAAATATATAAATGATATGTGAAGTCTCATATCATTTCAAAGAGTCCCCAATTAAATTTGAGTTTTTTGACCGAAACTAGTGTATAATATACTATGATTTTTTACCGAAACTTGCATTTAAAAAAATTTCATAGAATCTAATTTTCAGATAATTTTTTTGCATGGACTTCCATCATAACCTTCCCTCTTAACACTAATAAATGATATGTGAAGTCTTTTATCATTTCAAATAGTCCCCAATTAAATTTTATTTTTTTGACCGATACTAGTTTATAATATACTATGATTTTTGACCGAAACTTGCATTTCAAAAAGTTTCATAGAATCCAATTTTAATTAGATTTTTTGCATGGACTTCCATCATAACCTTCCCTTTTAAAATATATAAATGATATGTGAAGTTACTTATCATTTAGAACAATCCCCGATTTAATTTGATTTTTTACCGAAACTAGTATAAACTAGTGTATAATATACTATGATTTTTAACCGAAACTTTCATTTCAAAAAGTTTCATAGGATCTAATTTTCATATGATTTATTTGGATGGACTTCCATCATAACCTTCACTCTTAACATATATAAATGATATGTGAACTCTCGTATCATTTCAAATAGTCCCCAATTAAATTTGATTTTTTTGACCGAAACTAGTGTATAATATACTATGATTTTTGACAAAAACATGCATTTCAAAAAGTTTCATAGAATCGAATTTCGGATAATTTTTTGCATGGACTTCCATCATAACCTTCCCTTGGAAAATATATAAATGATATTAGAAGTTTCGTATCATTTCGAACAGTTCCCAAAATAATTTGATTTTTGAACGAAACTAGTATGAACTAGTGTATAATATACTATGATTTTTGACTGAAACTTGCATTTCGCAAAGTTTCATAGAATCTAGTTTTTTGATGATTTTTTTGCATGGACTTCCATCAGAACCTTCCCTCTTAACATATATAAATGATCTGAAAAGTCTCGTATCATTTCAAATAGTCCCCAATTAAATTTTATGTTTTTTGACCGAAACTAGTATAAACTAGTGTATAATATACATTGATTTTTTGCCGAAACTTGCATTTAAAAAAATTTCATAGAATATAATTTTCAGATAATTTATTTGAATGAACTTCAATCATAACCTTCCCTCTTAACATATATAAATGATATGTGAAGTCTCGTATGATTTCAAATAGTCCCCAATTAATTATGAGTTTTTTGAACGAAACTAGTGTATAATATAATATGATTTTTTACTGAAACTTGCATTTAAAAAAATTTCATAGAATCTAATTTTCAGATAATTTTTTTGCATGGACTTCCATCATAACCTTCCCTCTTAACACTAATAAATGATATGTGAAGTCTTGTATCATTTCAAATAGTCCCCAATTAAATTTTATTTTTTTGACCGAAACTAGTTTATAATATACTATTATTTTTGACCGAAACTTGCATTTCGCAAAGTTTCATAGAATCCAATTTTAATTTGATTTTTTGCATGGACTTCCATCATAACCTTCCCTTTTAAAATATATAAATGATATGTGAAGTTACTGATCATTTAGAACAATCCCCGATTTAATTTGATTTTTTACCGAAACTAGTATAAACTAGTGTATAATATACTATGATTTTTAACCGAAACTTTCATTTCAAAAAGTTTCATAGGATCTAATTTTCATATGATTTATTTGGATGGACTTCCATCATAACCTTCACTCTTAACATATATAAATGATATGTGAAGTCTCGTATCATTTCAAATAGTCCCCAATTAAATTTGATTTTTTTGACCGAAACTAGTGTATAATATACTATGATTTTTGACAATAACATGCATTTCAAAAAGTTTCATAGAATCGAATTTTCGGATGATTTTTTGCATGGACTTCCATCATAACCTTCCCTCGTAAAATATATAAATGATATTAGAAGTTTCGTATCATTTCGAACAGTCCCCAAATTAATTTGATTTTTGAACGAAACTAGTATAAACTAGTGTATAATATACTATGATTTTTGACTGAAACTTGCATTTCGCAAAGTTTCATAGAATCTAGTTTTTTGATGATTTTTTTGCATGGAATTCCATCAGAACCTTCCCTCTTAACATATATAAATGATCTGAAAAGTCTCGTATCATTTCAAATAGTCCCCAATTAAATTTTATGTTTTTTGACCGAAACTAGTATAAACTAGTGTATAATATACATTGATTTTTGACCGAAACTTGCATTTAAAAAAATTTCATAGAATATAATTTTCAGATAATTTATTTGAATGAACTTCAATCATAACCTTCCCTCTTAACATATATAAATGATATGTGAAGTCTCGTATCATTTCAAATAGTCCCCAATTAATTATGAGTTTTTTGAACGAAACTAGTGTATAATATACTATGATTTTTTACCGAAACTTGCATTTAAAAAAATTTCATAGAATCTAATTTTCAGATAATTTTTTTGCATTGACTTCCATCATAACCTTCCCTCTTAACATATATAAATGATATGTGAAGTCTCGTATCATTTCAAATAGTCCCCAATTAAATTTGATTTTTTTGACCGAAACTAGTGTATAATATACTATTATTTTTGACCGAAACTTGCATTTCAAAAAGTTTCATAGAATCCAATTTTAATTTGATTTTTTGCATGAACTTCCATCATAACCTTCCCTTTTAAAATATATAAATGATATGTGAAGTTACTTATCATTTAGAACAATCCCCGATTTAATTTGATTTTTTACCGAAACTAGTATAAACTAGTGTATAATATACTATGATTTTTAACCGAAACTTTTATTTCAAAAAGTTTCATAGGATCTAATTTTCATATGATTTATTTGGATGGACTTCCATCATAACCTTCACTCTTAACATATATAAATGATATGTGAACTCTCGTATCATTTCAAATAGTCCCCAATTAAATTTGATTTTTTTGACCGAAACTAGTGTATAATATACTATGATTTTTGACAAAAACATGCATTTCAAAAAGTTTCATAGAATCGAATTTCGGATAATTTTTTGCATGGACTTCCATCATAACCTTCCCTTGTAAAATATATAAATGATATTAGAAGTTTCGTATCATTTCGAACAGTTCCCAAAATAATTTGATTTTTGAACGAAACTAGTATGAACTAGTGTATAATATACTATGATTTTTGACTGAAACTTGCATTTCGCAAAGTTTCATAGAATCTAGTTTTTTGATGATTTTTTTTCATGGACTTCCATCAGAACCTTCCCTCTTAACATATATAAATGATCTGAAAAGTCTCGTATCATTTCAAATAGTCCCCAATTAAATTTTATGTTTTTTGACCGAAACTAGTATAAACTAGTGTATAATATACATTGATTTTTGGCCGAAACTTGCATTTAAAAAAATTTCATAGAATATAATTTTCAGATAATTTATTTGCATGGACTTCCATCATAACCTTCCGTTTTAAAATATATAAATGATATGTGAAGTCTCATATCATTTCAAAGAGTCCCCAATTAAATTTGAGTTTTTTGACCGAAACTAGTGTATAATATACTATGATTTTTTACCGAAACTTGCATTTAAAAAAATTTCATAGAATCTAATTTTCAGATAATTTTTTTGCATGGACTTCCATCATAACCTTCCCTCTTAACATATATAAATGATATGTGAAGTCTCGTATCATTTCAAATAGTCCCCAATTAAATTTGATTTTTTTGACCGAAACTAGTGTATAATATACTATTATTTTTGACCGAAACTTGCATTTCAAAAAGTTTCATAGAATCCAATTTTAATTTGATTTTTTGCATGGACTTCCATCATAACCTTCCCTTTTAAAATATATAAATGATATGTGAAGTTACTGATCATTTAGAACAATCCCCGATTTAATTTGATTTTTTACCGAAACTAGTATAAACTAGTGTATAATATACTATGATTTTTAACCGAAACTTTCATTTCAAAAAGTTTCATAGGATCTAATTTTCATATGATTTATTTGGATGGACTTCCATCATAACCTTCACTCTTAACATATATAAATGATATGTGAAGTCTCGTATCATTTCAAATAGTCCCCAATTAAATTTGATTTTTTTGATCGAAACTAGTGTATAATATACTATGATTTTTGACAAAAAAATGCATTTCAAAATGTTTCATAGAATCGAATTTTCGGATGATATTTTGCATGGACTTCCATCATAACCTTCCCTCGTAAAATATATAAATGGTATGTGAAATTTCGTATCATTTCGAACAGTCCCAAAATTAATTTGATTTTTGACCGAAACTAGTATAAACTAGTGTATAATATACTATGATTTTTGACCGAAACTTGCATTTCGCAAAGTTTCATAGAATCTAGTATTTTGATGATTTTTTTGCATGGACTTCCATCAGAACCTTCCCTCTTAACATATATAAATGATCTGAAAAAGTCTCGTATCATTTCAAATAGTCCCCAATTAAATTTTATGTTTTTTGACCGAAACTAGTATAAACTAGTGTATAATATACATTGATTTTTGACCGAAAATTGCATTTAAAAAAATTTCATAGAATATAATTTTCAGATAATTTATTTGAATGAACTTCAATCATAACCTTCCCTCTTAACATATATAAATGATATGTGAAGTCTCGTATCATTTCAAATAGTCCCCAATTAATTATGAGTTTTTTGAACGAAACTAGTGTATAATATACTATGATTTTTTACCGAAACTTGCATTTAAAAAAATTTCATAGAATCTAATTTTCAGATAATTTTTTTGCATGGACTTCCATCATAACCTTCCCTCTTAACATATATAAATGATATGTGAAGTCTCGTATCATTTCAAATAGTCCCCAATTAAATTTGATTTTTTGACCGAAACTAGTGTATAATATACTATTATTTTTGACCGAAACTTGCATTTCAAAAAGTTTCATAGAATCCAATTTTAATTTGATTTTTTGCATGAACTTCCATCATAACCTTCCCTTTTAAAATATATAAATGATATGTGAAGTTACTTATCATTTAGAACAATCCCCGATTTAATTTGATTTTTTACCGAAACTAGTATAAACTAGTGTATAATATACTATGATTTTTAACCGAAACTTTCATTTCAAAAAGTTTCATAGGATCTAATTTTCATATGATTTATTTGGATGGACTTCCATCATAACCTTCACTCTTAACATATATAAATGATATGTGAACTCTCGTATCATTTCAAATAGTCCCCAATTAAATTTGATTTTTTTGACCGAAACTAGTGTATAATATACTATGATTTTTGACAAAAACATGCATTTCAAAAAGTTTCATAGAATCGAATTTCGGATAATTTTTTGCATGGACTTCCATCATAACCTTCCCTTGTAAAATATATAAATGATATTAGAAGTTTCGTATCATTTCGAACAGTTCCCAAAATAATTTGATTTTTGAACGAAACTAGTATGAACTAGTGTATAATATACTATGATTTTTGACTGAAACTTGCATTTCGCAAAGTTTCATAGAATCTAGTTTTATGATGATTTTTTTGCATGGACTTCCATCAGAACCTTCCCTCTTAACATATATAAATGATCTGAAAAGTCTCGTATCATTTCAAATAGTCCCCAATTAAATTTTATGTTTTTTGACCGAAACTAGTATAAACTAGTGTATAATATACATTGATTTTTGGCCG
Organism: Lathyrus aphaca; assembly: GCA_963966055.1. NCBI lineage: Eukaryota > Viridiplantae > Streptophyta > Magnoliopsida > Fabales > Fabaceae > Lathyrus > Lathyrus aphaca. Next base: position 588,379,050 of record OZ014521.1, read on the forward strand.
AAACTTGCATTTAAAAAAATTTCATAGAATATAATTTTCAGATAATTTATTTGAATGAACTTCAATCATAACCTTCCCTCTTAACATATATAAATGATATGTGAAGTCTCGTATCATTTCAAATAGTCCCCAATTAATTATGAGTTTTTTGAACGAAACTAGTGTATAATATAATATGATTTTTTACTGAAACTTGCATTTAAAAAAATTTCATAGAATCTAATTTTCAGATAATTTTTTTGCATGGACTTCCATCATAACCTTCCCTCTTAACACTAATAAATGATATGTGAAGTCTTGTATCATTTCAAATAGTCCCCAATTAAATTTTATTTTTTTGACCGAAACTAGTTTATAATATACTATTATTTTTGACCGAAACTTGCATTTCGCAAAGTTTCATAGAATCCAATTTTAATTTGATTTTTTGCATGGACTTCCATCATAACCTTCCCTTTTAAAATATATAAATGATATGTGAAGTTACTGATCATTTAGAACAATCCCCGATTTAATTTGATTTTTTACCGAAACTAGTATAAACTAGTGTATAATATACTATGATTTTTAACCGAAACTTTCATTTCAAAAAGTTTCATAGGATCTAATTTTCATATGATTTATTTGGATGGACTTCCATCATAACCTTCACTCTTAACATATATAAATGATATGTGAAGTCTCGTATCATTTCAAATAGTCCCCAATTAAATTTGATTTTTTTGACCGAAACTAGTGTATAATATACTATGATTTTTGACAAAAACATGCATTTCAAAATGTTTCATAGAATCGAATTTTCGGATGATATTTTGCATGGACTTCCATCATAACCTTCCCTCGTAAAATATATAAATGGTATGTGAAGTTTCGTATCATTTCGAACAGTCCCAAAATTAATTTGATTTTTGACCGAAACTAGTATAAACTAGTGTATAATATACTATGATTTTTGACCGAAACTTGCATTTCGCAAAGTTTCATAGAATCTAGTATTTTGATGATTTTTTTGCATGGACTTCCATCAGAACCTTCCCTCTTAACATATATAAATGATCTGAAAAGTCTCGTATCATTTCAAATAGTCCCCAATTAAATTTTATGTTTTTTGACCGAAACTAGTATAAACTAGTGTATAATATACATTGATTTTTGACCGAAACTTGCATTTAAAAAAATTTCATAGAATATAATTTTCAGATAATTTATTTGAATGAACTTCAATCATAACCTTCCCTCTTAACATATATAAATGATATGTGAAGTCTCATATCATTTCAAATAGTCTCCAATTAATTATGAGTTTTTTGAACGAAACTAGTGTATAATATACTATGATTTTTTACCGAAACTTGCATTTAAAAAAATTTCATAGAATCTAATTTTCAAATAATTTTTTTGCATGGACTTCCATCATAACCTTCCCTCTTAACATATATAAATGATATGTGAAGTCTCGTATCATTTCAAATAGTCCCCAATTAAATTTGATTTTTTGACCGAAACTAGTGTATAATATACTATTATTTTTGACCGAAACTTGCATTTCAAAAAGTTTCATAGAATCCAATTTTAATTTGATTTTTTGCATGAACTTCCATCATAACCTTCCCTTTTAAAATATATAAATGATATGTGAAGTTACTTATCATTTAGAACAATCCCCGATTTAATTTGATTTTTTACCGAAACTAGTATAAACTAGTGTATAATATACTATGATTTTTAACCGAAACTTTCATTTCAAAAAGTTTCATAGGATCTAATTTTCATATGATTTATTTGGATGGACTTCCATCATAACCTTCACTCTTAACATATATAAATAATATGTGAAGTCTCGTATCATTTCAAATAGTCCCCAATTAAATTTGATTTTTTTGACCGAAACTAGTGTATAATATACTATGATTTTTGACAAAAACATGGATTTCAAAAAGTTTCATAGAATCGAATTTCGGATAATTTTTTGCATGGACTTCCATCATAACCTTCCCTTGTAAAATATATAAATGATTTTAGAAGTTTCGTATCATTTCGAACAGTTCCCAAAATAATTTGATTTTTGAACGAAACTAGTATGAACTAGTGTATAATATACTATGATTTTTGACTGAAACTTGCATTTCCCAAAGTTTCATAGAATCTAGTTTTTTGATGATTTTTTTACATGGACTTCCATCAGAACCTTCCCTCTTAACATATATAAATGATCTGAAAAGTCTCGTATCATTTCAAATAGTCCCCAATTAAATTTTATGTTTTTTGACCGAAACTAGTATAAACTAGTGTATAATATACATTGATTTTTGGCCGAAACTTGCATTTAAAAAAATTTCATAGAATATAATTTTCAGATAATTTATTTGAATGAACTTCAATCATAACCTTCCCTCTTAACATATATAAATGATATGTGAAGTCTCGTATCATTTCAAATAGTCCCCAATTAATTATGAGTTTTTTGAACGAAACTAGTGTATAATATAATATGATTTTTTACTGAAACTTGCATTTAAAAAAATTTCATAGAATCTAATTTTCAGATAATTTTTTTGCATGGACTTCCATCATAACCTTCCCTCTTAACACTAATAAATGATATGTGAAGTCTTGTATCATTTCAAATAGTCCCCAATTAAATTTTATTTTTTTGACCGAAACTAGTTTATAATATACTATTATTTTTGACCGAAACTTGCATTTCGCAAAGTTTCATAGAATCCAATTTTAATTTGATTTTTTGAATGGACTTCCATCATAACCTTCCCTTTTAAAATATATAAATGATATGTGAAGTTACTGATCATTTAGAACAATCCCCGATTTAATTTGATTTTTTACCGAAACTAGTATAAACTAGTGTATAATATACTATGATTTTTAACCGAAACTTTCATTTCAAAAAGTTTCATAGGATCTAATTTTCATATGATTTATTTGGATGTACTTCCATCATAACCTTCACTCTTAACATATATAAATGATATGTGAAGTCTCATATCATTTCAAATAGTCCCCAATTAAATTTGATTTTTTTGACCGAAACTAGTGTATAATATACTATGATTTTTGACAAAAACATGCATTTCAAAATGTTTCATAGAATCGAATTTTCGGATGATATTTTGCATGGACTTCCATCATAACCTTCCCTCGTAAAATATATAAATGGTATGTGAAGTTTCGTATCATTTCGAACAGTCCCAAAATTAATTTGATTTTTGACCGAAACTAGTATAAAAAAGTGTATAATATATTATGATTTTTGACCGAAACTTGCATTTCGCAAAGTTTCATAGAATCTAGTATTTTGATGATTTTTTTGCATGGACTTCCATCAGAACCTTCCCTCTTAACATATATAAATGATCTGAAAAGTCTCGTATCATTTCAAATAGTCCCCAATTAAATTTTATGTTTTTTGACCGAAACTAGTATAAACTAGTGTATAATATACATTGATTTTTGACCGAAACTTGCATTTAAAAAAATTTCATAGAATATAATTTTCAGATAATTTATTTGAATGAACTTCAATCATAACCTTCCCTCTTAACATATATAAATGATATGTGAAGTCTCGTATCATTTCAAATAGTCCCCAATTAATTATGAGTTTTTTGAACGAAACTAGTGTATAATATACTATGATTTTTTACCGAAACTTGCATTTAAAAAAATTTCATAAAATCTAATTTTCAGATAATTTTTTTGCATGGACTTCCATCATAACCTTCCCTCTTAACATATATAAATGATATGTGAAGTCTCGTATCATTTCAAATAGTCCCCAATTAAATTTGATTTTTTTGACCGAAACTAGTGTATAATATACTATTATTTTTGACCGAAACTTGCATTTCAAAAAGTTTCATAGAATCCAATTTTAATTTGATTTTTTGCATGGACTTACATCATAACCTTCCCTTTTAAAATATATAAATGATATGTGAAGTTACTTATCATTTAGAACAATCCCCGATTTAATTTGATTTTTTACCGAAACTAGTATAAACTAGTGTATAATATACTATGATTTTTAACCGAAACTTTCATTTCAAAAAGTTTCATAGGATCTAATTTTCATATGATTTATTTGGATGGACTTCCATCATAACCTTCACTCTTAACATATATAAATGATATGTGAAGTCTCGTATCATTTCAAATAGTCCCCAATTAAATTTGATTTTTTTGACCGAAACTAGTGTATAATATACTATGATTTTTGACAAAAACATGCATTTCAAAATGTTTCATAGAATCGAATTTTCGGATGATTTTTTGCATGGACTTCCATCATAACCTTCCCTCGTAAAATATATAAATGGTATGTGAAGTTTCGTATCATTTCGAACAGTCCCAAAATTAATTTGATTTTTGACCGAAACTAGTATAAACTAGTGTATAATATACTATGATTTTTGACCGAAACTTGCATTTCGCAAAGTTTCATAGAATCTAGTATTTTGATGATTTTTTTGCATGGACTTCCATCAGAACCTTCCCTCTTAACATATATAAATGATCTGAAAAGTCTCGTATCATTTCAAATAGTCCCCAATTAAATTTTATGTTTTTTGACCGAAACTAGTATAAACTAGTGTATAATATACATTGATTTTTGACCGAAACTTGCATTTAAAAAAATTTCATAGAATATAATTTTCAGATAATTTATTTGAATGAACTTCAATCATAACCTTCCCTCTTAACATATATAAATGATATGTGAAGTCTCGTATCATTTCAAATAGTCCCCAATTAAATTTGAGTTTTTTTACCGAAACTAGTATATAATATACTATGATTTATGACAAAAACATGCATTTCAAAATGTTTCATAGAATCGAATTTTCTAATGATTTTTTGCATGGACTTCCATCATAACCTTCCCTCTTAAAATATATAAATGATATGTGAAGTTTCGTATCATTTCGAATAGTCCCCAAATTAATTTGATTTTTGACCGAAACTAGTATAAACTAGTGTAAAATAAACAATGATTTTTGACCGAAACTTGCATTTCAAACAGTTTCATAGAATCTAGTTTTTAGATGATTTTTTTGCATGGACTTCCATCTTAACCTTCCCTCTTAACATATATAAATGATCTGAAAAGTCTCGTATCATTTGAAATAGTCCCCAATTAAATTTTATGTTTTTTGACCGAAACTAGTATAAACTAGTGTATAATATACATTGATTTTTGACTGAAACTTGCATTTAAAAAAATTTCATAGAATATAATTTTCAGATAATTTATTTGAATGAACTTCGATCATAACCTTCCCTCTTAACATATATAAATGATATGTGAAGTCTCGTATCATTTCTAATAGTCCCCAATTAAATTTGAGTTTTTTGACCGAAACTAGTATATAATATACTATGATTTTTTACAAAAACATGCATTTCAAAATGTTTCATAGAATCGAATTTTCTGATCATTTTTTGCATGGACTTCCATCATAACCTTCCCTCGTAAAATATATAAATTATATGTGAAGTTTCGTATCATTTCGAATAGTCCCCAAATTAATATGATTTTTGACCGAAACTAGTATAAACATGTGTAAAATAAACTATGATTTTTGACCGAAACTTGCATTTCAAATAGTTTCATAGAATCTAGTTTTTAGATGATTTTTTTGCATGGACTTCCATCATAACCTTCCCTTTTAACATATATAAATGATCTGAAAAGTCTCGTATCATTTCAAATAGTCCCCAATTAAATTTTATGTTTTTTGATCGAAACTAGTATAAACTAGTGTATAATATACATTGATTTTTGACCGAAACTTGAATTTAAAAAAATTTCATAGAATATAATTTTCAGATAATTTATTTGAATGAACTTCAATCATAACCTTCCCTCTTAACATATATAAATGATATGTGAAGTCTCGTATCATTTCAAATAGTCCCCAATTAAATTTGAGTTTTTTGACCGAAACTAGTGTATAATATACTATGATTTTTTACCGAAACTTGCATTTAAAAAAATTTCATAGAATCTAATTTTCAGATAATTTTTTTGCATGGACTTCCATCATAACCTTCCCTCTTAACATATATAAATGATATGTGAAGTCTCGTATCATTTCAAATAGTCCCCAATTAAATTTGAGTGTTTTGACCGAAACTAGTGTATAATATACTATGATTTTTTACCGAAACTTGCATTAAAAAAAATTTCATAGAATCTAATTTTCAGATAATTTTTTTGCATGGACTTCCATCATAACCTTCCCTCTTAACATATATAAATGATATGTGAAGTCTCGTATCATTTCAAATAGTCCCCAATTAAATTTTATGTTTTTTGATCGAAACTAGTATAAACTAGTGTATAATATACATTGATTTTTGACCGAAACTAGTGTATAATATACTATGATTTTTGACCGAAACATGCATTTCAAAAAGTTTCATAGAATCCAATTTTAATTTGATTTTTTGAATGGACTTCCATCATAACCTTCCCTTTTAAAATATATAAATGATATGTGAAGTTACTTATCATTTAGAACAATCCCCGATTTAATTTGATTTTTTACCGAAACTAGTATAAACTAGTGCATAATATACTATTATTTTTGACCGAAACTTTCATTTCAAAAAGTTTCATAGGATCTAATTTTCATATGAATTATTTGCATGGACTTCCATCATAACCTTCAATATTAACATATATAAATGATATGTGAAGTCTCGTATCATTTCAAATAGTCCCCAATTAAATTTGATTTTTTTGACCGAAACTAGTAAATAATATACTATGATTTTTGACAAAAACATGCATTTCAAAATATTTCATCGAATCGAATTTTCTAATGATTTTTTGCATGGACTTCCATCATAACCTTCCCTCGTAAAATATATAAATGATATGTGAAGTTTCGTATCATTTCGAATAGTCCCCAAATTAATTTGATTTTTGACCGAAACTAGTATAAACTAGTGTAAAATAAACAATGATTTTTGACCGAAACTTGCATTTCACACAGTTTCATAGAATCTAGTTTTTAGATGATTTTTTTGCATGGACTTCCATCTTAACCTTCCCTCTTAACATATATAAATGATCTGAAAAGTCTCGTATCATTTGAAATAGTCCCCAATTAAATTTTATGTTTTTTGACCGAAACTAGTATAAACTAGTGTATAATATACATTGATTTTTGACCGAAACTTGCATTTAAAAAAATTTCATAGAATATAATTTTCAGATAATTTATTTGAATGAACTTCAATCATAACCTTCCCTCTTAACATATATAAATGATATGTGAAGTCTCGTATTATTTCTAATAGTCCCCAATTAAATTTGAGTTTTTTGACCGAAACTAGTATATAATATACTATGATTTTTTACAAAAACATGCATTTCAAAATGTTTCATAGAATTGAATTTTCTGATCATTTTTTGCATGGACTTCCATCATAACCTTCCCTCGTAAAATATATAAATTATATGTGAAGTTTCGTATCATTTCGAATAGTCCCCAAATTAATATGATTTTTGACCGAAACTAGTATAAACATGTGTAAAATAAACTATGATTTTTGACCGAAACTTGCATTTCAAATAGTTTCATAGAATCTAGTTTTTAGATGATTTTTTTGCATGGACTTCCATCATAACCTTCCCTCTTAACATATATAAATGATCTGAAAAGTCTCGTATCATTTCAAATAGTCCCCAATTAAATTTTATGTTTTTTGATCGAAACTAGTATAAACTAGTGTATAATATACATTGATTTTTGACCGAAACTTGAATTTAAAAAAATTTCATAGAATATAATTTTCAGATAATTTATTTGAATGAACTTCAATCATAACCTTCCCTCTTAACATATATAAATGATATGTGAAGTCTCGTATCATTTCAAATAGTCCCCAATTAAATTTGAGTTTTTTGACCGAAACTAGTGTATAATATACTATGATTTTTTACCGAAACTTGCATTTAAAAAAATTTCATAGAATCTAATTTTCAGATAATTTTTTTGCATGGACTTCCATCATAACCTTCCCTCTTAACATATATAAATGATATGTGAAGTCTCGTATCATTTCAAATAGTCCCCAATTAAATTTGAGTGTTTTGACCGAAACTAGTGTATAATATACTATGATTTTTTACCGAAACTTGCATTAAAAAAAATTTCATAGAATCTAATTTTCAGATAATTTTTTTGCATGGACTTCCATCATAACCTTCCCTCTTAACATATATAAATGATATGTGAAGTCTCGTATCATTTCAAATAGTCCCCAATTAAATTTTATGTTTTTTGATCGAAACTAGTATAAACTAGTGTATAATATACATTGATTTTTGACCGAAACTAGTGTATAATATACTATGATTTTTGACCGAAACATGCATTTCAAAAAGTTTCATAGAATCCAATTTTAATTTGATTTTTTGAATGGACTTCCATCATAACCTTCCCTTTTAAAATATATAAATGATATGTGAAGTTACTTATCATTTAGAACAATCCCCGATTTAATTTGATTTTTTACCGAAACTAGTATAAACTAGTGCATAATATACTATTATTTTTGACCGAAACTTTCATTTCAAAAAGTTTCATAGGATCTAATTTTCATATGAATTATTTGCATGGACTTCCATCATAACCTTCAATATTAACATATATAAATGATATGTGAAGTCTCGTATCATTTCAAATAGTCCCCAATTAAATTTGATTTTTTTGACCGAAACTAGTAAATAATATACTATGATTTTTGACAAAAACATGCATTTCAAAATATTTCATCGAATCGAATTTTCTGATGATTTTTTGCATGGACTTCCATCATAACCTTCCCTCGTAAAATATATAAATGATATGTGAAGTTTCGTATCATTTCGAATAGTCCCCATATTAATTTGATTTTTGACCGAAACTAGTATAAACTAGTGTAAAATATACTATGATTTTTGACCGAAACTTGCATTTCACAAAGTTTCATAGAATCTAGTTTTTAGATGATTTTTTTGCATGGACTTCCATCATAACCTTCCCTCTTAACATATATAAATGATCTGAAAAGTCTCGTATCATTTCAAATAGTCCCCAATTAAATTTTATGTTTTTTGACCGAAACTAGTATAAACTAGTGTATAATATACATTGATTTTTGACCGAAACTTGCATTTAAAAAAATTTCATAGAATATAATTTTCAGATAATTTATTTGAATGAACTTCAATCATAACCTTCCCTCTTAACATATATAAATGATATGTGAAGTCTCGTATCATTTCAAATAGTCCCCAATTAAATTTGAGTTTTTTGACCGAAACTAGTGTATAATAATATACTATGATTTTTTACCGAAGCTTGCATTTAAAAAAATTTCATAGAATCTAATTTTCAGATAATTTTTTTGCATGGACTTCCATCATAACCTTCCCTCTTAACATATATAAATGATATGTGAAGTCTCGTATCATTTCAAATAGTCCCCAATTAAATTTGATTTTTTTGACCGAAACTAGTGTATAATATACTATAATTTTTGACTGAAACTTGCATTTCAAAAAGTTTTATAGAATCCAATTTTAATTTGATTTTTTGCCTTGTCTTCCACCATAACCTTCCCTTGTAAAATATATAAATGATATGTGAAGTTTCGTATCATTTAGAACAATCCCAGATTTAATTTGATTTTTGACCGAAACTAGTATAAACTAGTGTATAATATACTATGATTTTTGACCGAAACTTTCATTTCAAAAAGTTTCATAGAATCTAATTTTCATATGATTTATTTGCATGGACTTCCATCATAATCATCCCTCTTAACATATATAAATGATATATGAAGTCTTGTATCATTTCAAATAGTCCCTAATTAAATTTTATTTTTTTGACCGAAACTAGTGTATAATGTACTATGATTTTTGACAAAAAAATGCATTTCTAAAAGTTTCAAAGAATCGAATTTTCTAATGATTTTTTGCATGGACTTCCATCATAACCTTCCCTCGTAAAATATATAAATGATATGTGAAGTTTCGTATCATTTCGAACAGTCCCCAAATTAATTTAATTTTTGATCGAAACTAGTATAAACTAGTGTATAATATACTATGATTTTTGACCGAAACTTGCATTTCGCAAAGTTTCATAGAATCTAGTTTTTAGATGATTTTTTTGCATGGACTTCCATCATAACCTTCCCTCTTAACATATATAAATGATCTGAAAAGTCTCGTATCATTTCAAATAGTCCCCAATTAAATTTTATTTTTTTGACCAAAACTAGTATAAACTAGTGTATAATATACATTGATTTTTTCCCGAAACTTGCATTTAAAAAAATTTCATAGAATCTAATTTTCATATGATTTATTTGCATGGACTTCCATCATAACCTTCCCTCTTAACATATATAAATGATATGTGAAGTCTCATATCATTTCAAATAGTCCCCAATTAAATTTGATTTTTTTGACCGAAACTAGTGTATAATATACTATGATTTTTGACCGAAACTTGCATTTCAAAAAGTTTCATAGAATCCAATTTTAATTTGATTTTTTTCATGGACTTCCATTATAACCTTCCCTTTTAAAATATATAAATGATATGTGAAGTTACTTATCATTTAGAACAATCTCCGATTTAATTTGATTTTTTACCGAAACTAGTATAAACTAGTGTATAATATACTATGATTTTTTACCCAAACTTTCATTTCAAAATGTTACATAGGATCTAATTTTCATATGATTTATTTGCATGGACTTCCATCATAACCTTCACTCTTAACATATATAAATGATATGTGAAGACTCGTATCATTTCAAATAGTCCCCAATTAAATTTGATTTTTTTGACCGAAACTAGTGTATAATATACTATGATTTTTGACCGAAGCTTGCATTTCAAAAAGTTTCATAGAATCCAATTTTCGGATGATTTTTTGCATCGATTTCCATCATAACCTTCCCTCGTAAAATATATAAATGATATGTGAAGTTTCGTATCATTTCGAATAGTCCCCAAATTAATTTGATTTTTGAACGAAACTAGTATGAACTAGTGTATAATATACTATGATTTTTGACCGAAACTTGCATTTCGCAAAGTGTCATAGAATCTAGTTTTTAGATGATTTTTTTGCATGGACTTCCATCAGAACCTTCCCTCTTAACATATATAAATGATCTGAAAAGTCTCGTATCATTTCAAATAGTCCCCAATTAAATTTTATTTTTTTGACCAAAACTAGTATAAACTAGTGTATAATATACATTGATTTTTGCCCGAAACTTGCATTTAAAAAAATTTCATAGAATCTAATTTTCATATGATTTATTTGCATGGACTTCCATCATAACCTTCCCTCTTAACATATATAAATGATATGTAAAGTCTCGTATCATTTCAAATAGTCCCCAATTAAATTTGATTTTTTTGACCGAAACTAGTGTATAATATACTATTATTTTTGACCGAAACTTGCATTTCAAAAAGTTTCATAGAATCCAATTTTAATTTGATTTTTTGCATGGACTTCCATCATAACCTTCCCTTTTAAAATATATAAATGATATGTGAAGTTACTTATCATTTAGAACAATCCCCGATTTAATTTGATTTTTTACCGAAACTAGTATAAACTAGTGTATAATATACTATGATTTTTAACCGAAACTTTCATTTCAAAAAGTTTCATAGGATCTAATTTTCATATGATTTATTTGGATGGACTTCCATCATAACCTTCACTCTTAACATATATAAATGATATGTGAAGTCTCGTATCATTTCAAATAGTCCCCAATTAAATTTGATTTTTTTGACCGAAACTAGTGTATAATATACTATGATTTTTGACAAAAACATGCATTTCAAAATGTTTCATAGTATCGAATTTTCGGATGATTTTTTGCATGGACTTCCATCATAACCTTCCCTCGTAAAATATATAAATGGTATGTGAAGTTTCGTATCATTTCGAACAGTCCCAAAATTAATTTGATTTTTGACCGAAACTAGTATAAACTAGTGTATAATATACTATGATTTTTGACCGAAACTTGCATTTCGCAGAGTGTCATAGAATCTAGTTTTTTGATGATTTTTTTGCATGGACTTCCATCAGAACCTTCCCTCTTAACATATATAAATGATCTGAAAAGTCTCGTATCATTTCAAATAGTCCCCAATTAAATTTTATGTTTTTTGACCGAAACTAGTATAAACTAGTGTATAATATACATTGATTTTTGACCGAAACATGCATTTAAAAAAATTTCATAGAATATAATTTTTAGATAATTTATTTGAATGAACTTCAATCATAACCTTCCCTCTTAACATATATAAATGATATGTGAAGTCTCGTATCATTTCAAATAGTCCCCAATTAAATTTGAGTTTTTTTACCGAAACTAGTTTATAATATACTATGATTTATGACAAAAACATGCATTTCAAAATGTTTCATAGAATCGAATTTTCTAATGATTTTTTGCATGGACTTCCATCATAACCTTCCCTCGTAAAATATATAAATGATATGTGAAGTTTCGTATCATTTCGAATAGTCCCCAAATTAATTTGATTTTTGACCGAAACTAGTATAAACTAGTGTAAAATAAACAATGATTTTTGACCGAAACTTGCATTTCAAACAGTTTCATAGAATCTAGTTTTTAGATGATTTTTTTGCATGGACTTCCATCTTAACCTTCCCTCTTAACATATATAAATGATCTGAAAAGTCTCGTATCATTTGAAATAGTCCCCAATTAAATTTTATGTTTTTTGACCGAAACTAGTATAAACTAGTGTATAATATACATTGATTTTTGACTGAAACTTGCATTTAAAAAAATTTCATAGAATATAATTTTCAGATAATTTATTTGAATGAACTTCAATCATAACCTTCCCTCTTAACATATATAAATGATATGTGAAGTCTCGTATCATTTCTAATAGTCCCCAATTAAATTTGAGTTTTTTGACCGAAACTAGTAAATAATATACTATGATTTTTTACAAAAACATGCATTTCAAAATGTTTCATCGAATCGAATTTTCTGATCATTTTTTGCATGGACTTCCATCATAACCTTCCCTCGTAAAATATATAAATTATATGTGAAGTTTCGTATCATTTCGAATAGTCCCCAAATTAATATGATTTTTGACCGAAACTAGTATAAACTAGTGTAAAATAAACTATGATTTTTGACCGAAACTTGCATTTCAAAAAGTTTCATAGAATCTAGTTTTTAGATGATTTTTTTGCATGGACTTCCATCATAACCTTCCCTCTTAACATATATAAATGATCTGAAAAGTCTCGTATCATTTCAAATAGTCCCCAATTAAATTTTATGTTTTTTGATCGAAACTAGTATAAACTAGTGTATAATATACATTGATTTTTGACCGAAACTTGAATTTAAAAAAATTTCATAGAATATAATTTTCAGATAATTTATTTGAATGAACTTCAATCATAACCTTCCCTCTTAACATATATAAATGATATGTGAAGTCTCGTATCATTTCAAATATTCCCCAATTAAATTTGAGTTTTTTGACCGAAACTAGTGTATAATATACTATGATTTTTTACCGAAACTTGCATTTAAAAAAATTTCATAGAATCTAATTTTCAGATAATTTTTTTGCATGGACTTCCATCATAACCTTCCCTCTTAACATATATAAATGATATGTGAAGTCTCGTATCATTTCAAATAGTCCCCAATTAAATTTGAGTGTTTTGACCGAAACTAGTGTATAATATACTATGATTTTGTACCGAAACTTGCATTAAAAAAAATTTCATAGAATCTAATTTTCAGATAATTTTTTTGCATGGACTTCCATCATAACCTTCCCTCTTAACATATATAAATGATATGTGAAGTCTCGTATCATTTCAAATAGTCCCCAATTAAATTTTATGTTTTTTGATCGAAACTAGTATAAACTAGTGTATAATATACATTGATTTTTGACCGAAACTAGTGTATAATATACTATGATTTTTGACCGAAACATGCATTTCAAAAAGTTTCATAGAATCCAATTTTAATTTGATTTTTTGAATGGACTTCCATCATAACCTTCCCTTTTAAAATATATAAATGATATGTGAAGTTACTTATCATTTAGAACAATCCCCGATTTAATTTGATTTTTTACCGAAACTAGTATAAACTAGTGCATAATATACTATTATTTTTGACCGAAACTTTCATTTCAAAAAGTTTCATAGGATCTAATTTTCATATGAATTATTTGCATGGACTTCCATCATAACCTTCAATATTAACATATATAAATGATATGTGAAGTCTCGTATCATTTCAAATAGTCCCCAATTAAATTTGATTTTTTTGACCGAAACTAGTAAATAATATACTATGATTTTTGACAAAAACATGCATTTCAAAATGTTTCATCGAATCGAATTTTCTGATGATTTTTTGCATGGACTTCCATCATAACCTTCCCTCGTAAAATATATAAATGATATGTGAAGTTTCGTATCATTTCGAATAGTCCCCAAATTAATTTAATTTTTGACCGAAACTAGTATAAACTAGTGTAAAATATACTATGATTTTTGACCGAAACTTGCATTTCACAAAGTTTCATAGAATCTAGTTTTTAGATGATTTTTTTGCATGGACTTCCATCATAACCTTCCCTCTTAACATATATAAATGATCTGAAAAGTCTCGTATCATTTCAAATAGTCCCCAATTAAATTTTATGTTTTTTGACCGAAACTAGTATAAACTAGTGTATAATATACATTGATTTTTGACCGAAACTTGCATTTAAAAAAATTTCATAGAATATAATTTTCAGATAATTTATTTGAATGAACTTCAATCATAACCTTCCCTCTTAACATATATAAATGATATGTGAAGTCTCGTATCATTTCAAATAGTCCCCAATTAAATTTGAGTTTTTTGACCGAAACTAGTGTATAATAATATACTATGATTTTTTACCGAAGCTTGCATTTAAAAAAATTTCATAGAATCTAATTTTCAGATAATTTTTTTGCATGGACTTCCATCATAACCTTCCCTCTTAACATATATAAATGATATGTGAAGTCTCGTATCATTTCAAATAGTCCCCAATTAAATTTGATTTTTTTGACCGAAACTAGTGTATAATATACTATGATTTTTGACCGAAACTTGCATTTCAAAAAGTTTTATAGAATCCAATTTTAATTTGATTTTTTGCCTTGTCTTCCACCATAACCTTCCCTTGTAAAATATATAAATGATATGTGAAGTTTCGTATCATTTAGAACAATCCCAGATTTAATTTGATTTTTGACCGAAACTAGTATAAACTAGTGTATAATATACTATGATTTTTGACCGAAACTTTCATTTCAAAAAGTTTCATAGAATCTAATTTTCATATGATTTATTTGCATGGACTTCCATCATAATCATCCCTCTTAACATATATAAATGATATATGAAGTCTTGTATCATTTCAAATAGTCCCTAATTAAATTTTATTTTTTTGACCGAAACTAGTGTATAATGTACTATGATTTTTGACAAAAAAATGCATTTCTAAAAGTTTCAAAGAATCGAATTTTCTAATGATTTTTTGCATGGACTTCCATCATAACCTTCCCTCGTAAAATATATAAATGATATGTGAAGTTTCGTATCATTTCGAACAGTCCCCAAATTAATTTAATTTTTGATCGAAACTAGTATAAACTAGTGTATAATATACTATGATTTTTGACCGAAACTTGCATTTCGCAAAGTTTCATAGAATCTAGTTTTTAGATGATTTTTTTGCATGGACTTCCATCATAACCTTCCCTCTTAACATATATAAATGATCTGAAAAGTCTCGTATCATTTCAAATAGTCCCCAATTAAATTTGATTTTTTTGACCAAAACTAGTATAAACTAGTGTATAATATACATTGATTTTTGCCCGAAACTTGCATTTAAAAAAATTTCATAGAATCTAATTTTCATATGATTTATTTGCATGGACTTCCATCATAACCTTCCCTCTTAACATATATAAATGATATGTGAAGTCTCATATCATTTCAAATAGTCCCCAATTAAATTTGATTTTTTTGACCGAAACTAGTGTATAATATACTATGATTTTTGACCGAAACTTGCATTTCAAAAAGTTTCATAGAATCCAATTTTAATTTGATTTTTTTCATGGACTTCCATTATAACCTTCCCTTTTAAAATATATAAATGATATGTGAAGTTATTTATCATTTAGAACAATCCCCGATTTAATTTGATTTTTTACCGAAACTAGTATAAACTAGTGTATAATATACTATGATTTTTTACCCAAACTTTCATTTCAAAATGTTTCATAGGATCTAATTTTCATATGATTTATTTGCATGGACTTCCATCATAACCTTCACTCTTAACATATATAAATGATATGTGAAGACTCGTATCATTTCAAATAGTCCCCAATTAAATTTGATTTTTTTGACCGAAACTAGTGTATAATATACTATGATTTTTGACCGAAGCTTGCATTTCAAAAAGTTTCATAGAATCCAATTTTCGGATGATTTTTTGCATCGATTTCCATCATAACCTTCCCTCGTAAAATATATAAATGATATGTGAAGTTTCGTATCATTTCGAATAGTCCCCAAATTAATTTGATTTTTGACCGAAACTAGTATAAACTAGTGTATAATATACTATGATTTTTGACCGAAACTTGCATTTCGCCAAGTTTCATAGAATCTAGTTTTTAGATGATTTTTTTGCATGGACTTCCATCATAACCTTCCCTCTTAACATATATAAATGATCTGAAAAGTCTTGTATCATTTCAAATAGTCCCCAATTAAATTTTATTTTTTTGACCGAAACTAGTATAAACTAGTGTATAAATATACATTGATTTTTGACCGAAACTTGCATTTAAAAAAATTTCATAGAATCTAATTTTCAGATAATTTTTTTGCATAGACTTCCATCATAACCTTCCCTCTTAACATATATAAATGATATGTGAAGTCTCGTATCATTTCAAATAGTCCCCAATTAAATTTGAGTTTTTTGACCGAAACTAGTGTATAATATACTATGATTTTTGACAGAAACATGCATTTAAAAAAATTTCATAGAATCTAATTTTCAGATAATTTTTTTGCATGGACTTCCATCATAACCTTCCCTCTTAACATATATAAATGATATGTAAAGTCTCGTATCATTTCAAATAGTCCCCAATTAAATTTGAGTTTTTTGACCGAAATTAGTGTATAATATACTATGATTTTTGACCGAAACATGCATTTAAAAAAATTTCATAGAATCTAATTTTCAGATAATTTTTTTGCATGGACTTCCATCATAACCTTCCCTCTTAACATATATAAATGATATGTGAAGTCTCGTATCATTTCAAATAGTCCCCAATTAAATTTGATTTTTTTGACCGAAACTAGTGTATAATATACTATGATTTTTGACCGAAATTTGCATTTCAAAAAGTTTCATAGAATCCAATTTTAATTTGATTTTTTGCATGGACTTCCATCATAACCTTCCCTTTTAAAATATATAAATGATATTTGATGTTTCTTATCATTTAGAACAATCCACGATTTAATTTGATTTTTTACCGAAACTAGTATAAACTAGTGTATAATATACTATGATTTTTAACCGAAACTTTCATTTCAAAAAGTTTCATAGGATCTAATTTTCATATGATTTATTTGCATGGACTTCCATCATAACCTTCACTCTTAACATATATAAATGATATGTGAAGTCTCGTATCATTTCAAATATTCCCCAATTAAATTTGATTTTTTTGACCGAAACTAGTGTATAATATACTATGATTTTTGACAAAAACATGCATTTCAAAAAGTTTCATAGAATCGAATTTTCGGATGATTTTTTGCATGAACTTCCATCATAACCTTCCCTCGTAAAATATATAAATGATATGTGAAGTTTCGTATCATTTCGAACAGTCCCCAAATTAATTTGATTTTGGAACGAAACTAGTATAAACTAGTGTATAATATACTATGATTTTTGACCGAAACTTGCATTTCACAAAGTTTCATAGAATCTAGTTTTTAGATGATTTTTTTTGCATGGACTTCCATCATAACCTTCCCTCTTAACATATATAAATGATCTGAAAAGTCTCGTATCATTTCAAATAGTCCCCAATTAAATTTTATTTTTTTGACCGAAACTAGTATAAACTAGTGTATAATATACATTGATTTTTGACCGAAACATGCATTTAAAATTTTTTCATAGAATCTAATTTTCAGATAAGTTTTTTGCATGGACTTCCATCATAACCTTCCCTCTTAACATATATAAATGATATGTGAAGTCTCGTATCATTTCAAATAATCCCCAATTAAATTTGAGTTTTTTGACCGAAACTAGTGTATAATATACTATGATTTTTGACCGAAACATGCATTTAAAAAAATTTCATAGAATCTAATTTTCAAATAATATTTTTGCATGGACTTCCATCATAACCTTCCCTCTTAACATATATAAATGATATGTGAAGTCTCGTATCATTTCAAACAGTCCCCAATTAAATTTGGTTTTTTTGACCGAAACTAGTGTATAATATACTATGATTTTTGACCGAAACTTGCATTACAAAAAGTTTCATAGAATCCAATTTTAATTTGATTTTTTGCATGAACTTCCATCATAACCTTCCCTTTTAAAATATATAAATGATATGTGAATTTTCTTATCATTTAGAACAATCCCCGATTTAATTTGATTTTTTACCGAAACTAGTATAAACTAGTGTATAATATACTATGATTTTTGACCGAAACTTTCATTTCAAAAAGTTTCATAGGATCTAATTTTCATATGATTTATTTGCATGGACTTCCATCATAACCTTCACTCTTAACATATATAAATGATATGTGAAGTCTCGTATCATTTCAATTAGCCCCCAATTAAATTTGATTTTTTTGACCGAAACTAGTGTATAATATACTATGATTTTTGACAAAAACATGCATTTCAAAAAGTTTCATAGAATCGAATTTTCGGATGATTTTTTGCATGGACTTCCATCATAACCTTCCCTCGTGAAATATATAAATGATATTAGAAGTTTCGTATCATTTCGAACAGTCCCACAAATTAATTTGATTTTTGAACGAAACTAGTATAAACTAGTGTATAATATACTATGATCTTTGACTGAAACTTGCATTTCGCAAATTTTCATAGAATCTAGTTTTTAGATGAGTTTTTTTGCATGGACTTCCATCATAACCTTCCCTCTTAACATATATAAATGATCTGAAAAGTCTCGTATCATTTCAAATAGTCCCCAATTAAATTTTATTTTTTTGACCGAAACTAGTATAAACTAGTGTATAATATACATTGATTTTTGACCGAAACTTGCATTTAAAAAAATTTCATAGAATCTAATTTTCAGATAATTTTTTTGCATGGACTTCCATTATAACCTTCCCTCTTAACATATATAAATGATATGTGAAGTCTCGTATCATTTCAAAAAGTCCCTAATTAAATTTGAGTTTTTTGACCGAAACAAGTGTATAATATACTATGATTTTTGACCGAAATATGCATTTAAAAAAATTTCATAGAATTTAATTTTCAGATAATATTTTTGCATGGACTTCCATCATAACCTTCCCTCTTAACATATATAAATGATATGTGAAGTCTCGTATCATTTCAAATAGTCCCCAATTAAATTTGAGTTTTTTGACCGAAACTAGTGTATAATATACTATGATTTTTGACCGAAACATGCATTTAAAAAAATTTCATAGAATCTAATTTTCAGATAATATTTTTGCATGGACTTCCATCATAACCTTCCCTCTTAACATATATAAATGATATGTGAAGTCTCGTATCATTTCAAAGAGTCCCCAATTAAATTTGGTTTTTTTGACCGAAACTAGTGTATAATATACTATGATTTTTGACCGAAACTTGCATTACAAAAAGTTTCATAGAATCCAATTTTAATTTGATTTTTTGCATGGACTTCCATCATAACCTTCCCTTTTAAAATATATAAATGATATGTGAAGTTTCTTATCATTTAGAACAATCCCCGATTTAATTTGATTTTTTACCGAAACTAGTATAAACTAGTGTATTATATACTATGATTTTTGACCGAAACTTTCATTTAAAAAAGTTTCATAGGATCTAATTTTCATATGATTTATTTGCATGGACTTCCATCATAACCTTCACTCTTAACATATATAAATGATATGTGAAGTCTCGTATCATTTCAATTAGTCCCCAATTAAATTTGATTTTTTTGACCGAAACTAGTGTATAATATACTATGATTTTTGACAAAAACATGCATTTCAAAAAGTTTCATAGAAGCGAATTTTCGGATGATTTTTTGCATGGACTTCCATCATAACCTTCCCTCGTGAAATATATAAATGATATTAGAAGTTTCGTATCATTTCGAACAGTCCCCAAATTAATTTTATTTTTGAACGAAACTAGTATAAACTAGTGTATAATATACTATGATTTTTGACTGAAACTTGCATTTCGCAAATTTTCATAGAATCTAGTTGTTAGATGATTTCTTTGCATGGACTTCCATCATAACCTTCCCTCTTAACATATATAAATGATCTGAAAAGTCTCGTATCATTTCAAATAGTCCCCAATTAAATTTTATTTTTTTGACCGAAACTAGTATAAACTAGTGTATAATATACATTGATTTTTGACCGAAACTTGCATTTAAAAAAATTTCATAGAATCTAATTTTCAGATAATTTTTTTGCATGGACTTCCATTATAACCTTCCCTCTTAACATATATAAATGATATGTGAAGTCTCGTATCATTTCAAAAAGTCCCCAATTAAATTTGAGTTTTTTGACCGAAACTAGTGTATAATATACTATGATTTTTGACCGAAATATGCATTTAAAAAAATTTCATAGAATTTAATTTTCAGATAATATTTTTGCATGGACTTCCATCATAACCTTCCCTCTTAACATATATAAATGATATGTGAAGTCTCGTATCATTTCAAATAGTCCCCAATTAAATTTGAGTTTTTTGACCGAAACTAGTGTATAATATACTATGATTTTTGACCGAAACATGCATTTAAAAAAATTTCATAGAATCTAATTTTCAGATAATATTTTTGCATGGACTTCCATCATAACCTTCCCTCTTAACATATATAAATGATATGTGAAGTCTCGTATCATTTCAAACATTCCTCAATTAAATTTGGTTTTTTTGACCGAAACTAGTGTATAATATACTATGATTTTTGACCGAAACTTGCATTACAAAAAGTTTCATAGAATCCAATTTTAATTTGATTTTTTGCATGGACTTCCATCATAACCTTCCCTTTTAAAATATATAAATGATATGTGACGTTTCTTATCATTTAGAACAATCCCCGATTTAATTTGATTTTTTATCGAAACTAGTATAAACTAGTGTATAATATACTATGATTTTTGACCGAAACTTTCATTTCAAAAAGTTTCATAGGATCTAATTTTCATATGATTTATTTGCATGGACTTCCATCATAACCTTCACTCTTAACATATATAAATGATATGTGAAGTCTCGTATCATTTCAATTAGCCCCCAATTAAATTTGATTTTTTTGACCGAAACTAGTGTATAATATACTATGATTTTTGACAAAAACATGCATTTCAAAAAGTTTCATAGAATCGAATTTTCGGATGATTTTTTGCATGGACTTCCATCATAACCTTCCCTCGTGAAATATATAAATGATATTAGAAGTTTCGTATCATTTCGAACAGTCCCACAAATTAATTTGATTTTTGAACGAAACTAGTATAAACTAGTGTATAATATACTATGATTTTTGACTGAAACTTGCATTTCGCAAATTTTCATAGAATCTAGTTTTTAGATGAGTTTTTTTGCATGGACTTCCATCATAACCTTCCCTCTTAACATATATAAATGATCTGAAAAGTCTCGTATCATTTCAAATAGTCCCCAATTAAATTTTATTTTTTTGACCGAAACTAGTATAAACTAGTGTATAATATACATTGATTTTTGACCGAAACTTGCATTTAAAAAAATTTCATAGAATCTAATTTTCAGATAATTTTTTTGCATGGACTTCCATTATAACCTTCCCTCTTAACATATATAAATGATATGTGAAGTCTCGTATCATTTCAAAAAGTCCCCAATTAAATTTGAGTTTTTTGACCGAAACTAGTGTATAATATACTATGATTTTTGACCGAAATATGCATTTAAAAAAATTTCATAGAATTTAATTTTCAGATAATATTTTTGCATGGACTTCCATCATAACCTTCCCTCTTAACATATATAAATGATATGTGAAGTCTCGTATCATTTCAAATAGTCCCCAATTAAATTTGAGTTTTTTGACCGAAACTAGTGTATAATATACTATGATTTTTGACCGAAACATGCATTTAAAAAAATTTCATAGAATCTAATTTTCAGATAATATTTTTGCATGGACTTCCATCATAACCTTCCCTCTTAACATATATAAATGATATGTGAAGTCTCGTATCATTTCAAACAGTCCTCAATTAAATTTGGTTTTTTTGACCGAAACTAGTGTATAATATACTATGATTTTTGACCGAAACTTGCATTACAAAAAGTTTCATAGAATCCAATTTTAATTTGATTTTTTGCATGGACTTCCATCATAACCTTCCCTTTTAAAATATATAAATGATATGTGACGTTTCTTATCATTTAGAACAATCCCCGATTTAATTTGATTTTTTACCGAAACTAGTATAAACTAGTGTATAATATACTATGATTTTTGACCGAAACTTTCATTTAAAAAAGTTTCATAGGATCTAATTTTCATATGATTTATTTGCATGGACTTCCATCATAACCTTCACTCTTAACATATATAAATGTTATGTGAAGTCTCGTATCATTTCAATTAGCCCCCAATTAAATTTGATTTTTTTGACCGAAACTAGTGTATAATATACTATGATTTTTGACAAAAACATGCATTTCAAAAAGTTTCATAGAATCGAATTTTCGGATGATTTTTTGCATGGACTTCCATCATAACCTTCCCTCGTGAAATATATAAATGATATTAGAAGTTTCGTATCATTTCGAACAGTCCCCAAATTAATTTGATTTTTGAACGAAACTAGTATAAACTAGTGTATAATATACTATGATTTTTGACTGAAACTTGCATTTCGCAAATTTTCATAGAATCTAGTTGTTAGATGATTTCTTTGCATGGACTTCCATCATAACCTTCCCTCTTAACATATATAAATGATCTGAAAAGTCTCGTATCATTTCAAATAGTCCCCAATTAAATTTTATTTTTTTGACCGAAACTAGTATAAACTAGTGTATAATATACATTGATTTTTGACCGAAACTTGCATTTAAAAAAATTTCATAGAATCTAATTTTCAGATAATTTGTTTGCATGGACTTCCATTATAACCTTCCCTCTTAACATATATAAATGATATGTGAAGTCTCGTATCATTTCAAAAAGTCCCCAATTAAATTTGAGTTTTTTGACCGAAACTAGTGTATAATATACTATGATTTTTGACCGAAATATGCATTTAAAAAAATTTCATAGAATTTAATTTTCAGATAATATTTTTGCATGGACTTCCATCATAACCTTCCCTCTTAACATATATAAATGATATGTGAAGTCTCGTATCATTTCAAATAGTCCCCAATTAAATTTGAGTTTTTTGACCGAAACTAGTGTATAATATACTATGATTTTTGACCGAAACATGCATTTAAAAAAATTTCATAGAATCTAATTTTCAGATAATATTTTTGCATGGACTTCCATCATAACCTTCCCTCTTAACATATATAAATGATATGTGAAGTCTCGTATCATTTCAAACAGTCCCCAATTAAATTTGGTTTTTTTGACCGAAACTAGTGTATAATATACTATGATTTTTGACCGAAACTTGCATTACAAAAAGTTTCATAGAATCCAATTTTAATTTGATTTTTTGCATGGACTTCCATCATAACCTTCCCTTTTAAAATATATAAATGATATGTGAAGTTTCTTATCATTTAGAACAATCCCCGATTTAATTTGATTTTTTACCGAAACTAGTATAAACTAGTGTATAATATACTATGATTTTTGACCGAAACTTTCATTTAAAAAAGTTTCATAGGATCTAATTTTCATATGATTTATTTGCATGGACTTCCATCATAACCTTCACTCTTAACATATATAAATGATATGTGAAGTCTCGTATCATTTCAATTAGTCCCCAATTAAATTTGATTTTTTTGACCGAAACTAGTGTATAATATACTATGATTTTTGACAAAAACATGCATTTCAAAAAGTTTCATAGAAGCGAATTTTCGGATGATTTTTTGCATGGACTTCCATCATAACCTTCCCTCGTGAAATATATAAATGATATTAGAAGTTTCGTATCATTTCGAACAGTCCCCAAATTAATTTGATTTTTGAACGAAACTAGTATAAACTAGTGTATAATATACTATGATTTTTGACTGAAACTTGCATTTCGCAAATTTTCATAGAATCTAGTTGTTAGATGATTTCTTTGCATGGACTTCCATCATAACCTTCCCTCTTAACATATATAAATGATCTGAAAAGTCTCGTATCATTTCAAATAGTCCCCAATTAAATTTTATTTTTTTGACCGAAACTAGTATAAACTAGTGTATAATATACATTGATTTTTGACCGAAACTTGCATTTAAAAAAATTTCATAGAATCTAATTTTCAGATAATTTGTTTGCATGGACTTCCATTATAACCTTCCCTCTTAACATATATAAATGATATGTGAAGTCTCGTATCATTTCAAAAAGTCCCCAATTAAATTTGAGTTTTTTGACCGAAACTAGTGTATAATATACTATGATTTTTGACCGAAATATGCATTTAAAAAAATTTCATAGAATTTAATTTTCAGATAATATTTTTGCATGGACTTCCATCATAACCTTCCCTCTTAACATATATAAATGATATGTGAAGTCTCGTATCATTTCAAATAGTCCCCAATTAAATTTGAGTTTTTTGACCGAAACTAGTGTATAATATACTATGATTTTTGACCGAAACATGCATTTAAAAAAATTTCATAGAATCTAATTTTCAGATAATATTTTTGCATGGACTTCCATCATAACCTTCCCTCTTAACATATATAAATGATATGTGAAGTCTCGTATCATTTCAAACAGTCCCCAATTAAATTTGGTTTTTTTGACCGAAACTAGTGTATAATATACTATGATTTTTGACCGAAACTTGCATTACAAAAAGTTTCATAGAATCCAATTTTAATTTGATTTTTTGCATGGACTTCCATCATAACCTTCCCTTTTAAAATATATAAATGATATGTGAAGTTTCTTATCATTTAGAACAATCCCCGATTTAATTTGATTTTTTACCGAAACTAGTATAAACTAGTGTATAATATACTATGATTTTTGACCGAAACTTTCATTTAAAAAAGTTTCATAGGATCTAATTTTCATATGATTTATTTGCATGGACTTCCATCATAACCTTCACTCTTAACATATATAAATGATATGTGAAGTCTCGTATCATTTCAATTAGTCCCCAATTAAATTTGATTTTTTTGACCGAAACTAGTGTATAATATACTATGATTTTTGACAAAAACATGCATTTCAAAAAGTTTCATAGAAGCGAATTTTCGGATGATTTTTTGCATGGACTTCCATCATAACCTTCCCTCGTGAAATATATAAATGATATTAGAAGTTTCGTATCATTTCAAACAGTCCCCAAATTAATTTTATTTTTGAACGAAACTAGTATAAACTAGTGTATAATATACTATGATTTTTGACTGAAACTTGCATTTCGCAAATTTTCATAGAATCTAGTTGTTAGATGATTTCTTTGCATGGACTTCCATCATAACCTTCCCTCTTAACATATATAAATGATCTGAAAAGTCTCGTATCATTTCAAATAGTCCCCAATTAAATTTTATTTTTTTGACCGAAACTAGTATAAACTAGTGTATAATATACATTGATTTTTGACCGAAACTTGCATTTAAAAAAATTTAATAGAATTTAATTTTCAGATAATTTTTTTGCATGGACTTCCATTATAACCTTCCATCTTAACATATATAAATGATATGTGAAGTCTCGTATCATTTCAAATAGTCCCCAATTAAATTTAAGTTTTTTGACCGAAACTAGTGTATAATATACTATGATTTTTGACCGAAACATGCATTTAAAAAAATTTCATAGAATCTAATTTTCAAATAATATTTTTGCATGGACTTCCATCATAACCTTCCCTCTTAACATATATAAATGATATGTGAAGTCTCGTAACATTTCAAACAGTCCTCAATTAAATTTGGTTTTTTTGACCGAAACTAGTGTATAATATACTATGATTTTTGACCGAAACTTGCATTACAAAAAGTTTCATAGAATCCAATTTTAATTTGATTTTTTGCATGGACTTCCATCATAACCTTCCCTTTTAAAATATATAAATGATATGTGACGTTTCTTATCATTTAGAACAATCCCCGATTTAATTTGATTTTTTATCGAAACTAGTATAAACTAGTGTATAATATACTATGATTTTTGACCGAAACTTTCATTTCAAAAAGTTTCATAGGATCTAATTTTCATATGATTTATTTGCATGGACTTCCATCATAACCTTCACTCTTAACATATATAAATGATATGTGAAGTCTCGTATCATTTCAATTAGCCCCCAATTAAATTTGATTTTTTTGACCGAAACTAGTGTATAATATACTATGATTTTTGACAAAAACATGCATTTCAAAAAGTTTCATAGAATCGAATTTTCGGATGATTTTTTGCATGGACTTCCATCATAACCTTCCCTCGTGAAATATATAAATGATATTAGAAGTTTCGTATCATTTCGAACAGTCCCACAAATTAATTTGATTTTTGAACGAAACTAGTATAAACTAGTGTATAATATACTATGATTTTTGACTGAAACTTGCATTTCGCAAATTTTCATAGAATCTAGTTTTTAGATGAGTTTTTTTGCATGGACTTCCATCATAACCTTCCCTCTTAACATATATAAATGATCTGAAAAGTCTCGTATCATTTCAAATAGTCCCCAATTAAATTTTATTTTTTTGACCGAAACTAGTATAAACTAGTGTATAATATACATTGATTTTTGACCGAAACTTGCATTTAAAAAAATTTCATAGAATCTAATTTTCAGATAATTTTTTTGCATGGACTTCCATTATAACCTTCCCTCTTAACATATATAATGATATGTGAAGTCTCGTATCATTTCAAAAAGTCCCCAATTAAATTTGAGTTTTTTGACCGAAACTAGTGTATAATATACTATGATTTTTGACCGAAATATGCATTTAAAAAAATTTCATAGAATTTAATTTTCAGATAATATTTTTGCATGGACTTCCATCATAACCTTCCCTCTTAACATATATAAATGATATGTGAAGTCTCGTATCATTTCAAATAGTCCCCAATTAAATTTGAGTTTTTTGACCGAAACTAGTGTATAATATACTATGATTTTTGACCGAAACATGCATTTAAAAAAATTTCATAGAATCTAATTTTCAGATAATATTTTTGCATGGACTTCCATCATAACCTTCCCTCTTAACATATATAAATGATATGTGAAGTCTCGTATCATTTCAAACAGTCCCCAATTAAATTTGGTTTTTTTGACCGAAACTAGTGTATAATATACTATGATTTTTGACCGAAACTTGCATTACAAAAAGTTTCATAGAATCCAATTTTAATTTGATTTTTTGCATGGACTTCCATCATAACCTTCCCTTTTAAAATATATAAATGATATGTGAAGTTTCTTATCATTTAGAACAATCCCCGATTTAATTTGATTTTTTACCGAAACTAGTATAAACTAGTGTATAATATACTATGATTTTTGACCGAAACTTTCATTTAAAAAAGTTTCATAGGATCTAATTTTCATATGATTTATTTGCATGGACTTCCATCATAACCTTCACTCTTAACATATATAAATGATATGTGAAGTCTCGTATCATTTCAATTAGTCCCCAATTAAATTTGATTTTTTTGACCGAAACTAGTGTATAATATACTATGATTTTTGACAAAAACATGCATTTCAAAAAGTTTCATAGAAGCGAATTTTCGGATGATTTTTTGCATGGACTTCCATCATAACCTTCCCTCGTGAAATATATAAATGATATTAGAAGTTTCGTATCATTTCGAACAGTCCCCAAATTAATTTGATTTTTGAACGAAACTAGTATAAACTAGTGTATAATATACTATGATTTTTGACTGAAACTTGCATTTCGCAAATTTTCATAGAATCTAGTTGTTAGATGATTTCTTTGCATGGACTTCCATCATAACCTTCCCTCTTAACATATATAAATGATCTGAAAAGTCTCGTATCATTTCAAATAGTCCCCAATTAAATTTTATTTTTTTGACCGAAACTAGTATAAACTAGTGTATAATATACATTGATTTTTGACCGAAACTTGCATTTAAAAAAATTTAATAGAATTTAATTTTCAGATAATTTTTTTGCATGGACTTCCATTATAACCTTCCATCTTAACATATATAAATGATATGTGAAGTCTCGTATCATTTCAAATAGTCCCCAATTAAATTTAAGTTTTTTGACCGAAACTAGTGTATAATATACTATGATTTTTGACCGAAATATGCATTTAAAAAAATTTCATAGAATTTAATTTTCAGATAATATTTTTGCATGGACTTCCATCATAACCTTCCCTCTTAACATATATAAATGATATGTGAAGTCTCGTATCATTTCAAATAGTCCCCAATTAAATTTGAGTTTTTTGACCGAAACTAGTGTATAATATACTATGATTTTTGACCGAAACATGCATTTAAAAAAATTTCATAGAATCTAATTTTCAGATAATATTTTTGCATGGACTTCCATCATAACCTTCCCTCTTAACATATATAAATGATATGTGAAGTCTCGTATCATTTCAAACAGTCCCCAATTAAATTTGGTTTTTTTGACCGAAACTAGTGTATAATATACTATGATTTTTGACCGAAACTTGCATTACAAAAAGTTTCATAGAATCCAATTTTAATTTGATTTTTTGCATGGACTTCCATCATAACCTTCCCTTTTAAAATATATAAATGATATGTGAAGTTTCTTATCATTTAGAACAATCCCCGATTTAATTTGATTTTTTACCGAAACTAGTATAAACTAGTGTATAATATACTATGATTTTTGACCGAAACTTTCATTTAAAAAAGTTTCATAGGATCTAATTTTCATATGATTTATTTGCATGGACTTCCATCATAACCTTCACTCTTAACATATATAAATGATATGTGAAGTCTCGTATCATTTCAATTAGTCCCCAATTAAATTTGATTTTTTTGACCGAAACTAGTGTATAATATACTATGATTTTTGACAAAAACATGCATTTCAAAAAGTTTCATAGAAGCGAATTTTCGGATGATTTTTTGCATGGACTTCCATCATAACCTTCCCTCGTGAAATATATAAATGATATTAGAAGTTTCGTATCATTTCGAACAGTCCCCAAATTAATTTGATTTTTGAACGAAACTAGTATAAACTAGTGTATAATATACTATGATTTTTGACTGAAACTTGCATTTCGCAAATTTTCATAGAATCTAGTTGTTAGATGATTTCTTTGCATGGACTTCCATCATAACCTTCCCTCTTAACATATATAAATGATCTGAAAAGTCTCGTATCATTTCAAATAGTCCCCAATTAAATTTTATTTTTTTGACCGAAACTAGTATAAACTAGTGTATAATATACATTGATTTTTGACCGAAACTTGCATTTAAAAAAATTTAATAGAATTTAATTTTCAGATAATTTTTTTGCATGGACTTCCATTATAACCTTCCATCTTAACATATATAAATGATATGTGAAGTCTCGTATCATTTCAAATAGTCCCCAATTAAATTTAAGTTTTTTGACCGAAACTAGTGTATAATATACTATGATTTTTGACCGAAATATGCATTTAAAAAAATTTCATAGAATTTAATTTTCAGATAATATTTTTGCATGGACTTCCATCATAACCTTCCCTCTTAACATATATAAATGATATGTGAAGTCTCGTATCATTTCAAATAGTCCCCAATTAAATTTGAGTTTTTTGACCGAAACTAGTGTATAATATACTATGATTTTTGACCGAAACATGCATTTAAAAAAATTTCATAGAATCTAATTTTCAGATAATATTTTTGCATGGACTTCCATCATAACCTTCCCTCTTAACATATATAAATGATATGTGAAGTCTCGTATCATTTCAAACAGTCCCCAATTAAATTTGGTTTTTTTGACCGAAACTAGTGTATAATATACTATGATTTTTGACCGAAACTTGCATTACAAAAAGTTTCATAGAATCCAATTTTAATTTGATTTTTTGCATGGACTTCCATCATAACCTTCCCTTTTAAAATATATAAATGATATGTGAAGTTTCTTATCATTTAGAACAATCCCCGATTTAATTTGATTTTTTACCGAAACTAGTATAAACTAGTGTATAATATACTATGATTTTTGACCGAAACTTTCATTTAAAAAAGTTTCATAGGATCTAATTTTCATATGATTTATTTGCATGGACTTCCATCATAACCTTCACTCTTAACATATATAAATGATATGTGAAGTCTCGTATCATTTCAATTAGTCTCCAATTAAATTTGATTTTTTTGACCGAAACTAGTGTATAATATACTATGATTTTTGACAAAAACATGCATTTCAAAAAGTTTCATAGAAGCGAATTTTCGGATGATTTTTTGCATGGACTTCCATCATAACCTTCCCTCGTGAAATATATAAATGATATTAGAAGTTTCGTATCATTTCGAACAGTCCCCAAATTAATTTGATTTTTGAACGAAACTAGTATAAACTAGTGTATAATATACTATGATTTTTGACTGAAACTTGCATTTCGCAAATTTTCATAGAATCTAGTTGTTAGATGATTTCTTTGCATGGACTTCCATCATAACCTTCCCTCTTAACATATATAAATGATCTGAAAAGTCTCGTATCATTTCAAATAGTCCCCAATTAAATTTTATTTTTTTGACCGAAACTAGTATAAACTAGTGTATAATATACATTGATTTTTGACCGAAACTTGCATTTAAAAAAATTTAATAGAATTTAATTTTCAGATAATTTTTTTGCATGGACTTCCATTATAACCTTCCATCTTAACATATATAAATGATATGTGAAGTCTCGTATCATTTCAAATAGTCCCCAAATAAAATTTAAATTTTTTGACCGAAACTAGTGTATAATATACATTGATTTTTGACCGAAATATGCATTTAAAAAAATTTCATAGAATTTAATTTTCAGATAATATTTTTGCATGGACTTCCATCATAACCTTCCCTATTAACATATATAAATGATATGTGAAGTCTCGTATCATTTCAAATAGTCCCCAATTAAATTTGAGTTTTTTGACCGAAACTAGTGTATAATATACTATGATTTTTGACCGAAACATGCATTTAAAAAAATTTCATAGAATCTAATTTTCAGATAATATTTTTGCATGGACTTCCATCATAACCTTCCCTCTTAACATATATAAATGATATGTGAAGTCTCGTATCATTTCAAACAGTCCCCAATTAAATTTGGTTTTTTTGACCGAAACTAGTGTATAATATACTATGATTTTTGACCGAAACTTGCATTACAAAAAGTTTCATAGAATCCAATTTTAATTTGATTTTTTGCATGGACTTCCATCATAACCTTCCCTTTTAAAATATATAAATGATATGTGAAGTTTCTTATCACTTAGAACAATCCCCGATTTAATTTGATTTTTTACCGAAACTAGTATAAACTAGTGTATAATATACTATGATTTTTGACCGAAACTTTCATTTAAAAAAGTTTCATAGGATCTAATTTTCATATGATTTATTTGCATGGACTTCCATCATAACCTTCACTCTTAACATATATAAATGATATGGGAAGTCTCATATCATTTCAATTAGTCCCCAATTAAATTTGATTTTTTTGACCGAAACTAGTGTATAATATACTATGATTTTTGACAAAAACATGCATTTCAAAAAGTTTCATAGAAGCGAATTTTCGGATGATTTTTTGCATGGACTTCCATCAAAACCTTCCCTCGTGAAATATATAAATGATATTAGAAGTTTCGTATCATTTCGAACAGTCCCCAAATTAATTTGATTTTTGAACGAAACTAGTATAAACTAGTGTATAATATACTATGATTTTTGACTGAAACTTGCATTTCGCAAATTTTCATAGAATCTAGTTTTTAGATGATTTCTTTGCATGGACTTCCATCATAACCTTCCCTCTTAACATATATAAATGATCTGAAAAGTCTCATATCATTTCAAATAGTCCCCAATTAAATTTTATTTTTTTGACCGAAACTAGTATAAACTAGTGTATAATATACATTGATTTTTGACCGAAACTTGCATTTAAAAAAATTTAATAGAATTTAATTTTCAGATAATTTTTTTGCATGGACTTCCATTATAACCTTCCATCTTAACATATATAAATGATATGTGAAGTCTCGTATCATTTCAAATAGTCCCCAATTAAATTTGAGTTTTTTGACCGAAACTAGTGTATAATATACTATGATTTTTGACCGAAATATGCATTTAAAAAAATTTCATAGAATCTAATTTTCAGATAATATTTTTGCATGGACTTCCATCATAACCTTCCCTCTTAACATATATAAATGATATGTGAAGTCTCGTATCATTTCAAATAGTTCCCAAATAAATTTGGTTTTTTTGACCGAAACTAGTGTATAATATACTATGATTTTTTACCGAAACTTGCATTACAAAAAGTTTCATAGAATCCAATTTTAATTTGATTTTATGCATGGACTTCCATCATAACCTTCCCTTTTAAAATATATAAATTATATGTGAAGTTTCTTATCATTTAGAACAATCCCCGATTTAATTTGATTTTTTACCGAAACTAGTATAAACTAGTGTATAATATACTATGATTTTTGACCGAAACTTTCATTTCAAAAAGTTTCATAGGATCTAATTTTCATATGATTTATTTGCATGGACTTCCATCATAACCTTCACTCTTAACATATATAAATGATATGTGAAGTCTCGTATCATTTCAATTAGTCCCCAATTAAATTTGATTTTTTTGACTGAAACTAGTGTATAATATACTATGATTTTTGACAAAAACATGCATTTCAAAAAGTTTCATAGAATCGAATTTTCGGATGATTTTTTGCATGGACTTCCATCATAACCTTCCCTCGTGAAATATATAAATGATATTAGAAGTTTTGTATCATTTCGAACAGTCCCCAAATTAATTTGATTTTTGAACGAAACTAGTATAAACTAGTGTATAATATACTATGATTTTTGACTGAAACTTGCATTTCGCAAATTTTCATAGAATCTAGTTTTTAGATGATTTCTTTGCATAGACTTCCATCATAACCTTCCCTCTTAATATATATAAATGATCTGAAAAGTCTCGTATCATTTCAAATAGTCCCCAATTAAATTTTATTTTTTTGACCGAAACTAGTATAAACTAGTGTATAATATACATTGATTTTTGACCGAAACTTGCATTTAAAAAAATTTCATAGAATTTAATTTTCAGATAATTTTTTTGCATGGACTTCCATTATAACCTTCCATCTTAACATATATAAATGATATGTGAAGTCTCGTATCATTTCAAATAGTCCCCAATTAAATTTGAGTTTTTTGACCGAAACGAGTGTATAATATACTATGATTTTTGACCGAAATATGCATTTAAAAAAATTTCATAGAATCTAATTTTCAGATAATATTTTTGCATGGACTTCCATCATAACCTTCCCTCTTAACATATATAAATGATATGTGAAGTCTCGTATCATTTCAAATAGTTCCCAATTAAATTTGGTTTTTTTGACCGAAACTAGTGTATTATATACTATGATTTTTTACCGAAACTTGCATTACAAAAAGTTTCATAGAATCCAATTTTAATTTGATTTTATGCATGGACTTCCATCATAACCTTCCCTTTTAAAATATATAAATGATATGTGAAGTTTCTTATCATTTAGAACAATCCCCGATTTAATTTGATTTTTTACCGAAACTAGTATAAACTAGTGTATAATATACTATGATTTTTGACCGAAACTTTCATTTCAAAAAGTTTCATAGGATCTAATTTTCATATGATTTATTTGCATGGACTTCCATCATAACCTTCACTCTTAACATATATAAATGATATGTGAAGTCTCGTATCATTTCAATTAGTCCCCAATTAAATTTGATTTTTTTGACCGAAACTAGTGTATAATATACTATGATTTTTGACAAAAACATGCATTTCAAAAAGTTTCATAGAATCGAATTTTCGGATGATTTTTTGCATGGACTTCCATCATAACCTTCCCTCGTGAAATATATAAATGATATTAGAAGTTTCGTATCATTTCGAACAGTCCCCAAATTAATTTGATTTTTGAACGAAACTAGTATAAACTAGTGTATAATATACTATGATTTTTGACTGAAACTTGCATTTCGCAAATTTTCATAGAATCTAGTTTTTAGATGATTTCTTTGCATGGACTTCCATCATAACCTTCCCTCTTAACATATATAAATGATCTGAAAAGTCTCGTATCATTTCAAATAGTCCCCAATTAAATTTTATTTTTTTGACCGAAACTAGTATAAACTAGTGTATAATATACATTGATTTTTGACCGAAACTTGCATTTAAAAAAATTTCATAGAATTTAATTTTCAGATAATTTTTTTGCATGGACTTCCATTATAACCTTCCATCTTAACATATATAAATGATATGTGAAGTCTCGTATCATTTCAAATAGTCCCCAATTAAATTTGAGTTTTATGACCGAAACTAGTGTATAATATACTATGATTTTTGACCGAAATATGCATTTAAAAAAATTTCATAGAATCTAATTTTCAGATAATATTTTTGCATGGACTTCCATCATAACCTTCCCTCTTAACATATATAAATGATATGTGAAGTCTCGTATCATTTCAAATAGTTCCCAATTAAATTTGGTTTTTTTGACCGAAACTAGTGTATAATATACTATGATTTTTTACCGAAACTTGCATTACAAAAAGTTTCATAGAATCGAATTTTAATTTGATTTTTTGCATGGACTTCCATCATAACCTTCCCTTTTAAAATATATAAATGATATGTGAAGTTTCTTATCATTTAGAACAATCCCCGATTTAATTTGATTTTTTACCGAAACTAGTATAAACTAGTGTATAATATACTATGATTTTTGACCGAAACTTTCATTTCAAAAAGTTTCATAGGATCTAATTTTCATATGATTTATTTGCATGGACTTCCATCATAACCTTCACTCTTAACATATATAAATGATATGTGAAGTCTCGTATCATTTCAATTAGTCCCCAATTAAATTTGATTTTTTTGACCGAAACTAGTGTATAATATACTATGATTTTTGACAAAAACATGCATTTCAAAAAGTTTCATAGAATCGAATTTTCGGATGATTTTTTGCATGGACTTCCATCATAACCTTCCCTCGTGAAATATATAAATGATATTAGAAGTTTCGTATCATTTCGAACAGTCCCCAAATTAATTTGATTTTTGAACGAAACTAGTATAAACTAGTGTATAATATACTATGATTTTTGACTGAAACTTGCATTTCGCAAATTTTCATAGAATCTAGTTTTTAGATGATTTCTTTGCATGGACTTCCATCATAACCTTCCCTCTTAACATATATAAATGATCTGAAAAGTCTCGTATCATTTCAAATAGTCCCCAATTAAATTTTATTTTTTTGACCGAAACTAGTATAAACTAGTGTATAATATACATTGATTTTTGACCGAAACTTGCATTTAAAAAAATTTCATAGAATTTAATTTTCAGATAATTTTTTTGCATGGACTTCCATTATAACCTTCCATCTTAACATATATAAATGATATGTGAAGTCTCGTATCATTTCAAATAGTCCCCAATTAAATTTGAGTTTTTTGACCGAAACTAGTGTATAATATACTATGATTTTTGACCGAAATATGCATTTAAAAAAATTTCATAGAATCTAATTTTCAGATAATATTTTTGCATGGACTTCCATCATAACCTTCCCTCTTAACATATATAAATGATATGTGAAGTCTCGTATCATTTCAAATAGTTCCCAATTAAATTTGGTTTTTTTGACCGAAACTAGTGTATAATATACTATGATTTTTTACCGAAACTTGCATTACAAAAAGTTTCATAGAATCGAATTTTAATTTGATTTTTTGCATGGACTTCCATCATAACCTTCCCTTTTAAAATATATAAATGATATGTGAAGTTTCTTATCATTTAGAACAATCCCCGATTTAATTTGATTTTTTACCGAAACTAGTATAAACTAGTGTATAATATACTATGATTTTTGACCGAAACTTTCATTTCAAAAAGTTTCATAGGATCTAATTTTCATATGATTTATTTGCATGGACTTCCATCATAACCTTCACTCTTAACATATATAAATGATATGTGAAGTCTCGTATCATTTCAATTAGTCCCCAATTAAATTTGATTTTTTTGACCGAAACTAGTGTATAATATACTATGATTTTTGACAAAAACATGCATTTCAAAAAGTTTCATAGAATCGAATTTTCGGATGATTTTTTGCATGGACTTCCATCATAACCTTCCCTCGTGAAATATATAAATGATATTAGAAGTTTCGTATCATTTCGAACAGTCCCCAAATTAATTTGATTTTTGAACGAAACTAGTATAAACTAGTGTATAATATACTATGATTTTTGACTGAAACTTGCATTTCGCAAATTTTCATAGAATCTAGTTTTTAGATGATTTCTTTGCATAGACTTCCATCATAACCTTCCCTCTTAACATATATAAATGATCTGAAAAGTCTCGTATCATTTCAAATAGTCCCCAATTAAATTTTATTTTTTTGACCGAAACTAGTATAAACTAGTGTATAATATACATTGATTTTTGACCGAAACTTGCATTTAAAAAAATTTCATAGAATTTAATTTTCAGATAATTTTTTTGCATGGACTTCCATTATAACCTTCCATCTTAACATATATAAATGATATGTGAAGTCTCGTATCATTTCAAATAGTCCCCAATTAAATTTGAGTTTTTTGACCGAAACTAGTGTATAATATACTATGATTTTTGACCGAAATATGCATTTAAAAAAATTTCATAGAATCTAATTTTCAGATAATATTTTTGCATGGACTTCCATCATAACCTTCCCTCTTAACATATATAAATGATATGTGAAGTCTCGTATCATTTCAAATAGTTCCCAATTAAATTTGGTTTTTTTGACCGAAACTAGTGTATAATATACTATGATTTTTGACAAAAACATGCATTTCAAAAAGTTTCATAGAATCGAATTTTCGGATGATTTTTTGCATGGACTTCCATCATAACCTTCCCTCGTGAAATATATAAATGATATTAGAAGTTTCGTATCATTTCGAACAGTCCCCAAATTAATTTGATTTTTGAACGAAACTAGTATAAACTAGTGTATAATATACTATGATTTTTGACTGAAACTTGCATTTCGCAAATTTTCATAGAATCTAGTTTTTAGATGATTTCTTTGCATGGACTTCCATCATAACCTTCCCTCTTAACATATATAAATGATCTGAAAAGTCTCGTATCATTTCAAATAGTCCCCAATTAAATTTTATTTTTTTGACCGAAACTAGTATAAACTAGTGTATAATATACATTGATTTTTGACCGAAACTTGCATTTAAAAAAATTTAATAGAATTTAATTTTCAGATAATTTTTTTGCATGGACTTCCATTATAACCTTCCATCTTAACATATATAAATGATATGTGAAGTCTCGTATCATTTCAAATAGTCCCCAATTAAATTTGAGTTTTTTGACCGAAACTAGTGTATAATATACTATGATTTTTGACCGAAATATGCATTTAAAAAAATTTCATAGAATCTAATTTTCAGATAATATTTTTGCATGGACTTCCATCATAACCTTCCCTCTTAACATATATAAATGATATGTGAAGTCTCGTATCATTTCAAATAGTTCCCAAATAAATTTGGTTTTTTTGACCGAAACTAGTGTATAATATACTATGATTTTTTACCGAAACTTGCATTACAAAAAGTTTCATAGAATCCAATTTTAATTTGATTTTATGCATGGACTTCCATCATAACCTTCCCTTTTAAAATATATAAATTATATGTGAAGTTTCTTATCATTTAGAACAATCCCCGATTTAATTTGATTTTTTACCGAAACTAGTATAAACTAGTGTATAATATACTATGATTTTTGACCGAAACTTTCATTTCAAAAAGTTTCATAGGATCTAATTTTCATATGATTTATTTGCATGGACTTCCATCATAACCTTCACTCTTAACATATATAAATGATATGTGAAGTCTCGTATCATTTCAATTAGTCCCCAATTAAATTTGATTTTTTTGACTGAAACTAGTGTATAATATACTATGATTTTTGACAAAAACATGCATTTCAAAAAGTTTCATAGAATCGAATTTTCGGATGATTTTTTGCATGGACTTCCATCATAACCTTCCCTCGTGAAATATATAAATGATATTAGAAGTTTTGTATCATTTCGAACAGTCCCCAAATTAATTTGATTTTTGAACGAAACTAGTATAAACTAGTGTATAATATACTATGATTTTTGACTGAAACTTGCATTTCGCAAATTTTCATAGAATCTAGTTTTTAGATGATTTCTTTGCATAGACTTCCATCATAACCTTCCCTCTTAATATATATAAATGATCTGAAAAGTCTCGTATCATTTCAAATAGTCCCCAATTAAATTTTATTTTTTTGACCGAAACTAGTATAAACTAGTGTATAATATACATTGATTTTTGACCGAAACTTGCATTTAAAAAAATTTCATAGAATTTAATTTTCAGATAATTTTTTTGCATGGACTTCCATTATAACCTTCCATCTTAACATATATAAATGATATGTGAAGTCTCGTATCATTTCAAATAGTCCCCAATTAAATTTGAGTTTTTTGACCGAAACGAGTGTATAATATACTATGATTTTTGACCGAAATATGCATTTAAAAAAATTTCATAGAATCTAATTTTCAGATAATATTTTTGCATGGACTTCCATCATAACCTTCCCTCTTAACATATATAAATGATATGTGAAGTCTCGTATCATTTCAAATAGTTCCCAATTAAATTTGGTTTTTTTGACCGAAACTAGTGTATTATATACTATGATTTTTTACCGAAACTTGCATTACAAAAAGTTTCATAGAATCCAATTTTAATTTGATTTTATGCATGGACTTCCATCATAACCTTCCCTTTTAAAATATATAAATGATATGTGAAGTTTCTTATCATTTAGAACAATCCCCGATTTAATTTGATTTTTTACCGAAACTAGTATAAACTAGTGTATAATATACTATGATTTTTGACCGAAACTTTCATTTCAAAAAGTTTCATAGGATCTAATTTTCATATGATTTATTTGCATGGACTTCCATCATAACCTTCACTCTTAACATATATAAATGATATGTGAAGTCTCGTATCATTTCAATTAGTCCCCAATTAAATTTGATTTTTTTGACCGAAACTAGTGTATAATATACTATGATTTTTGACAAAAACATGCATTTCAAAAAGTTTCATAGAATCGAATTTTCGGATGATTTTTTGCATGGACTTCCATCATAACCTTCCCTCGTGAAATATATAAATGATATTAGAAGTTTCGTATCATTTCGAACAGTCCCCAAATTAATTTGATTTTTGAACGAAACTAGTATAAACTAGTGTATAATATACTATGATTTTTGACTGAAACTTGCATTTCGCAAATTTTCATAGAATCTAGTTTTTAGATGATTTCTTTGCATGGACTTCCATCATAACCTTCCCTCTTAACATATATAAATGATCTGAAAAGTCTCGTATCATTTCAAATAGTCCCCAATTAAATTTTATTTTTTTGACCGAAACTAGTATAAACTAGTGTATAATATACATTGATTTTTGACCGAAACTTGCATTTAAAAAAATTTAATAGAATTTAATTTTCAGATAATTTTTTTGCATGGACTTCCATTATAACCTTCCATCTTAACATATATAAATGATATGTGAAGTCTCGTATCATTTCAAATAGTCCCCAATTAAATTTGAGTTTTTTGACCGAAACTAGTGTATAATATACTATGATTTTTGACCGAAATATGCATTTAAAAAAATTTCATAGAATCTAATTTTCAGATAATATTTTTGCATGGACTTCCATCATAACCTTCCCT
The DNA here is from genome assembly GCA_963966055.1 of Lathyrus aphaca. Classification (NCBI taxonomy): domain Eukaryota; kingdom Viridiplantae; phylum Streptophyta; class Magnoliopsida; order Fabales; family Fabaceae; genus Lathyrus; species Lathyrus aphaca. Next base: position 588,419,801 of record OZ014521.1, read on the forward strand.
CTTAACATATATAAATGATATGTGAAGTCTCGTATCATTTCAAATAGTTCCCAATTAAATTTGGTTTTTTTGACCGAAACTAGTGTATAATATACTATGATTTTTTACCGAAACTTGCATTACAAAAAGTTTCATAGAATCCAATTTTAATTTGATTTTATGCATGGACTTCCATCATAACCTTCCCTTTTAAAATATATAAATGATATGTGAAGTTTCTTATCATTTAGAACAATCCACGATTTAATTTGATTTTTTACCGAAACTAGTATAAACTAGTGTATAATATACTATGATTTTTGACCGAAACTTTCATTTCAAAAAGTTTCATAGGATCTAATTTTCATATGATTTATTTGCATGGACTTCCATCATAACCTTCACTCTTAACATATATAAATGATATGTGAAGTCTCGTATCATTTCAATTAGTCCCCAATTAAATTTGATTTTTTTGACCGAAACTAGTGTATAATATACTATGATTTTTGACAAAAACATGCATTTCAAAAAGTTTCATAGAATCGAATTTTCGGATGATTTTTTGCATGGACTTCCATCATAACCTTCCCTCGTGAAATATATAAATGATATTAGAAGTTTCGTATCATTTCGAACAGTCCCCAAATTAATTTGATTTTTGAACGAAACTAGTATAAACTAGTGTATAATATACTATGATTTTTGACTGAAACTTGCATTTCGCAAATTTTCATAGAATCTAGTTTTTAGATGATTTCTTTGCATAGACTTCCATCATAACCTTCCCTCTTAACATATATAAATGATCTGAAAAGTCTCGTATCATTTCAAATAGTCCCCAATTAAATTTTATTTTTTTGACCGAAACTAGTATAAACTAGTGTATAATATACATTGATTTTTGACCGAAACTTGCATTTAAAAAAATTTCATAGAATTTAATTTTCAGATAATTTTTTTGCATGGACTTCCATTATAACCTTCCATCTTAACATATATAAATGATATGTGAAGTCTCGTATCATTTCAAATAGTCCCCAATTAAATTTGAGTTTTTTGACCGAAACGAGTGTATAATATACTATGATTTTTGACCGAAATATGCATTTAAAAAAATTTCATAGAATCTAATTTTCAGATAATATTTTTGCATGGACTTCCATCATAACCTTCCCTCTTAACATATATAAATGATATGTGAAGTCTCGTATCATTTCAAATAGTTCCCAATTAAATTTGGTTTTTTTGACCGAAACTAGTGTATTATATACTATGATTTTTTACCGAAACTTGCATTACAAAAAGTTTCATAGAATCCAATTTTAATTTGATTTTATGCATGGACTTCCATCATAACCTTCCCTTTTAAAATATATAAATGATATGTGAAGTTTCTTATCATTTAGAACAATCCCCGATTTAATTTGATTTTTTACCGAAACTAGTATAAACTAGTGTATAATATACTATGATTTTTGACCGAAACTTTCATTTCAAAAAGTTTCATAGGATCTAATTTTCATATGATTTATTTGCATGGACTTCCATCATAACCTTCACTCTTAACATATATAAATGATATGTGAAGTCTCGTATCATTTCAATTAGTCCCCAATTAAATTTGATTTTTTTGACCGAAACTAGTGTATAATATACTATGATTTTTGACAAAAACATGCATTTCAAAAAGTTTCATAGAATCAAATTTTCGGATGATTTTTTGCATGGACTTCCATCATAACCTTCCCTCGTGAAATATATAAATGATATTAGAAGTTTCGTATCATTTCGAACAGTCCCCAAATTAATTTGATTTTTGAACGAAACTAGTATAAACTAGTGTATAATATACTATGATTTTTGACTGAAACTTGCATTTCGCAAATTTTCATAGAATCTAGTTTTTAGATGATTTCTTTGCATGGACTTCCATCATAACCTTCCCTCTTAACATATATAAATGATCTGAAAAGTCTCGTATCATTTCAAATAGTCCCCAATTAAATTTTATTTTTTTGACCGAAACTAGTATAAACTAGTGTATAATATACATTGATTTTTGACCGAAACTTGCATTTAAAAAAATTTCATAGAATTTAATTTTCAGATAATTTTTTTGCATGGACTTCCATTATAACCTTCCATCTTAACATATATAAATGATATGTGAAGTCTCGTATCATTTCAAATAGTCCCCAATTAAATTTGAGTTTTATGACCGAAACTAGTGTATAATATACTAAGATTTTTGACCGAAATATGCATTTAAAAAAATTTCATAGAATCTAATTTTCAGATAATATTTTTGCATGGACTTCCATCATAACCTTCCCTCTTAACATATATAAATGATATGTGAAGTCTCGTATCATTTCAAATAGTTCCCAATTAAATTTGGTTTTTTTGACCGAAACTAGTGTATAATATACTATGATTTTTTACCGAAACTTGCATTACAAAAAGTTTCATAGAATCGAATTTTAATTTGATTTTTTGCTTGGACTTCCATCATAACCTTCCCTTTTAAAATATATAAATGATATGTGAAGTTTCTTATCATTTAGAACAATCCCCGATTTAATTTGATTTTTTACCGAAACTTGCATTACAAAAAGTTTCATAGAATCCAATTTTAATTTGATTTTATGCATGGACTTCCATCATAACCTTCCCTTTTAAAATATATAAATGATATGTGAAGTTTCTTATCATTTAGAACAATCCACGATTTAATTTGATTTTTTACCGAAACTAGTATAAACTAGTGTATAATATACTATGATTTTTGACCGAAACTTTCATTTCAAAAAGTTTCATAGGATCTAATTTTCATATGATTTATTTGCATGGACTTCCATCATAACCTTCACTCTTAACATATATAAATGATATGTGAAGTCTCGTATCATTTCAATTAGTCCCCAATTAAATTTGATTTTTTTGACCGAAACTAGTGTATAATATACTATGATTTTTGACAAAAACATGCATTTCAAAAAGTTTCATAGAATCGAATTTTCGGATGATTTTTTGCATGGACTTCCATCATAACCTTCCCTCGTGAAATATATAAATGATATTAGAAGTTTCGTATCATTTCGAACAGTCCCCAAATTAATTTGATTTTTGAACGAAACTAGTATAAACTAGTGTATAATATACTATGATTTTTGACTGAAACTTGCATTTCGCAAATTTTCATAGAATCTAGTTTTTAGATGATTTCTTTGCATAGACTTCCATCATAACCTTCCCTCTTAACATATATAAATGATCTGAAAAGTCTCGTATCATTTCAAATAGTCCCCAATTAAATTTTATTTTTTTGACCGAAACTAGTATAAACTAGTGTATAATATACATTGATTTTTGACCGAAACTTGCATTTAAAAAAATTTCATAGAATTTAATATTCAGATAATTTTTTTGCATAGACTTCCATTATAACCTTCCATCTTAACATATATAAATGATATGTGAAGTCTCGTATCATTTCAAATAGTCCCCAATTAAATTTGAGTTTTTTGACCGAAACGAGTGTATAATATACTATGATTTTTGACCGAAATATGCATTTAAAAAAATTTCATAGAATCTAATTTTCAGATAATATTTTTGCATGGACTTCCATCATAACCTTCCCTCTTAACATATATAAATGATATGTGAAGTCTCGTATCATTTCAAATAGTTCCCAATTAAATTTGGTTTTTTTGACCGAAACTAGTGTATTATATACTATGATTTTTTACCGAAACTTGCATTACAAAAAGTTTCATAGAATCCAATTTTAATTTGATTTTATGCATGGACTTCCATCATAACCTTCCCTTTTAAAATATATAAATGATATGTGAAGTTTCTTATCATTTAGAACAATCCCCGATTTAATTTGATTTTTTACCGAAACTAGTATAAACTAGTGTATAATATACTATGATTTTTGACCGAAACTTTCATTTCAAAAAGTTTCATAGGATCTAATTTTCATATGATTTATTTGCATGGACTTCCATCATAACCTTCACTCTTAACATATATAAATGATATGTGAAGTCTCGTATCATTTCAATTAGTCCCCAATTAAATTTGATTTTTTTGACTGAAACTAGTGTATAATATACTATGATTTTTTACAAAAACATGCATTTCAAAAAGTTTCATAGAATCGAATTTTCGGATGATTTTTTGCATGGACTTCCATCATAACCTTCCCTCGTGAAATATATAAATGATATTAGAAGTTTCGTATCATTTCGAACAGTCCCCAAATTAATTTGATTTTTGAACGAAACTAGTATAAACTAGTGTATAATATACTATGATTTTTGACTGAAACTTGCATTTCGCAAATTTTCATAGAATCTAGTTTTTAGATGATTTCTTTGCATGGACTTCCATCATAACCTTCCCTCTTAACATATATAAATGATCTGAAAAGTCTCGTATCATTTCAAATAGTCCCCAATTAAATTTTATTTTTTTGACCGAAACTAGTATAAACTAGTGTATAATATACATTGATTTTTGACCGAAACTTGCATTTAAAAAAATTTCATAGAATTTAATTTTCAGATAATTTTTTTGCATGGACTTCCATTATAACCTTCCATCTTAACATATATAAATGATATGTGAAGTCTCGTATCATTTCAAATAGTCCCCAATTAAATTTGAGTTTTATGACCGAAACTAGTGTATAATATACTAAGATTTTTGACCGAAATATGCATTTAAAAAAATTTCATAGAATCTAATTTTCAGATAATATTTTTGCATGGACTTCCATCATAACCTTCCCTCTTAACATATATAAATGATATGTGAAGTCTCGTATCATTTTAAATAGTTCCCAATTAAATTTGGTTTTTTTGACCGAAACTAGTGTATAATATACTATGATTTTTTACCGAAACTTGCATTACAAAAAGTTTCATAGAATCGAATTTTAATTTGATTTTTTGCTTGGACTTCCATCATAACCTTCCCTTTTAAAATATATAAATGATATGTGAAGTTTCTTATCATTTAGAACAATCCCCGATTTAATTTGATTTTTTACCGAAACTAGTATAAACTAGTGTATAATATACTATGATTTTTGACCGAAACTTTCATTTCAAAAAGTTTCATAGGATCTAATTTTCATATGATTTATTTGCATGGACTTCCATCATAACCTTCACTCTTAACATATATAAATGATATGTGAAGTCTCGTATCATTTCAATTAGTCCCCAATTAAATTTGAGTTTTTTGACCGAAACTAGTGTATAATATACTATGATTTTTGACAAAAACATGCATTTCAAAAAGTTTCATAGAATCGAATTTTCGGATGATTTTTTGCATGGACTTCCATCATAACCTTCCCTCGTGAAATATATAAATGATATTAGAAGTTTCGTATCATTTCGAACAGTCCCCAAATTAATTTGATTTTTGAACGAAACTAGTATAAACTAGTGTATAATATACTATGATTTTTGACTGAAACTTGCATTTCGCAAATTTTCATAGAATCTAGTTTTTAGATGATTTCTTTGCATGGACTTCCATCATAACCTTCCCTCTTAACATATATAAATGATCTGAAAAGTCTCGTATCATTTCAAATAGTCCCCAATTAAATTTTATTTTTTTGACCGAAACTAGTATAAACTAGTGTATAATATACATTGATTTTTGACCGAAACTTGCATTTAAAAAAATTTAATAGAATTTAATTTTCAGATAATTTTTTTGCATGGACTTCCATTATAACCTTCCATCTTAACATATATAAATGATATGTGAAGTCTCGTATCATTTCAAATAGTCCCCAATTAAATTTGAGTTTTTTGACCGAAACTAGTGTATAATATATTATGATTTTTGACCGAAATATGCATTTAAAAAAATTTCATAGAATCTAATTTTCAGATAATATTTTTTCATGGACTTCCATCATAACCTTCCCTCTTAACATATATAAATGATATGTGAAGTCTCGTATCATTTCAAATAGTTCCCAATTAAATTTGGTTTTTTTGACCGAAACTAGTGTATAATATACTATGATTTTTTACCGAAACTTGCATTACAAAAAGTTTCATAGAATCCAATTTTAATTTGATTTTATGCATGGACTTCCATCATAACCTTCCCTTTTAAAATATATAAATGATATGTGAAGTTTCTTATCATTTAGAACAATCCACGATTTAATTTGATTTTTTACCGAAACTAGTATAAACTAGTGTATAATATACTATGATTTTTGACCGAAACTTTCATTTCAAAAAGTTTCATAGGATCTAATTTTCATATGATTTATTTGCATGGACTTCCATCATAACCTTCACTCTTAACATATATAAATGATATGTGAAGTCTCGTATCATTTCAATTAGTCCCCAATTAAATTTGATTTTTTTGACCGAAACTAGTGTATAATATACTATGATTTTTGACAAAAACATGCATTTCAAAAAGTTTCATAGAATCGAATTTTCGGATGATTTTTTGCATGGACTTCCATCATAACCTTCCCTCGTGAAATATATAAATGATATTAGAAGTTTCGTATCATTTCGAACAGTCCCCAAATTAATTTGATTTTTGAACGAAACTAGTATAAACTAGTGTATAATATACTATGATTTTTGACTGAAACTTGCATTTCGCAAATTTTCATAGAATCTAGTTTTTAGATGATTTCTTTGCATAGACTTCCATCATAACCTTCCCTCTTAACATATATAAATGATCTGAAAAGTCTCGTATCATTTCAAATAGTCCCCAATTAAATTTTATTTTTTTGACCGAAACTAGTATAAACTAGTGTATAATATACATTGATTTTTGACCGAAACTTGCATTTAAAAAAATTTCATAGAATTTAATTTTCAGATAATTTTTTTGCATGGACTTCCATTATAACCTTCCATCTTAACATATATAAATGATATGTGAAGTCTCGTATCATTTCAAATAGTCCCCAATTAAATTTGAGTTTTTTGACCGAAACGAGTGTATAATATACTATGATTTTTGACCGAAATATGCATTTAAAAAAATTTCATAGAATCTAATTTTCAGATAATATTTTTGCATGGACTTCCATCATAACCTTCCCTCTTAACATATATAAATGATATGTGAAGTCTCGTATCATTTCAAATAGTTCCCAATTAAATTTGGTTTTTTTGACCGAAACTAGTGTATTATATACTATGATTTTTTACCGAAACTTGCATTACAAAAAGTTTCATAGAATCAAATTTTAATTTGATTTTATGCATGGACTTCCATCATAACCTTCCCTTTTAAAATATATAAATGATATGTGAAGTTTCTTATCATTTAGAACAATCCCCGATTTAATTTGATTTTTTACCGAAACTAGTATAAACTAGTGTATAATATACTATGATTTTTGACCGAAACTTTCATTTCAAAAAGTTTCATAGGATCTAATTTTCATATGATTTATTTGCATGGACTTCCATCATAACCTTCACTCTTAACATATATAAATGATATGTGAAGTCTCGTATCATTTCAATTAGTCCCCAATTAAATTTGATTTTTTTGACCGAAACTAGTGTATAATATACTATGATTTTTGACAAAAACATGCATTTCAAAAAGTTTCATAGAATCGAATTTTCGGATGATTTTTTGCATGGACTTCCATCATAACCTTCCCTCGTGAAATATATAAATGATATTAGAAGTTTCGTATCATTTCGAACAGTCCCCAAATTAATTTGATTTTTGAACGAAACTAGTATAAACTAGTGTATAATATACTATGATTTTTGACTGAAACTTGCATTTCGCAAATTTTCATAGAATCTAGTTTTTAGATGATTTCTTTGCATGGACTTCCATCATAACCTTCCCTCTTAACATATATAAATGATCTGAAAAGTCTCGTATCATTTCAAATAGTCCCCAATTAAATTTTATTTTTTTGACCGAAACTAGTATAAACTAGTGTATAATATACATTGATTTTTGACCGAAACTTGCATTTAAAAAAATTTCATAGAATTTAATTTTCAGATAATTTTTTTGCATGGACTTCCATTATAACCTTCCATCTTAACATATATAAATGATATGTGAAGTCTCGTATCATTTCAAATAGTCCCCAATTAAATTTGAGTTTTATGACCGAAACTAGTGTATAATATACTATGATTTTTGACCGAAATATGCATTTAAAAAAATTTCATAGAATCTAATTTTCAGATAATATTTTTGCATGGACTTCCATCATAACCTTCCCTCTTAACATATATAAATGATATGTGAAGTCTCGTATCATTTCAAATAGTTCCCAATTAAATTTGGTTTTTTTGACCGAAACTAGTGTATAATATACTATGATTTTTTACCGAAACTTGCATTACAAAAAGTTTCATAGAATCGAATTTTAATTTGATTTTTTGCTTGGACTTCCATCATAACCTTCCCTTTTAAAATATATAAATGATATGTGAAGTTTCTTATCATTTAGAACAATCCCCGATTTAATTTGATTTTTTACCGAAACTAGTATAAACTAGTGTATAATATACTATGATTTTTGACCGAAACTTTCATTTCAAAAAGTTTCATAGGATCTAATTTTCATATGATTTATTTGCATGGACTTCCATCATAACCTTCACTCTTAACATATATAAATGATATGTGAAGTCTCGTATCATTTCAATTAGTCCCCAATTAAATTTGATTTTTTTGACCGAAACTAGTGTATAATATACTATGATTTTTGACAAAAACATGCATTTCAAAAAGTTTCATAGAATCGAATTTTCGGATGATTTTTTGCATGGACTTCCATCATAACCTTCCCTCGTGAAATATATAAATGATATTAGAAGTTTCGTATCATTTCGAACAGTCCCCAAATTAATTTGATTTTTGAACGAAACTAGTATAAACTAGTGTATAATATACTATGATTTTTGACTGAAACTTGCATTTCGCAAATTTTCATAGAATCTAGTTTTTAGATGATTTCTTTGCATAGACTTCCATCATAACCTTCCCTCTTAACATATATAAATGATCTGAAAAGTCTCGTATCATTTCAAATAGTCCCCAATTAAATTTTATTTTTTTGACCGAAACTAGTATAAACTAGTGTATAATATACATTGATTTTTGACCGAAACTTGCATTTAAAAAAATTTCATAGAATTTAATTTTCAGATAATTTTTTTGCATGGACTTCCATTATAACCTTCCATCTTAACATATATAAATGATATGTGAAGTCTCGTATCATTTCAAATAGTCCCCAATTAAATTTGAGTTTTTTGACCGAAACGAGTGTATAATATACTATGATTTTTGACCGAAATATGCATTTAAAAAAATTTCATAGAATCTAATTTTCAGATAATATTTTTGCATGGACTTCCATCATAACCTTCCCTCTTAACATATATAAATGATATGTGAAGTCTCGTATCATTTCAAATAGTTCCCAATTAAATTTGGTTTTTTTGACCGAAACTAGTGTATAATATACTATGATTTTTTACCGAAACTTGCATTACAAAAAGTTTCATAGAATTCAATTTTAATTTGATTTTATGCATGGACTTCCATCATAACCTTCCCTTTTAAAATATATAAATGATATGTGAAGTTTCTTATCATTTAGAACAATCCCCGATTTAATTTGATTTTTTACCGAAACTAGTATAAACTAGTGTATAATATACTATGATTTTTGACCGAAACTTTCATTTCAAAAAGTTTCATAGGATCTAATTTTCATATGATTTATTTGCATGGACTTCCATCATAACCTTCACTCTTAACATATATAAATGATATGTGAAGTCTCGTATCATTTCAATTAGTCCCCAATTAAATTTGATTTTTTTGACCGAAACTAGTGTATAATATACTATGATTTTTGACAAAAACATGCATTTCAAAAAGTTTCATAGAATCGAATTTTCGGATGATTTTTTGCATGGACTTCCATCATAACCTTCCCTCGTGAAATATATAAATGATATTAGAAGTTTCGTATCATTTCGAACAGTCCCCAAATTAATTTGATTTTTGAACGAAACTAGTATAAACTAGTGTATAATATACTATGATTTTTGACTGAAACTTGCATTTCGCAAATTTTCATAGAATCTAGTTTTTAGATGATTTCTTTGCATAGACTTCCATCATAACCTTCCCTCTTAACATATATAAATGATCTGAAAAGTCTCGTATCATTTCAAATTGTCCCCAATTAAATTTTATTTTTTTGACCGAAACTAGTATAAACTAGTGTATAATATACATTGATTTTTGACCGAAACTTGCATTTAAAAAAATTTAATAGAATTTAATTTTCAGATAATTTTTTTGCATGGACTTCCATTATAACCTTCCATCTTAACATATATAAATGATATGTGAAGTCTCGTATCATTTCAAATAGTCCCCAATTAAATTTGAGTTTTTTGACCGAAACTAGTGTATAATATACTATGATTTTTGACCGAAATATGCATTTAAAAAAATTTCATAGAATCTAATTTTCAGATAATATTTTTGCATGGACTTCCATCATAACCTTCCCTCTTAACATATATAAATGATATGTGAAGTCTCGTATCATTTCAAATAGTTCCCAATTAAATTTGGTTTTTTTGACCGAAACTAGTGTATAATATACTATGATTTTTTACCGAAACTTGCATTACAAAAAGTTTCATAGAATCCAATTTTAATTTGATTTTATGCATGGACTTCCATCATAACCTTCCCTTTTAAAATATATAAATGATATGTGAAGTTTCTTATCATTTAGAACAATCCACGATTTAATTTGATTTTTTACCGAAACTAGTATAAACTAGTGTATAATATACTATGATTTTTGACCGAAACTTTCATTTCAAAAAGTTTCATAGGATCTAATTTTCATATGATTTATTTGCATGGACTTCCATCATAACCTTCACTCTTAACATATATAAATGATATGTGAAGTCTCGTATCATTTCAATTAGTCCCCAATTAAATTTGATTTTTTTGACCGAAACTAGTGTATAATATACTATGATTTTTGACAAAAACATGCATTTCAAAAAGTTTCATAGAATCGAATTTTCGGATGATTTTTTGCATGGACTTCCATCATAACCTTCCCTCGTGAAATATATAAATGATATTAGAAGTTTCGTATCATTTCGAACAGTCCCCAAATTAATTTGATTTTTGAACGAAACTAGTATAAACTAGTGTATAATATACTATGATTTTTGACTGAAACTTGCATTTCGCAAATTTTCATAGAATCTAGTTTTTAGATGATTTCTTTGCATAGACTTCCATCATAACCTTCCCTCTTAACATATATAAATGATCTGAAAAGTCTCGTATCATTTCAAATAGTCCCCAATTAAATTTTATTTTTTTGACCGAAACTAGTATAAACTAGTGTATAATATACATTGATTTTTGACCGAAACTTGCATTTAAAAAAATTTAATAGAATTTAATTTTTCAGATAATTTTTTTGCATGGACTTCCATTATAACCTTCCATCTTAACATATATAAATGATATGTGAAGTCTCGTATCATTTCAAATAGTCCCCAATTAAATTTGAGTTTTTTGACCGAAACTAGTGTATAATATACTATGATTTTTGACCGAAATATGCATTTAAAAAAATTTCATAGAATCTAATTTTCAGATAATATTTTTGCATGGACTTCCATCATAACCTTCCCTCTTAACATATATAAATGATATGTGAAGTCTCGTATCATTTCAAATAGTTCCCAATTAAATTTGGTTTTTTTGACCGAAACTAGTGTATAATATACTATGATTTTTTACCGAAACTTGCATTACAAAAAGTTTCATAGAATCCAATTTTAATTTGATTTTATGCATGGACTTCCATCATAACCTTCCCTTTTAAAATATATAAATGATATGTGAAGTTTCTTATCATTTAGAACAATCCCCGATTTAATTTGATTTTTTACCGAAACTAGTATAAACTAGTGTATAATATACTATGATTTTTGACCGAAACTTTCATTTCAAAAAGTTTCATAGGATCTAATTTTCATATGATTTATTTGCATGGACTTCCATCATAACCTTCACTCTTAACATATATAAATGATATGTGAAGTCTCGTATCATTTCAATTAGTCCCCAATTAAATTTGATTTTTTTGACCGAAACTAGTGTATAATATACTATGATTTTTGACAAAAACATGCATTTCAAAAAGTTTCATAGAATCGAATTTTCGGATGATTTTTTGCATGGACTTCCATCATAACCTTCCCTCGTGAAATATATAAATGATATTAGAAGTTTCGTATCATTTCGAACAGTCCCCAAATTAATTTGATTTTTGAACGAAACTAGTATAAACTAGTGTATAATATACTATGATTTTTGACTGAAACTTGCATTTCGCAAATTTTCATAGAATCTAGTTTTTAGATGATTTCTTTGCATGGACTTCCATCATAACCTTCCCTCTTAACATATATAAATGATCTGAAAAGTCTCGTATCATTTCAAATAGTCCCCAATTAAATTTTATTTTTTTGACCGAAACTAGTATAAACTAGTGTATAATATACATTGATTTTTGACCGAAACTTGCATTTAAAAAAATTTAATAGAATTTAATTTTCAGATAATTTTTTTGCATGGACTTCCATTATAACCTTCCATCTTAACATATATAAATGATATGTGAAGTCTCGTATCATTTCAAATAGTCCCCAATTAAATTTGAGTTTTTTGACCGAAACTAGTGTATAATATATTATGATTTTTGACCGAAATATGCATTTAAAAAAATTTCATAGAATCTAATTTTCAGATAATATTTTTGCATGGACTTCCATCATAACCTTCCCTCTTAACATATATAAATGATATGTGAAGTCTCGTATCATTTCAAATAGTTCCCAATTAAATTTGGTTTTTTTGACCGAAACTAGTGTATAATATACTATGATTTTTTACCGAAACTTGCATTACAAAAAGTTTCATAGAATCCAATTTTAATTTGATTTTATGCATGGACTTCCATCATAACCTTCCCTTTTAAAATATATAAATGATATGTGAAGTTTCTTATCATTTAGAACAATCCACGATTTAATTTGATTTTTTACCGAAACTAGTATAAACTAGTGTATAATATACTATGATTTTTGACCGAAACTTTCATTTCAAAAAGTTTCATAGGATCTAATTTTCATATGATTTATTTGCATGGACTTCCATCATAACCTTCACTCTTAACATATATAAATGATATGTGAAGTCTCGTATCATTTCAATTAGTCCCCAATTAAATTTGATTTTTTTGACCGAAACTAGTGTATAATATACTATGATTTTTGACAAAAACATGCATTTCAAAAAGTTTCATAGAATCGAATTTTCGGATGATTTTTTGCATGGACTTCCATCATAACCTTCCCTCGTGAAATATATAAATGATATTAGAAGTTTCGTATCATTTCGAACAGTCCCCAAATTAATTTTATTTTTGAACGAAACTAGTATAAACTAGTGTATAATATACTATGATTTTTGACTGAAACTTGCATTTCGCAAATTTTCATAGAATCTAGTTTTTAGATGATTTCTTTGCATAGACTTCCATCATAACCTTCCCTCTTAACATATATAAATGATCTGAAAAGTCTCGTATCATTTCAAATAGTCCCCAATTAAATTTTATTTTTTTGACCGAAACTAGTATAAACTAGTGTATAATATACATTGATTTTTGACCGAAACTTGCATTTAAAAAAATTTCATAGAATTTAATTTTCAGATAATTTTTTTGCATGGACTTCCATTATAACCTTCCATCTTAACATATATAAATGATATGTGAAGTCTCGTATCATTTCAAATAGTCCCCAATTAAATTTGAGTTTTTTGACCGAAACGAGTGTATAATATACTATGATTTTTGACCGAAATATGCATTTAAAAAAATTTCATAGAATCTAATTTTCAGATAATATTTTTGCATGGACTTCCATCATAACCTTCCCTCTTAACATATATAAATGATATGTGAAGTCTCGTATCATTTCAAATAGTTCCCAATTAAATTTGGTTTTTTTGACCGAAACTAGTGTATTATATACTATGATTTTTTACCGAAACTTGCATTACAAAAAGTTTCATAGAATCCAATTTTAATTTGATTTTATGCATGGACTTCCATCATAACCTTCCCTTTTAAAATATATAAATGATATGTGAAGTTTCTTATCATTTAGAACAATCCCCGATTTAATTTGATTTTTTACCGAAACTAGTATAAACTAGTGTATAATATACTATGATTTTTGACCGAAACTTTCATTTCAAAAAGTTTCATAGGATCTAATTTTCATATGATTTATTTGCATGGACTTCCATCATAACCTTCACTCTTAACATATATAAATGATATGTGAAGTCTCGTATCATTTCAATTAGTCCCCAATTAAATTTGATTTTTTTGACCGAAACTAGTGTATAATATACTATGATTTTTGACAAAAACATGCATTTCAAAAAGTTTCATAGAATCGAATTTTCGGATGATTTTTTGCATGGACTTCCATCATAACCTTCCCTCGTGAAATATATAAATGATATTAGAAGTTTCGTATCATTTCGAACAGTCCCCAAATTAATTTGATTTTTGAACGAAACTAGTATAAACTAGTGTATAATATACTATGATTTTTGACTGAAACTTGCATTTCGCAAATTTTCATAGAATCTAGTTTTTAGATGATTTCTTTGCATGGACTTCCATCATAACCTTCCCTCTTAACATATATAAATGATCTGAAAAGTCTCGTATCATTTCAAATAGTCCCCAATTAAATTTTATTTTTTTGACCGAAACTAGTATAAACTAGTGTATAATATACATTGATTTTTGACCGAAACTTGCATTTAAAAAAATTTCATAGAATTTAATTTTCAGATAATTTTTTTGCATGGACTTCCATTATAACCTTCCATCTTAACATATATAAATGATATGTGAAGTCTCGTATCATTTCAAATAGTCCCCAATTAAATTTGAGTTTTATGACCGAAACTAGTGTATAATATACTATGATTTTTGACCGAAATATGCATTTAAAAAAATTTCATAGAATCTAATTTTCAGATAATATTTTTGCATGGACTTCCATCATAACCTTCCCTCTTAACATATATAAATGATATGTGAAGTCTCGTATCATTTCAAATAGTTCCCAATTAAATTTGGTTTTTTTGACCGAAACTAGTGTATAATATACTATGATTTTTTACCGAAACTTGCATTACAAAAAGTTTCATAGAATCGAATTTTAATTTGATTTTTTGCTTGGACTTCCATCATAACCTTCCCTTTTAAAATATATAAATGATATGTGAAGTTTCTTATCATTTAGAACAATCCCCGATTTAATTTGATTTTTTACCGAAACTAGTATAAACTAGTGTATAATATACTATGATTTTTGACCGAAACTTTCATTTCAAAAAGTTTCATAGGATCTAATTTTCATATGATTTATTTGCATGGACTTCCATCATAACCTTCACTCTTAACATATATAAATGATATGTGAAGTCTCGTATCATTTCAATTAGTCCCCAATTAAATTTGATTTTTTTGACCGAAACTAGTGTATAATATACTATGATTTTTGACAAAAACATGCATTTCAAAAAGTTTCATAGAATCGAATTTTCGGATGATTTTTTGCATGGACTTCCATCATAACCTTCCCTCGTGAAATATATAAATGATATTAGAAGTTTCGTATCATTTCGAACAGTCCCCAAATTAATTTGATTTTTGAACGAAACTAGTATAAACTAGTGTATAATATACTATGATTTTTGACTGAAACTTGCATTTCGCAAATTTTCATAGAATCTAGTTTTTAGATGATTTCTTTGCATAGACTTCCATCATAACCTTCCCTCTTAACATATATAAATGATCTGAAAAGTCTCGTATCATTTCAAATAGTCCCCAATTAAATTTTATTTTTTTGACCGAAACTAGTATAAACTAGTGTATAATATACATTGATTTTTGACCGAAACTTGCATTTAAAAAAATTTCATAGAATTTAATTTTCAGATAATTTTTTTGCATGGACTTCCATTATAACCTTCCATCTTAACATATATAAATGATATGTGAAGTCTCGTATCATTTCAAATAGTCCCCAATTAAATTTGAGTTTTTTGACCGAAACTAGTGTATAATATACTATGATTTTTGACCGAAATATGCATTTAAAAAAATTTCATAGAATCTAATTTTCAGATAATATTTTTGCATGGACTTCCATCATAACCTTCCCTCTTAACATATATAAATGATATGTGAAGTCTCGTATCATTTCAAATAGTTCCCAATTAAATTTGGTTTTTTTGACCGAAACTAGTGTATAATATACTATGATTTTTTACCGAAACTTGCATTACAAAAAGTTTCATAGAATTCAATTTTAATTTGATTTTATGCATGGACTTCCATCATAACCTTCCCTTTTAAAATATATAAATGATATGTGAAGTTTCTTATCATTTAGAACAATCCCCGATTTAATTTGATTTTTTACCGAAACTAGTATAAACTAGTGTATAATATACTATGATTTTTGACCGAAACTTTCATTTCAAAAAGTTTCATAGGATCTAATTTTCATATGATTTATTTGCATGGACTTCCATCATAACCTTCACTCTTAACATATATAAATGATATGTGAAGTCTCGTATCATTTCAATTAGTCCCCAATTAAATTTGATTTTTTTGACCGAAACTAGTGTATAATATACTATGATTTTTGACAAAAACATGCATTTCAAAAAGTTTCATAGAATCGAATTTTCGGATGATTTTTTGCATGGACTTCCATCATAACCTTCCCTCGTGAAATATATAAATGATATTAGAAGTTTCGTATCATTTCGAACAGTCCCCAAATTAATTTGATTTTTGAACGAAACTAGTATAAACTAGTGTATAATATACTATGATTTTTGACTGAAACTTGCATTTCGCAAATTTTCATAGAATCTAGTTTTTAGATGATTTCTTTGCATAGACTTCCATCATAACCTTCCCTCTTAACATATATAAATGATCTGAAAAGTCTCGTATCATTTCAAATTGTCCCCAATTAAATTTTATTTTTTTGACCGAAACTAGTATAAACTAGTGTATAATATACATTGATTTT
Organism: Lathyrus aphaca; assembly: GCA_963966055.1. Lineage (NCBI taxonomy): Eukaryota > Viridiplantae > Streptophyta > Magnoliopsida > Fabales > Fabaceae > Lathyrus > Lathyrus aphaca. The sequence continues at coordinate 588,437,050 of OZ014521.1, forward strand.
TGACCGAAACTTGCATTTAAAAAAATTTAATAGAATTTAATTTTCAGATAATTTTTTTGCATGGACTTCCATTATAACCTTCCATCTTAACATATATAAATGATATGTGAAGTCTCGTATCATTTCAAATAGTCCCCAATTAAATTTGAGTTTTTTGACCGAAACTAGTGTATAATATACTATGATTTTTGACCGAAATATGCATTTAAAAAAATTTCATAGAATCTAATTTTCAGATAATATTTTTGCATGGACTTCCATCATAACCTTCCCTCTTAACATATATAAATGATATGTGAAGTCTCGTATCATTTCAAATAGTTCCCAATTAAATTTGGTTTTTTTGACCGAAACTAGTGTATAATATACTATGATTTTTTACCGAAACTTGCATTACAAAAAGTTTCATAGAATCCAATTTTAATTTGATTTTATGCATGGACTTCCATCATAACCTTCCCTTTTAAAATATATAAATGATATGTGAAGTTTCTTATCATTTAGAACAATCCACGATTTAATTTGATTTTTTACCGAAACTAGTATAAACTAGTGTATAATATACTATGATTTTTGACCGAAACTTTCATTTCAAAAAGTTTCATAGGATCTAATTTTCATATGATTTATTTGCATGGACTTCCATCATAACCTTCACTCTTAACATATATAAATGATATGTGAAGTCTCGTATCATTTCAATTAGTCCCCAATTAAATTTGATTTTTTTGACCGAAACTAGTGTATAATATACTATGATTTTTGACAAAAACATGCATTTCAAAAAGTTTCATAGAATCGAATTTTCGGATGATTTTTTGCATGGACTTCCATCATAACCTTCCCTCGTGAAATATATAAATGATATTAGAAGTTTCGTATCATTTCGAACAGTCCCCAAATTAATTTGATTTTTGAACGAAACTAGTATAAACTAGTGTATAATATACTATGATTTTTGACTGAAACTTGCATTTCGCAAATTTTCATAGAATCTAGTTTTTAGATGATTTCTTTGCATAGACTTCCATCATAACCTTCCCTCTTAACATATATAAATGATCTGAAAAGTCTCGTATCATTTCAAATAGTCCCCAATTAAATTTTATTTTTTTGACCGAAACTAGTATAAACTAGTGTATAATATACATTGATTTTTGACCGAAACTTGCATTTAAAAAAATTTAATAGAATTTAATTTTTCAGATAATTTTTTTGCATGGACTTCCATTATAACCTTCCATCTTAACATATATAAATGATATGTGAAGTCTCGTATCATTTCAAATAGTCCCCAATTAAATTTGAGTTTTTTGACCGAAACTAGTGTATAATATACTATGATTTTTGACCGAAATATGCATTTAAAAAAATTTCATAGAATCTAATTTTCAGATAATATTTTTGCATGGACTTCCATCATAACCTTCCCTCTTAACATATATAAATGATATGTGAAGTCTCGTATCATTTCAAATAGTTCCCAATTAAATTTGGTTTTTTTGACCGAAACTAGTGTATAATATACTATGATTTTTTACCGAAACTTGCATTACAAAAAGTTTCATAGAATCCAATTTTAATTTGATTTTATGCATGGACTTCCATCATAACCTTCCCTTTTAAAATATATAAATGATATGTGAAGTTTCTTATCATTTAGAACAATCCCCGATTTAATTTGATTTTTTACCGAAACTAGTATAAACTAGTGTATAATATACTATGATTTTTGACCGAAACTTTCATTTCAAAAAGTTTCATAGGATCTAATTTTCATATGATTTATTTGCATGGACTTCCATCATAACCTTCACTCTTAACATATATAAATGATATGTGAAGTCTCGTATCATTTCAATTAGTCCCCAATTAAATTTGATTTTTTTGACCGAAACTAGTGTATAATATACTATGATTTTTGACAAAAACATGCATTTCAAAAAGTTTCATAGAATCGAATTTTCGGATGATTTTTTGCATGGACTTCCATCATAACCTTCCCTCGTGAAATATATAAATGATATTAGAAGTTTCGTATCATTTCGAACAGTCCCCAAATTAATTTGATTTTTGAACGAAACTAGTATAAACTAGTGTATAATATACTATGATTTTTGACTGAAACTTGCATTTCGCAAATTTTCATAGAATCTAGTTTTTAGATGATTTCTTTGCATAGACTTCCATCATAACCTTCCCTCTTAACATATATAAATGATCTGAAAAGTCTCGTATCATTTCAAATAGTCCCCAATTAAATTTTATTTTTTTGACCGAAACTAGTATAAACTAGTGTATAATATACATTGATTTTTGACCGAAACTTGCATTTAAAAAAATTTCATAGAATTTAATTTTCAGATAATTTTTTTGCATGGACTTCCATTATAACCTTCCATCTTAACATATATAAATGATATGTGAAGTCTCGTATCATTTCAAATAGTCCCCAATTAAATTTGAGTTTTTTGACCGAAACTAGTGTATAATATACTATGATTTTTGACCGAAATATGCATTTAAAAAAATTTCATAGAATCTAATTTTCAGATAATATTTTTGCATGGACTTCCATCATAACCTTCCCTCTTAACATATATAAATGATATGTGAAGTCTCGTATCATTTCAAATAGTTCCCAATTAAATTTGGTTTTTTTGACCGAAACTAGTGTATAATATACTATGATTTTTTACCGAAACTTGCATTACAAAAAGTTTCATAGAATTCAATTTTAATTTGATTTTATGCATGGACTTCCATCATAACCTTCCCTTTTAAAATATATAAATGATATGTGAAGTTTCTTATCATTTAGAACAATCCCCGATTTAATTTGATTTTTTACCGAAACTAGTATAAACTAGTGTATAATATACTATGATTTTTGACCGAAACTTTCATTTCAAAAAGTTTCATAGGATCTAATTTTCATATGATTTATTTGCATGGACTTCCATCATAACCTTCACTCTTAACATATATAAATGATATGTGAAGTCTCGTATCATTTCAATTAGTCCCCAATTAAATTTGATTTTTTTGACCGAAACTAGTGTATAATATACTATGATTTTTGACAAAAACATGCATTTCAAAAAGTTTCATAGAATCGAATTTTCGGATGATTTTTTGCATGGACTTCCATCATAACCTTCCCTCGTGAAATATATAAATGATATTAGAAGTTTCGTATCATTTCGAACAGTCCCCAAATTAATTTGATTTTTGAACGAAACTAGTATAAACTAGTGTATAATATACTATGATTTTTGACTGAAACTTGCATTTCGCAAATTTTCATAGAATCTAGTTTTTAGATGATTTCTTTGCATAGACTTCCATCATAACCTTCCCTCTTAACATATATAAATGATCTGAAAAGTCTCGTATCATTTCAAATTGTCCCCAATTAAATTTTATTTTTTTGACCGAAACTAGTATAAACTAGTGTATAATATACATTGATTTTTGACCGAAACTTGCATTTAAAAAAATTTAATAGAATTTAATTTTCAGATAATTTTTTTGCATGGACTTCCATTATAACCTTCCATCTTAACATATATAAATGATATGTGAAGTCTCGTATCATTTCAAATAGTCCCCAATTAAATTTGAGTTTTTTGACCGAAACTAGTGTATAATATACTATGATTTTTGACCGAAATATGCATTTAAAAAAATTTCATAGAATCTAATTTTCAGATAATATTTTTGCATGGACTTCCATCATAACCTTCCCTCTTAACATATATAAATGATATGTGAAGTCTCGTATCATTTCAAATAGTTCCCAATTAAATTTGGTTTTTTTGACCGAAACTAGTGTATAATATACTATGATTTTTTACCGAAACTTGCATTACAAAAAGTTTCATAGAATCCAATTTTAATTTGATTTTATGCATGGACTTCCATCATAACCTTCCCTTTTAAAATATATAAATGATATGTGAAGTTTCTTATCATTTAGAACAATCCACGATTTAATTTGATTTTTTACCGAAACTAGTATAAACTAGTGTATAATATACTATGATTTTTGACCGAAACTTTCATTTCAAAAAGTTTCATAGGATCTAATTTTCATATGATTTATTTGCATGGACTTCCATCATAACCTTCACTCTTAACATATATAAATGATATGTGAAGTCTCGTATCATTTCAATTAGTCCCCAATTAAATTTGATTTTTTTGACCGAAACTAGTGTATAATATACTATGATTTTTGACAAAAACATGCATTTCAAAAAGTTTCATAGAATCGAATTTTCGGATGATTTTTTGCATGGACTTCCATCATAACCTTCCCTCGTGAAATATATAAATGATATTAGAAGTTTCGTATCATTTCGAACAGTCCCCAAATTAATTTGATTTTTGAACGAAACTAGTATAAACTAGTGTATAATATACTATGATTTTTGACTGAAACTTGCATTTCGCAAATTTTCATAGAATCTAGTTTTTAGATGATTTCTTTGCATAGACTTCCATCATAACCTTCCCTCTTAACATATATAAATGATCTGAAAAGTCTCGTATCATTTCAAATAGTCCCCAATTAAATTTTATTTTTTTGACCGAAACTAGTATAAACTAGTGTATAATATACATTGATTTTTGACCGAAACTTGCATTTAAAAAAATTTAATAGAATTTAATTTTTCAGATAATTTTTTTGCATGGACTTCCATTATAACCTTCCATCTTAACATATATAAATGATATGTGAAGTCTCGTATCATTTCAAATAGTCCCCAATTAAATTTGAGTTTTTTGACCGAAACTAGTGTATAATATACTATGATTTTTGACCGAAATATGCATTTAAAAAAATTTCATAGAATCTAATTTTCAGATAATATTTTTGCATGGACTTCCATCATAACCTTCCCTCTTAACATATATAAATGATATGTGAAGTCTCGTATCATTTCAAATAGTTCCCAATTAAATTTGGTTTTTTTGTACCGAAACTAGTGTATAATATACTATGATTTTTTACCGAAACTTGCATTACAAAAAGTTTCATAGAATCCAATTTTAATTTGATTTTATGCATGGACTTCCATCATAACCTTCCCTTTTAAAATATATAAATGATATGTGAAGTTTCTTATCATTTAGAACAATCCACGATTTAATTTGATTTTTTACCGAAACTAGTATAAACTAGTGTATAATATACTATGATTTTTGACCGAAACTTTCATTTCAAATAGTTTCATAGGATCTAATTTTCATATGATTTATTTGCATGGACTTCCATCATAACCTTCACTCTTAACATATATAAATGATATGTGAAGTCTCGTATCATTTCAATTAGTCCCCAATTAAATTTGATTTTTTTGACCGAAACTAGTGTATAATATACTATGATTTTTGACAAAAACATGCATTTCAAAAAGTTTCATAGAATCGAATTTTCGGATGATTTTTTGCATGGACTTCCATCATAACCTTCCCTCGTGAAATATATAAATGATATTAGAAGTTTCGTATCATTTCGAACAGTCCCCAAATTAATTTGATTTTTGAACGAAACTAGTATAAACTAGTGTATAATATACTATGATTTTTGACTGAAACTTGCATTTCGCAAATTTTCATAGAATCTAGTTTTTAGATGATTTCTTTGCATAGACTTCCATCATAACATTCCCTCTTAACATATATAAATGATCTGAAAAGTCTCGTATCATTTCAAATAGTCCCCAATTAAATTTTATTTTTTTGACCGAAACTAGTATAAACTAGTGTATAATATACATTGATTTTTGACCGAAACTTGCATTTAAAAAAATTTCATAGAATTTAATTTTCAGATAATTTTTTTGCATGGACTTCCATTATAACCTTCCATCTTAACATATATAAATGATATGTGAAGTCTCGTATCATTTCAAATAGTCCCCAATTAAATTTGAGTTTTTTGACCGAAACTAGTGTATAATATACTATGATTTTTGACCGAAATATGCATTTAAAAAAATTTCATAGAATCTAATTTTCAGATAATATTTTTGCATGGACTTCCATCATAACCTTCCCTCTTAACATATATAAATGATATGTGAAGTCTCGTATCATTTCAAATAGTTCCCAATTAAATTTAGTTTTTTTGACCGAAACTAGTGTATAATATACTATGATTTTTTACCGAAACTTGCATTACAAAAAGTTTCATAGAATTCAATTTTAATTTGATTTTATGCATGGACTTCCATCATAACCTTCCCTTTTAAAATATATAAATGATATGTGAAGTTTCTTATCATTTAGAACAATCCCCGATTTAATTTGATTTTTTACCGAAACTAGTATAAACTAGTGTATAATATACTATGATTTTTGACCGAAACTTTCATTTCAAAAAGTTTCATAGGATCTAATTTTCATATGATTTATTTGCATGGACTTCCATCATAACCTTCACTCTTAACATATATAAATGATATGTGAAGTCTCGTATCATTTCAATTAGTCCCCAATTAAATTTGATTTTTTTGACTGAAACTAGTGTATAATATACTATGATTTTTGACAAAAACATGCATTTCAAAAAGTTTCATAGAATCGAATTTTCGGATGATTTTTTGCATGGACTTCCATCATAACCTTCCCTCGTGAAATATATAAATGATATTAGAAGTTTCGTATCATTTCGAACAGTCCCCAAATTAATTTGATTTTTGAACGAAACTAGTATAAACTAGTGTATAATATACTATGATTTTTGACTGAAACTTGCATTTCGCAAATTTTCATAGAATCTAGTTTTTAGATGATTTCTTTGCATAGACTTCCATCATAACCTTCCCTCTTAACATATATAAATGATCTGAAAAGTCTCGTATCATTTCAAATAGTCCCCAATTAAATTTTATTTTTTTGACCGAAACTAGTATAAACTAGTGTATAATATACATTGATTTTTGACCGAAACTTGCATTTAAAAAAATTTCATAGAATTTAATTTTCAGATAATTTTTTTGCATGGACTTCCATTATAACCTTCCATCTTAACATATATAAATGATATGTGAAGTCTCGTATCATTTCAAATAGTCCCCAATTAAATTTGAGTTTTTTGACCGAAACTAGTGTATAATATACTATGATTTTTGACCGAAATATGCATTTAAAAAAATTTCATAGAATCTAATTTTCAGATAATATTTTTGCATGGACTTCCATCATAACCTTCCCTCTTAACATATATAAATGATATGTGAAGTCTCGTATCATTTCAAATAGTTCCCAATTAAATTTGGTTTTTTTGACCGAAACTAGTGTATAATATACTATGATTTTTTACCGAAACTTGCATTACAAAAAGTTTCATAGAATCCAATTTTAATTTGATTTTATGCATGGACTTCCATCATAACCTTCCCTTTTAAAATATATAAATGATATGTGAAGTTTCTTATCATTTAGAACAATCCCCGATTTAATTTGATTTTTTACCGAAACTAGTATAAACTAGTGTATAATATACTATGATTTTTGACCGAAACTTTCATTTCAAAAAGTTTCATAGGATCTAATTTTCATATGATTTATTTGCATGGACTTCCATCATAACCTTCACTCTTAACATATATAAATGATATGTGAAGTCTCGTATCATTTCAATTAGTCCCCAATTAAATTTGATTTTTTTGACCGAAACTAGTGTATAATATACTATGATTTTTGACAAAAACATGCATTTCAAAAAGTTTCATAGAATCGAATTTTCGGATGATTTTTTGCATGGACTTCCATCATAACCTTCCCTCGTGAAATATATAAATGATATTAGAAGTTTCGTATCATTTCGAACAGTCCCCAAATTAATTTGATTTTTGAACGAAACTAGTATAAACTAGTGTATAATATACTATGATTTTTGACTGAAACTTGCATTTCGCAAATTTTCATAGAATCTAGTTTTTAGATGATTTCTTTGCATAGACTTCCATCATAACCTTCCCTCTTAACATATATAAATGATCTGAAAAGTCTCGTATCATTTCAAATAGTCCCCAATTAAATTTTATTTTTTTGACCGAAACTAGTATAAACTAGTGTATAATATACATTGATTTTTGACCGAAACTTGCATTTAAAAAAATTTCATAGAATTTAATTTTCAGATAATTTTTTTGCATGGACTTCCATTATAACCTTCCATCTTAACATATATAAATGATATGTAAAGTCTCATATCATTTCAAATAGTCCCCAATTAAATTTGAGTTTTTTGACCGAAACTAGTGTATAATATACTATGATTTTTGACCGAAATATGCATTTAAAAAAATTTCATAGAATCTAATTTTCAGATAATATTTTTGCATGGACTTCCATCATAACCTTCCCTCTTAACATATATAAATGATATGTGAAGTCTCGTATCATTTCAAATAGTTCCCAATTAAATTTGGTTTTTTTGACCGAAACTAGTGTATAATATACTATGATTTTTTACCGAAACTTGCATTACAAAAAGTTTCATAGAATCCAATTTTAATTTGATTTTATGCATGGACTTCCATCATAACCTTCCCTTTTAAAATATATAAATGATATGTGAAGTTTCTTATCATTTAGAACAATCCCCGATTTAATTTGATTTTTTACCGAAACTAGTATAAACTAGTGTATAATATACTATGATTTTTGACCGAAACTTTCATTTCAAAAAGTTTCATAGGATCTAATTTTCATATGATTTATTTGCATGGACTTCCATCATAACCTTCACTCTTAACATATATAAATGATATGTGAAGTCTCGTATCATTTCAATTAGTCCCCAATTAAATTTGATTTTTTTGACCGAAACTAGTGTATAATATACTATGATTTTTGACAAAAACATGCATTTCAAAAAGTTTCATAGAATCGAATTTTCGGATGATTTTTTGCATGGACTTCCATCATAACCTTCCCTCGTGAAATATATAAATGATATTAGAAGTTTCGTATCATTTCGAACAGTCCCCAAATTAATTTGATTTTTGAACGAAACTAGTATAAACTAGTGTATAATATACTATGATTTTTGACTGAAACTTGCATTTCGCAAATTTTCATAGAATCTAGTTTTTAGATGATTTCTTTGCATAGACTTCCATCATAACCTTCCCTCTTAACATATATAAATGATCTGAAAAGTCTCGTATCATTTCAAATAGTCCCCAATTAAATTTTATTTTTTTGACCGAAACTAGTATAAACTAGTGTATAATATACATTGATTTTTGACCGAAACTTGCATTTAAAAAAATTTCATAGAATTTAATTTTCAGATAATTTTTTTGCATGGACTTCCATTATAACCTTCCATCTTAACATATATAAATGATATGTAAAGTCTCGTATCATTTCAAATAGTCCCCAATTAAATTTGAGTTTTTTGACCGAAACTAGTGTATAATATACTATGATTTTTGACCGAAATATGCATTTAAAAAAATTTCATAGAATCTAATTTTCAGATAATATTTTTGCATGGACTTCCATCATAACCTTCCCTCTTAACATATATAAATGATATGTGAAGTCTCGTATCATTTCAAATAGTTCCCAATTAAATTTGGTTTTTTTGACCGAAACTAGTGTATAATATACTATGATTTGTTACCGAAACTTGCATTACAAAAAGTTTCATAGAATCCAATTTTAATTTGATTTTATGCATGGACTTCCATCATAACCTTCCCTTTTAAAATATATAAATGATATGTGAAGTTTCTTATCATTTAGAACAATCCCCGATTTAATTTGATTTTTTACCGAAACTAGTATAAACAAGTGTATAATATACTATGATTTTTGACCGAAACTTTCATTTCAAAAAGTTTCATAGGATCTAATTTTCATATGATTTATTTGCATGGACTTCCATCATAACCTTCACTCTTAACATATATAAATGATATGTGAAGTCTCGTATCATTTCAATTAGTCCCCAATTAAATTTGATTTTTTTGACCGAAACTAGTGTATAATATACTATGATTTTTGACAAAAACATGCATTTCAAAAAGTTTCATAGAATCGAATTTTCGGATGATTTTTTGCATGGACTTCCATCATAACCTTCCCTCGTGAAATATATAAATGATATTAGATGTTTCGTATCATTTCGAACAGTCCCCAAATTAATTTGATTTTTGAACGAAACTAGTATAAACTAGTGTATAATATACTATGATTTTTGACTGAAACTTGCATTTCGCAAATTTTCATAGAATCTAGTTTTTAGATGATTTATTTGCATGGACTTCCATCATAACCTTCCCTCTTAACATATATAAATGATCTGAAAAGTCTCGTATCATTTCAAATAGTCCCCAATTAAATTTTATTTTTTTGACCGAAACTAGTATAAACTAGTGTATAATATACATTGATTTTTGACCGAAACTTGCATTTAAAAAAATTTCATAGAATTTAATTTTCAGATAATTTTTTTGCATGGACTTCCATTATAACCTTCCATCTTAACATATATAAATGATATGTGAAGTCTCGTATCATTTCAAATAGTCCCCAATTAAATTTGAGTTTTTTGACCGAAACTAGTGTATAATATACTATGATTTTTGACCGAAATATGCATTTAAAAAAATTTCATAGAATCTAATTTTCAGATAATATTTTTGCATGGACTTCCATCATAACCTTCCCTCTTAACATATATAAATGATATGTAAAGTCTCGTATCATTTCAAATAGTTCCCAATTAAATTTGGTTTTTTTGACCGAAACTAGTGTATAATATACTATGATTTTTTACCGAAACTTGCATTACAAAAAGTTTCATAGAATCCAATTTTAATTTGATTTTTTGCATGGACTTCCATCATAACCTTCCCTTTTAAAATATATAAATGATATGTGAAGTTTCTTATCATTTAGAACAATCCCCGATTTAATTTGATTTTTTACCGAAACTAGTATAAACTAGTGTATAATATACTATGATTTTTGACCGAAACTTTCATTTCAAAAAGTTTCATAGGATCTAATTTTCATATGATTTATTTGCATGGACTTCCATCATAACCTTCACTCTTAACATATATAAATGATATGTGAAGTCTCGTATCATTTCAATTAGTCCCCAATTAAATTTGATTTTTTTGTCCAAAACTAGTGTATAATATACTATGATTTTTGACAAAAACATGCATTTCAAAAAGTTTCATAGAATCGAATTTTCGGATGATTTTTTGCATGGACTTCCATCATAACCTTCCCTCGTGAAATATATAAATGATATTAGAAGTTTCGTATCATTTCGAACAGTCCCCAAATTAATTTGATTTTTGAACGAAACAAGTATAAACTAGTGTATAATATACTATGATTTTTTACTGAAACTTGCATTTCGCAAATTTTCATAGAATCTAGTTTTTAGATGATTTTTTTGCATGGACTTCCATCATAACATTCCCTCTTAACATATATAAATGATCTGAAAAGTCTCGTATCATTTCAAATATTCCCCAATTAAATTTTATTTTTTTGACCGAAACTAGTATAAACTAGTGTATAATATACATTGATTTTTGACCGAAACTTGCATTTAAAAAAAATTCATAGAATCTAATTTTCAGATAATTTTTTTGCATGGACTTCCATTATAACCTTCCATCTTAACATATATAAATGATATGTGAAGTCTCGTATCATTTCAAATAGTCCCCAATTAAATTTGAGTTTTTTGACCGAAACTAGTGTATAATATACTATGATTTTTGACCGAAATATGCATTTAAAAAAATTTCATAGAATCTAATTTTCAGATAATATTTTTGCATGGACTTCCATCATAACCTTCCCTCTTAACATATATAAATGATATGTGAAGTCTCGTATCATTTCAAATAGTCCCCAATTAAATTTTAGTTTTTTGACCGAAACTAGTGTATAATATACTATGATTTTTGACCGAAACATGCATTTAAAAAAATTTCATAGAATCTAATTTTTAGATAATATTTTTGCATGGACTTCCATCATAACCTTCCCTCTTAACATATATAAATGATATGTGAAGTCTCGTATCATTTCAAATAGTCCCCAATTAAATTTGGTTTTTTTGACCGAAACTAGTGTATAATATACTATGATTTTTTACCGAAACTTGCATTACAAAAAGTTTCATAGAATCCAATTTTAATTTGATTTTTTGCATGGACTTCCATCATAACCTTCCCTTTTAAAATATATAAATGATATGTGAAGTTTCTTATCATTTAGAACAATCCCCGATTTAATTTGATTTTTTACCGAAACTAGTATAAACTAGTGTATAATATACTATGATTTTTGACCGAAACTTTCATTTCAAAAAGTATCATAGGATCTAATTTTCATATGATTTATTTGCATGGACTTCCATCATAACCTTCACTCTTAACATATATAAATGATATGTGAAGTCTCGTATCATTTCAATTAGTCCCCAATTAAATTTGATTTTTTTGACCGAAACTAGTGTATAATATACTATGATTTTTGACAAAAACATGCATTTCAAAAAGTTTCATAGAATCGAATTTTCGGATGAATTTTTGCATGGACTTCCATCATAACCTTCCCTCGTGAAATATATAAATGATATTAGAAGTTTCGTATCATTTCGAACAGTCCCCAAATTAATTTGATTTTTGAACGAAACTAGTATAAACTAGTGTATAATATACTATGATTTTTTACTGAAACTTGCATTTCGCAAATTTTCATAGAATCTAGTTTTTAGATGATTTCTTTGCATGGACTTCCATCATAACCTTCCCTCTTAACATATATAAATGATCTGAAAAGTCTCGTATCATTTCAAATAGTCCCCAATTAAATTTTATTTTTTTGACCGAAACTAGTATAAACTAGTGTATAATATACATTGATTTTTGACCGAAACTTGCATTTAAAAAAATTTCATAGAATTTAATTTTCAGATAATTTTTTTGCATGGACTTCCATTATAACCTTCCATCTTAACATATATAAATGATATGTGAAGTCTCGTATCATTTCAAATAGTCCCCAATTAAATTTGAGTTTTTTGACAGAAACTAGTGTATAATATAATATGATTTTTGACCGAAATATGCATTTAAAAAAATTTCATAGAATCTAATTTTCAGATAATATTTTTGCATGGACTTCCATCATAACCTTCCCTCTTAACATATATAAATGATATGTGAAGTCTCGTATCATTTCAAATAGTTCCCAATTAAATTTGGTTTTTTTGACCGAAACTAGTGTATAATATACTATGATTTTTTACCGAAACTTGCATTACAAAAAGTTTCATAGAATCCAATTTTAATTTGATTTTTTGCATGGACTTCCATCATAACCTTCCCTTTTAAAATATATAAATGATATGTGAAGTTTCTTATCATTTAGAACAATCCCCGATTTAATTTGATTTTTTACCGAAACTAGTATAAACTAGTGTATAATATACTATGATTTTTGACCGAAACTTTCATTTCAAAAAGTTTCATAGGATCTAATTTTCATATGATTTATTTGCATGGACTTCCATCATAACCTTCACTCTTAACATATATAAATGATATGTGAAGTCTCGTATCATTTCAATTAGTCCCCAATTAAATTTGAATTTTTTGACCAAAACTAGTGTATAATATACTATGATTTTTGACAAAAACATGCATTTCAAAAAGTTTCATAGAATCGAATTTTCGGATGATTTTTTGCATGGACTTCCATCATAACCTTCCCTCGTGAAATATATAAATGATATTAGAAGTTTCGTATCATTTCGAACAGTCCCCAAATTAATTTGATTTTTGAACGAAACTAGTATAAACTAGTGTATAATATACTATGATTTTTGACTGAAACTTGCATTTCGCAAATTTTCATAGAATCTAGTTTTTAGATGATTTTTTTGCATGGACTTCCATCATAACATTCCCTCTTAACATATATAAATGATCTGAAAAGTCTCGTATCATTTCAAATATTCCCCAATTAAATTTTATTTTTTTGACCGAAACTAGTATAAACTAGTGTATAATATACATTGATTTTTGACCGAAACTTGCATTTAAAAAAAATTCATAGAATCTAATTTTCAGATAATTTTTTTGCATGGACTTCCATTATAACCTTCCATCTTAACATATATAAATGATATGTGAAGTCTCGTATCATTTCAAATAGTCCCCAATTAAATTTGAGTTTTTTGACCGAAACTAGTGTATAATATACTATGATTTTTGACCGAAATATGCATTTAAAAAATTTTCATAGAATCTAATTTTCAAATAATATTTTTGCATGGACTTCCATCATAACCTTCCCTCTTAACATATATAAATGATATGTGAAGTCTCGTATCATTTCAAATAGTCCCCAATTAAATTTGAGTTTTTTGACCGAAACTAGTGTATAATATACTATGATTTTTGACCGAAACATGCATTTAAAAAAATTTCATAGAATCTAATTTTCAGATAATATTTTTGCATGGACTTCCATCATAACCTTCCCTCTTAACATATATAAATGATATGTGAAGTCTCGTATCATTTCAAACAGTCCCCAATTAAATTTGGTTTTTTTGACCGAAACTAGTGTATAATATACTATGATTTTTGACCGAAACTTGCATTACAAAAAGTTTCATAGAATCCAATTTTAATTTGATTTTTTGCATGGACTTCCATCATAACCTTCCCTTTTAAAATATATAAATGATATTTGAAGTTTCTTATCATTTAGAACAATCCCCGATTTAATTTGATTTTTTACCGAAACTAGTATAAACTAGTGGATAATATACTATGATTTTTGACCGAAACTTTCATTTCAAAAAGTTTCATAGGATCTAATTTTCATATGATTTATTTGCATGGACTTCCATCATAACCTTCACTCTTAACATATATAAATGATATGTGAAGTCTCGTATCATTTCAATTAGTCCCCAATTAAATTTGAATTTTTTGACCAAAACTAGTGTATAATATACTATGATTTTTGACAAAAACATGCATTTCAAAAAGTTTCATAGAATCGAATTTTCGGATGATTTTTTGCATGGACTTCCATCATAACCTTCCCTCGTGAAATATATAAATGATATTAGAAGTTTCGTATCATTTCGAATAGTCCCCAAATTAATTTGATTTTTGAACGAAACTAGTATAAACTAGTGTATAATATACTATGATTTTTGACTGAAACTTGCATTTCGCAAATTTTCATAGAATCTAGTTTTTAGATGATTTTTTTGCATGGACTTCCATCATAACATTCCCTCTTAACATATATAAATGATCTGAAAAGTCTCGTATCATTTCAAATATTCCCCAATTAAATTTTATTTTTTTGACCGAAACTAGTATAAACTAGTGTATAATATACATTGATTTTTGACCGAAACTTGCATTTAAAAAAAATTCATAGAATCTAATTTTCAGATAATTTTTTTGCATGGACTTCCATTATAACCTTCCATCTTAACATATATAAATGATATGTGAAGTCTCGTATCATTTCAAATAGTCCCCAATTAAATTTGAGTTTTTTGACCGAAACTAGTGTATAATATACTATGATTTTTTACCGAAATATGCATTTAAAAAAATTTCATAGAATCTAATTTTCAAATAATATTTTTGCATGGACTTCCATCATAACCTTCCCTCTTAACATATATAAATGATATGTGAAGTCTCGTATCATTTCAAATAGTCCCCAATTAAATTTGGTTTTTTTGACCGAAACTAGTGTATAATATACTATGATTTTTTACCGAAACTTGCATTACAAAAAGTTTCATAGAATCCAATTTTAATTTGATTTTATGCATGGACTTCCATCATAACCTTCCCTTTTAAAATATATAAATGATATGTGAAGTTTCTTATCATTTAGAACAATCCCCGATTTAATTTGATTTTTTACCGAAACTAGTATAAACTAGTGTATAATATACTATGATTTTTGACCGAAACTTTCATTTCAAAAAGTTTCATAGGATCTAATTTTCATATGATTTATTTGCATGGACTTCCATCATAACCTTCACTCTTAACATATATAAATGATATGTGAAGTCTCGTATCATTTCAATTAGTCCCCAATTAAATTTGAATTTTTTGACCGAAACTAGTGTATAATATACTATGATTTTTGACAAAAACATGCATTTCAAAAAGTTTCATAGAATCGAATTTTTGGATGATTTTTTGCATGGACTTCCATCATAACCTTCCCTCGTGAAATATATAAATGATATTAGAAGTTTCGTATCATTTCGAACAGTCCCCAAATTAATTTGATTTTTGAACGAAACTAGTATAAACTAGTGTATAATATACTATGATTTTTGACTGAAACTTGCATTTCGCAAATTTTCATAGAATCTAGTTTTTAGATGATTTCTTTGCATGGACTTCCATCATAACCTTCCCTCTTAACATATATAAATGATCTGAAAAGTCTCGTATCATTTCAAATAGTCCCCAATTAAATTTTATTTTTTTGACCGAAACTAGTATAAACTAGTGTATAATATACATTGATTTTTGACCGAAACTTGCATTTAAAAAAATTTCATAGAATTTAATTTTCAGATAATTTTTTTGCATGGACTTCCATTATAACCTTCCATCTTAACATATATAAATGATATGTGAAGTCTCGTATCATTTCAAATAGTCCCCAATTAAATTTGAGTTTTTTGACCGAAACTAGTGTATAATATACTATGATTTTTGACCGAAATATGCATTTAAAAAAATTTCATAGAATCTAATTTTCAGATAATATTTTTGCATGGACTTCCATCATAACCTTCCCTCTTAACATATATAAATGATATGTGAAGTCTCGTATCATTTCAAATAGTCCCCAATTAAATTTGAGTTTTTTGACCGAAACTAGTGTATAATATACTATGATTTTTGACCGAAACTTGCATTTAAAAAAGTTTCATAGAATCTAATTTTCAGATAATATTTTTGCATGGACTTCCATCATAACCTTCCCTCTTAACATATATAAATGATATGTGAAGTCTCGTATCATTTCAAACAGTCCCCAATTAAATTTGGTTTTTTTGACCGAAACTAGTGTATAATATACTATGATTTTTGACCGAAACTTGCATTACAAAAAGTTTCATAGAATCCAATTTTAATTTGATTTTTTGCATGGACTTCCATCATAACCTTCCCTTTTAAAATATATAAATGATATGTGAAGTTTCTTATCATTTAGAACAATCCCCGATTTAATTTGATTTTTTACCGAAACTAGTATAAACTAGTGTATAATATACTATGATTTTTGACCGAAACTTTCATTTCAAAAAGTTTCATAGGATCTAATTTTCATATGATTTATTTGCATGGACTTCCATCATAACCTTCACTCTTAACATATATAAATGATATGTGAAGTCTCGTATCATTTCAATAAGTCCCCAATTAAATTTGATTTTTTTGACCGAAACTAGTGTATAATATACTATGATTTTTGACAAAAACATGCATTTCAAAAAGTTTCATAGAATCGAATTTTCGGATGATTTTTTGCATGGACTTCCATCATAACCTTCCCTCGTGAAATATATAAATGATATTAGAAGTTTCGTATCATTTCGAACAGTCCCCAAATTAATTTGATTTTTGAACGAAACTAGTATAAACTAGTGTATAATATACTATGATTTTTGACTGAAACTTGCATTTCGCAAATTTTCATAGAATCTAGTTTTTAGATGATTTCTTTGCATGGACTTCCATCATAACCTTCCCTCTTAACATATATAAATGAACTGAAAAGTCTCGTATCATTTCAAATAGTCCCCAATTAAATTTTATTTTTTTGACCGAAACTAGTATAAACTAGTGTATAATATACATTGATTTTTGACCGAAACTTGCATTTAAAAAAATTTCATAGAATTTAATTTTCAGATAATTTTTTTGCATGGACTTCCATTATAACCTTCCATCTTAACATATATAAATGATATGTGAAGTCTCGTATCATTTCAAATAGTCCCCAATTAAATTTGAGTTTTTTGACCGAAACTAATGTATAATATAATATGATTTTTGACCGAAATATGCATTTAAAAAAATTTCATAGAATCTAATTTTCAGATAATATTTTTGCATGGACTTCCATCATAACCTTCCCTCTTAACATATATAAATGATATGTGAAGTCTCGTATCATTTCAAATAGTTCCCAATTAAATTTGGTTTTTTTTACCGAAACTAGTGTATAATATACTATGATTTTTTACCGAAACTTGCATTACAAAAAGTTTCATAGAATCCAATTTTAATTTGATTTTTTGCATGGACTTCCATCATAACCTTCCCTTTTAAAATATATAAATGATATGTGAAGTTTCTTATCATTTAGAACAATCCCCGATTTAATTTGATTTTTTACCGAAACTAGTATAAACTAGTGTATAATATACTATGATTTTTGACCGAAACTTTCATTTCAAGAAGTTTCATAGGATCTAATTTTCATATGATTTATTTGCATGGACTTCCATCATAACCTTCACTCTTAACATATATAAATGATATGTGAAGTCTCGTATCATTTCAATTAGTCCCCAATTAAATTTGAATTTTTTGACCAAAACTAGTGTATAATATACTATGATTTTTGACAAAAACATGCATTTCAAAAAGTTTCATAGAATCGAATTTTTGGATGATTTTTTGCATGGACTTCCATCATAACCTTCCCTCGTGAAATATATAAATGATATTAGAAGTTTCGTATCATTTCGAACAGTCCCCAAATTAATTTGATTTTTGAACGAAACTAGTATAAACTAGTGTATAATATACTATGATTTTTGACTGAAACTTGCATTTCGCAAATTTTCATAGAATCTAGTTTTTAGATGATTTCTTTGCATGGACTTCCATCATAACCTTCCCTCTTAACATATATAAATGATCTGAAAAGTCTCGTATCATTTCAAATAGTCCCCAATTAAATTTTATTTTTTTGACCGAAACTAGTATAAACTAGTGTATAATATACATTGATTTTTGACCGAAACTTGCATTTAAAAAAAATTCATAGAATCTAATTTTCAGATAATTTTTTTGCATGGACTTCCATTATAACCTTCCATCTTAACATATATAAATGATATGTGAAGTCTCGTATCATTTCAAATAGTCCCCAATTAAATTTGAGTTTTTTGACCGAAACTAGTGTATAATATACTATGATTTTTGACCGAAACATGCATTTAAAAAAATTTCATAGAATCTAATTTTCAGATAATATTTTTGCATGGACTTCCATCATAACCTTCCCTGTTAACATATATAAATGAT
Organism: Lathyrus aphaca; assembly: GCA_963966055.1. Taxonomy (NCBI): domain Eukaryota; kingdom Viridiplantae; phylum Streptophyta; class Magnoliopsida; order Fabales; family Fabaceae; genus Lathyrus; species Lathyrus aphaca. The sequence goes on from OZ014521.1 coordinate 588,456,441, forward strand.
ATGTGAAGTCTCGTATCATTTCAAACAGTCCCCAATTAAATTTGGTTTTTTTGACCGAAACTAGTGTATAATATACTATGATTTTTGACCGAAACTTGCATTACAAAAAGTTTCATAGAATCCAATTTTAATTTGATTTTTTGCATGGACTTCCATCATAACCTTCCCTTTTAAAATATATAAATGATATGTGAAGTTTCTTATCATTTAGAACAATCCCCGATTTAATTTGATTTTTTACCGAAACTAGTATAAACTAGTGTATAATATACTATGATTTTTGACCGAAACTTTCATTTCAAAAAGTTTCATAGGATCTAATTTTCATATGATTTATTTGCATGGACTTCCATCATAACCTTCACTCTTAACATATATAAATGATATGTGAAGTCTCGTATCATTTCAATTAGTCCCCAATTAAATTTGAATTTTTTGACCAAAACTAGTGTATAATATACTATGATTTTTGACAAAAACATGCATTTCAAAAAGTTTCATAGAATCGAATTTTCGGATGATTTTTTGCATGGACTTCCATCATAACCTTCCCTCGTGAAATATATAAATGATATTAGAAGTTTCGTATCATTTCGAACAGTCCCCAAATTAATTTGATTTTTGAACGAAACTAGTATAAACTAGTGTATAATATACTATGATTTTTGACTGAAACTTGCATTTCGCAAATTTTCATAGAATCTAGTTTTTAGATGATTTCTTTGCATGGACTTCCATCATAACCTTCCCTCTTAACATATATAAATGATCTGAAAAGTCTCGTATCATTTCAAATAGTCCCCAATTAAATTTTATTTTTTTGACCGAAACTAGTATAAACTAGTGTATAATATACATTGATTTTTGACCGAAACTTGCATTTAAAAAAATTTCATAGAATTTATTTTTCAGATAATTTTTTTGCATGGACTTCCATTATAACCTTCCATCTTAACATATATAAATGATATGTGAAGTCTCGTATCATTTCAAATAGTCCCCAATTAAATTTGAGTTTTTTGACCGAAACTAATGTATAATATAATATGATTTTTGACCGAAATATGCATTTAAAAAAATTTCATAGAATCTAATTTTCAGATAATATTTTTGCATGGACTTCCATCATAACCTTCCCTCTTAACATATATAAATGATATGTGAAGTCTCATATCATTTCAAACAGTCCCCAATTAAATTTGGTTTTTTTGACCGAAACTAGTGTATAATATACTATGATTTTTTACCGAAACTTGCATTACAAAAAGTTTCATAGAATCCAATTTTAATTTGATTTTTTGCATGGACTTCCATCATAACCTTCCCTTTTAAAATATTTAAATGATATGTGAAGTTTCTTATCATTTAGAACAATCCCCGATTTAATTTGATTTTTTACCGAAACTAGTATAAACTAGTGTATAATATACTATGATTTTTGACCGAAACTTTCATTTCAAAAAGTTTCATAGGATCTAATTTTCATATGATTTATTTACATGGACTTCCATCATAACCTTCACTCTTAACATATATAAATGATATGTGAAGTCTCGTATCATTTCAATTAGTCCCCAATTAAATTTGAATTTTTTGACCAAAACTAGTGTATAATATACTATGATTTTTGACAAAAACATGCATTTCAAAAAGTTTCATAGAATCGAATTTTTGGATGATTTTTTGCATGGACTTCCATCATAACCTTCCCTCGTGAAATATATAAATGATATTAGAAGTTTCGTATCATTTCGAACAGTCCCCAAATTAATTTGATTTTTGAACGAAACTAGTATAAACTAGTGTATAATATACTATGATTTTTGACTGAAACTTGCATTTCGCAAATTTTCATAGAATCTAGTTTTTAGATGATTTCTTTGCATGGACTTCCATCATAACCTTCCCTCTTAACATATATAAATGATCTGAAAAGTCTCGTATCATTTCAAATAGTACCCAATTAAATTTTATTTTTTTGACCGAAACTAGTATAAACTAGTGTATAATATACATTGATTTTTGACCGAAACTTGCATTTAAAAAAAATTCATAGAATCTAATTTTCAGATAATTTTTTTGCATGGACTTCCATTATAACCTTCCATCTTAACATATATAAATGATATGTGAAGTCTCGTATCATTTCAAATAGTCCCCAATTAAATTTGAGTTTTTTGACCGAAACTAGTGTATAATATACTATGATTTTTGACCGAAACATGCATTTAAAAAAATTTCATAGAATCTAATTTTCAGATAATATTTTTGCATGGACTTCCATCATAACCTTCCCTCTTAACATATATAAATGATATGTGAAGTCTCGTATCATTTCAAACAGTCCCCAATTAAATTTGGTTTTTTTGACCGAAACTAGTGTATAATATACTATGATTTTTTACCGAAACTTGCATTACAAAAAGTTTCATAGAATCCAATTTTAATTTGATTTTTTGCATGGACTTCCATCATAACCTTCCCTTTTAAAATATATAAATGATATGTGAAGTTTCTTATCATTTAGAACAATCCCCGATTTAATTTGATTTTTTACCGAAACTAGTATAAACTAGTGTATAATATACTATGATTTTTGACCGAAACTTTCATTTCAAGAAGTTTCATAGGATCTAATTTTCATATGATTTATTTGCATGGACTTCCATCATAACCTTCACTCTTAACATATATAAATGATATGTGAAGTCTCGTATCATTTCAATTAGTCCCCAATTAAATTTGAATTTTTTGACCAAAACTAGTGTATAATATACTATGATTTTTGACAAAAACATGCATTTCAAAAAGTTTCATAGAATCGAATTTTTGGATGATTTTTTGCATGGACTTCCATCATAACCTTCCCTCGTGAAATATATAAATGATATTAGAAGTTTCGTATCATTTCGAACAGTCCCCAAATTAATTTGATTTTTGAACGAAACTAGTATAAACTAGTGTATAATATACTATGATTTTTGACTGAAACTTGCATTTCGCAAATTTTCATAGAATCTAGTTTTTAGATGATTTCTTTGCATGGACTTCCATCATAACCTTCCCTCTTAACATATATAAATGATCTGAAAAGTCTCGTATCATTTCAAATAGTCCCCAATTAAATTTTATTTTTTTGACCGAAACTAGTATAAACTAGTGTATAATATACATTGATTTTTGACCGAAACTTGCATTTAAAAAAAATTCATAGAATCTAATTTTCAGATAATTTTTTTGCATGGACTTCCATTATAACCTTCCATCTTAACATATATAAATGATATGTGAAGTCTCGTATCATTTCAAATAGTCCCCAATTAAATTTGAGTTTTTTGACCGAAACTAGTGTATAATATACTATGATTTTTGACCGAAACATGCATTTAAAAAAATTTCATAGAATCTAATTTTCAGATAATATTTTTGCATGGACTTCCATCATAACCTTCCCTGTTAACATATATAAATGATATGTGAAGTCTCGTATCATTTCAAACAGTCCCCAATTAAATTTGGTTTTTTTGACCGAAACTAGTGTATAATATACTATGATTTTTGACCGAAACTTGCATTACAAAAAGTTTCATAGAATCCAATTTTAATTTGATTTTTTGCATGGACTTCCATCATAACCTTCCCTTTTAAAATATATAAATGATATGTGAAGTTTCTTATCATTTAGAACAATCCCCGATTTAATTTGATTTTTTACCGAAACTAGTATAAACTAGTGTATAATATACTATGATTTTTGACCGAAACTTTCATTTCAAAAAGTTTCATAGGATCTAATTTTCATATGATTTATTTGCATGGACTTCCATCATAACCTTCACTCTTAACATATATAAATGATATGTGAAGTCTCGTATCATTTCAATTAGTCCCCAATTAAATTTGAATTTTTTGACCAAAACTAGTGTATAATATACTATGATTTTTGACAAAAACATGCATTTCAAAAAGTTTCATAGAATCGAATTTTCGGATGATTTTTTGCATGGACTTCCATCATAACCTTCCCTCGTGAAATATATAAATGATATTAGAAGTTTCGTATCATTTCGAACAGTCCCCAAATTAATTTGATTTTTGAACGAAACTAGTATAAACTAGTGTATAATATACTATGATTTTTGACTGAAACTTGCATTTCGCAAATTTTCATAGAATCTAGTTTTTAGATGATTTCTTTGCATGGACTTCCATCATAACCTTCCCTCTTAACATATATAAATGATCTGAAAAGTCTCGTATCATTTCAAATAGTCCCCAATTAAATTTTATTTTTTTGACCGAAACTAGTATAAACTAGTGTATAATATACATTGATTTTTGACCGAAACTTGCATTTAAAAAAAATTCATAGAATCTAATTTTCAGATAATTTTTTTGCATGGACTTCCATTATAACCTTCCATCTTAACATATATAAATGATATGTGAAGTCTCGTATCATTTCAAATAGTCCCCAATTAAATTTGAGTTTTTTGACCGAAACTAGTGTATAATATACTATGATTTTTGACCGAAACATGCATTTAAAAAAATTTCATAGAATCTAATTTTCAGATAATATTTTTGCATGGACTTCCATCATAACCTTCCCTGTTAACATATATAAATGATATGTGAAGTCTCGTATCATTTCAAACAGTCCCCAATTAAATTTGGTTTTTTTGACCGAAACTAGTGTATAATATACTATGATTTTTGACCGAAACTTGCATTACAAAAAGTTTCATAGAATCCAATTTTAATTTGATTTTTTGCATGGACTTCCATCATAACCTTCCCTTTTAAAATATATAAATGATATGTGAAGTTTCTTATCATTTAGAACAATCCCCGATTTAATTTGATTTTTTACCGAAACTAGTATAAACTAGTGTATAATATACTATGATTTTTGACCGAAACTTTCATTTCAAAAAGTTTCATAGGATCTAATTTTCATATGATTTATTTGCATGGACTTCCATCATAACCTTCACTCTTAACATATATAAATGATATGTGAAGTCTCGTATCATTTCAATTAGTCCCCAATTAAATTTGAATTTTTTGACCAAAACTAGTGTATAATATACTATGATTTTTGACAAAAACATGCATTTCAAAAAGTTTCATAGAATCGAATTTTCGGATGATTTTTTGCATGGACTTCCATCATAACCTTCCCTCGTGAAATATATAAATGATATTAGAAGTTTCGTATCATTTCGAACAGTCCCCAAATTAATTTGATTTTTGAACGAAACTAGTATAAACTAGTGTATAATATACTATGATTTTTGACTGAAACTTGCATTTCGCAAATTTTCATAGAATCTAGTTTTTAGATGATTTCTTTGCATGGACTTCCATCATAACCTTCCCTCTTAACATATATAAATGATCTGAAAAGTCTCGTATCATTTCAAATAGTCCCCAATTAAATTTTATTTTTTTGACCGAAACTAGTATAAACTAGTGTATAATATACATTGATTTTTGACCGAAACTTGCATTTAAAAAAATTTCATAGAATTTATTTTTCAGATAATTTTTTTGCATGGACTTCCATTATAACCTTCCATCTTAACATATATAAATGATATGTGAAGTCTCGTATCATTTCAAATAGTCCCCAATTAAATTTGAGTTTTTTGACCGAAACTAATGTATAATATAATATGATTTTTGACCGAAATATGCATTTAAAAAAATTTCATAGAATCTAATTTTCAGATAATATTTTTGCATGGACTTCCATCATAACCTTCCCTCTTAACATATATAAATGATATGTGAAGTCTCGTATCATTTCAAACAGTCCCCAATTAAATTTGGTTTTTTTGACCGAAACTAGTGTATAATATACTATGATTTTTTACCGAAACTTGCATTACAAAAAGTTTCATAGAATCCAATTTTAATTTGATTTTTTGCATGGACTTCCATCATAACCTTCCCTTTTAAAATATTTAAATGATATGTGAAGTTTCTTATCATTTAGAACAATCCCCGATTTAATTTGATTTTTTACCGAAACTAGTATAAACTAGTGTATAATATACTATGATTTTTGACCGAAACTTTCATTTCAAAAAGTTTCATAGGATCTAATTTTCATATGATTTATTTACATGGACTTCCATCATAACCTTCACTCTTAACATATATAAATGATATGTGAAGTCTCGTATCATTTCAATTAGTCCCCAATTAAATTTGAATTTTTTGACCAAAACTAGTGTATAATATACTATGATTTTTGACAAAAACATGCATTTCAAAAAGTTTCATAGAATCGAATTTTTGGATGATTTTTTGCATGGACTTCCATCATAACCTTCCCTCGTGAAATATATAAATGATATTAGAAGTTTCGTATCATTTCGAACAGTCCCCAAATTAATTTGATTTTTGAACGAAACTAGTATAAACTAGTGTATAATATACTATGATTTTTGACTGAAACTTGCATTTCGCAAATTTTCATAGAATCTAGTTTTTAGATGATTTCTTTGCATGGACTTCCATCATAACCTTCCCTCTTAACATATATAAATGATCTGAAAAGTCTCGTATCATTTCAAATAGTACCCAATTAAATTTTATTTTTTTGACCGAAACTAGTATAAACTAGTGTATAATATACATTGATTTTTGACCGAAACTTGCATTTAAAAAAAATTCATAGAATCTAATTTTCAGATAATTTTTTTGCATGGACTTCCATTATAACCTTCCATCTTAACATATATAAATGATATGTGAAGTCTCGTATCATTTCAAATAGTCCCCAATTAAATTTGAGTTTTTTGACCGAAACTAGTGTATAATATACTATGATTTTTGACCGAAACATGCATTTAAAAAAATTTCATAGAATCTAATTTTCAGATAATATTTTTGCATGGACTTCCATCATAACCTTCCCTCTTAACATATATAAATGATATGTGAAGTCTCGTATCATTTCAAACAGTCCCCAATTAAATTTGGTTTTTTTGACCGAAACTAGTGTATAATATACTATGATTTTTGACCGAAACTTGCATTACAAAAAGTTTCATAGAATCCAATTTTAATTTGATTTTTTGCATGGACTTCCATCATAACCTTCCCTTTTAAAATATATAAATGATATGTGAAGTTTCTTATCATTTAGAACAATCCCCGATTTAATTTGATTTTTTACCGAAACTAGTATAAACTAGTGTATAATATACTATGATTTTTGACCGAAACTTTCATTTCAAAAAGTTTCATAGGATCTAATTTTCATATGATTTATTTGCATGGACTTCCATCATAACCTTCACTCTTAACATATATAAATGATATGTGAAGTCTCGTATCATTTCAATTAGTCCCCAATTAAATTTGAATTTTTTGACCAAAACTAGTGTATAATATACTATGATTTTTGACAAAAACATGCATTTCAAAAAGTTTCATAGAATCGAATTTTCGGATGATTTTTTGCATGGACTTCCATCATAACCTTCCCTCGTGAAATATATAAATGATATTAGAAGTTTCGTATCATTTCGAACAGTCCCCAAATTAATTTGATTTTTGAACGAAACTAGTATAAACTAGTGTATAATATACTATGATTTTTAACTGAAACTTGCATTTCGCAAATTTTCATAGAATCTAGTTTTTAGATGATTTCTTTGCATGGACTTCCATCATAACCTTCCCTCTTAACATATATAAATGATCTGAAAAGTCTCGTATCATTTCAAATAGTCCCCAATTAAATTTTATTTTTTTTGACCGAAACTAGTATAAACTAGTGTATAATATACATTGATTTTTGACCGAAACTTGCATTTAAAAAAAATTCATAGAATCTAATTTTCAGATAATTTTTTTGCATGGACTTCCATTATAACCTTCCATCTTAACATATATAAATGATATGTGAAGTCTCGTATCATTTCAAATAGTCCCCAATTAAATTTGAGTTTTTTGACCGAAACTAGTGTATAATATACTATGATTTTTGACCGAAATATGCATTTAAAAAAATTTCATAGAATCTAATTTTCAGATAATATTTTTGCATGGACTTCCATCATAACCTTCCCTCTTAACATATATAAATGATATGTGAAGTCTCGTATCATTTCAAATAGTCCCCAATTAAATTTGAGTTTTTTGACCGAAACTAGTGTATAATATACTATGATTTTTGACCGAAACATGCATTTAAAAAAATTTCATAGAATCTAATTTTCAGATAATATTTTTGCATGGACTTCCATCATAACCTTCCCTCTTAACATATATAAATGATATGTGAAGTCTCGTATCATTTCAAACAGTCCCCAATTAAATTTGGTTTTTTTGACCGAAACTAGTGTATAATATACTATGATTTTTGACCGAAACTTGCATTACAAAAAGTTTCATAGAATCCAATTTTAATTTGATTTTTTGCATGGACTTCCATCATAACCTTCCCTTTTAAAATATATAAATGATATGTGAAGTTTCTTATCATTTAGAACAATCCCCGATTTAATTTGATTTTTTACCGAAACTAGTATAAACTAGTGTATAATATACTATGATTTTTGACCGAAACTTTCATTTCAAAAAGTTTCATAGGATCTAATTTTCATATGATTTATTTGCATGGACTTCCATCATAACCTTCACTCTTAACATATATAAATGATATGTGAAGTCTCGTATCATTTCAATTAGTCCCCAATTAAATTTGATTTTTTTGACCGAAACTAGTGTATAATATACTATGATTTTTGACAAAAACATGCATTTCAAAAAGTTTCATAGAATCGAATTTTCGGATGATTTTTTGCATGGACTTCCATCATAACCTTCCCTCGTGAAATATATAAATGATATTAGAAGTTTCGTATCATTTCGAACAGTCCCCAAATTAATTTGATTTTTGAACGAAACTAGTATAAACTAGTGTATAATATACTATGATTTTTGACTGAAACTTGCACTTCGCAAATTTTCATAGAATCTAGTTTTTAGATGATTTCTTTGCATGGACTTCCATCATAACCTTCCCTCTTAACATATATAAATGATCTGAAAAGTCTCGTATCATTTCAAATAGTCCCCAATTAAATTTTATTTTTTTGACCGAAACTAGTATAAACTAGTGTATAATATACATTGATTTTTGACCGAAACTTGCATTTAAAAAAATTTCATAGAATTTAATTTTCAGATAATTTTTTTGCATGGACTTCCATTATAACCTTCCATCTTAACATATATAAATGATATGTGAAGTCTCGTATCATTTCAAATAGTCCCCAATTAAATTTGAGTTTTTTGACCGAAACTAATGTATAATATAATATGATTTTTGACCGAAATATGCATTTAAAAAAATTTCATAGAATCTAATTTTCAGATAATATTTTTGCATGGACTTCCATCATAACCTTCCCTCTTAACATATATAAATGATATGTGAAGTCTCGTATCATTTCAAATAGTTCCCAATTAAATTTGGTTTTTTTTACCGAAACTAGTGTATAATATACTATGATTTTTTACCGAAACTTGCATTACAAAAAGTTTCATAGAATCCAATTTTAATTTGATTTTTTGCATGGACTTCCATCATAACCTTCCCTTTTAAAATATATAAATGATATGTGAAGTTTCTTATCATTTAGAACAATCCCCGATTTAATTTGATTTTTTACCGAAACTAGTATAAACTAGTGTATAATATACTATGATTTTTGACCGAAACTTTCATTTCAAAAAGTTTCATAGGATCTAATTTTCATATGATTTATTTGCATGGACTTCCATCATAACCTTCACTCTTAACATATATAAATGATATTTGAAGTCTCGTATCATTTCAATTAGTCCCCAATTAAATTTGAATTTTTTGACCAAAACTAGTGTATAATATACTATGATTTTTGACAAAAACATGCATTTCAAAAAGTTTCATAGAATCGAATTTTTGGATGATTTTTTGCATGGACTTCCATCATAACCTTCCCTCGTGAAATATATAAATGATATTAGAAGTTTCGTATCATTTCGAACAGTCCCCAAATTAATTTGATTTTTGAACGAAACTAGTATAAACTAGTGTATAATATACTATGATTTTTGACTGAAACTTGCATTTCGCAAATTTTCATAGAATCTAGTTTTTAGATGATTTCTTTGCATGGACTTCCATCATAACCTTCCCTCTTAACATATATAAATGATCTGAAAAGTCTCGTATCATTTCAAATAGTCCCCAATTAAATTTTATTTTTTTGACCGAAACTAGTATAAACTAGTGTATAATATACATTGATTTTTGACCGAAACTTGCATTTAAAAAAAATTCATAGAATCTAATTTTCAGATAATTTTTTTGCATGGACTTCCATTATAACCTTCCATCTTAACATATATAAATGATATGTGAAGTCTCGTATCATTTCAAATAGTCCCCAATTAAATTTGAGTTTTTTGACCGAAACTAGTGTATAATATACTATGATTTTTGACCGAAACATGCATTTAAAAAAATTTCATAGAATCTAATTTTCAGATAATATTTTTGCATGGACTTCCATCATAACCTTCCCTGTTAACATATATAAATGATATGTGAAGTCTCGTATCATTTCAAATAGTTCCCAATTAAATTTGGTTTTTTTGACCGAAACTAGTGTATAATATACTATGATTTTTTACCGAAACTTGCATTACAAAAAGTTTCATAGAATCCAATTTTAATTTGATTTTTTGCATGGACTTCCATCATAACCTTCCCTTTTAAAATATATAAATGATATGTGAAGTTTCTTATCATTTAGAACAATCCCCGATTTAATTTGATTTTTTACCGAAACTAGTATAAACTAGTGTATAATATACTATGATTTTTGACCGAAACTTTCATTTCAAAAAGTTTCATAGGATCTAATTTTCATATGATTTATTTGCATGGACTTCCATCATAACCTTCACTCTTAACATATATAAATGATATGTGAAGTCTCGTATCATTTCAATTAGTCCCCAATTAAATTTGATTTTTTTGACCGAAACTAGTGTATAATATACTATGATTTTTGACAAAAACATGCATTTCAAAAAGTTTCATAGAATCGAATTTTCGGATGATTTTTTGCATGGACTTCCATCATAACCTTCCCTCGTGAAATATATAAATGATATTAGAAGTTTCGTATCATTTCGAACAGTCCCCAAATTAATTTGATTTTTGAACGAAACTAGTATAAACTAGTGTATAATATACTATGATTTTTGACTGAAACTTGCATTTCGCAAATTTTCATAGAATCTAGTTTTTAGATGATTTCTTTGCATGGACTTCCATCATAACCTTCCCTCTTAACATATATAAATGATCTGAAAAGTCTCGTATCATTTCAAATAGTCCCCAATTAAATTTTATTTTTTTGACCGAAACTAGTGTATAATATACATTGATTTTTGACCGAAACTTGCATTTAAAAAAATTTCATAGAATTTAATTTTCAGATAATTTTTTTGCATGGACTTCCATTATAACCTTCCATCTTAACATATATAAATGATATGTGAAGTCTCGTATCATTTCAAATAGTCCCCAATTAAATTTGAGTTTTTTGACCGAAACTAGTGTATAATATACTAAGATTTTTGACCGAAATATGCATTTAAAAAAATTTCATAGAATCTAATTTTCAGATAATATTTTTGCATGGACTTCCATCATAACCTTCCCTCTTAACATATATAAATGATATGTGAAGTCTCGTATCATTTCAAATAGTTCCCAATTAAATTTGGTTTTTTTGACCGAAACTAGTGTATAATATACTATGATTTTTTACCGAAACTTGCATTACAAAAAGTTTCATAGAATCCAATTTTAATTTGATTTTTTGCATGGACTTCCATCATAACCTTCCCTTTTAAAATATATAAATGATATGTGAAGTTTCTTATCATTTAGAACAATCCCCGATTTAATTTGATTTTTTACCGAAACTAGTATAAACTAGTGTATAATATACTATGATTTTTGACCGAAACTTTCATTTCAAAAAGTTTCATAGGATCTAATTTTCATATGATTTATTTGCATGGACTTCCATCATAACCTTCACTCTTAACATATATAAATGATATGTGAAGTCTCGTATCATTTCAATTAGTCCCCAATTAAATTTGATTTTTTTGACCGAAACTAGTGTATAATATACTATGATTTTTGACAAAAACATGCATTTCAAAAAGTTTCATAGAATCGAATTTTCGGATGATTTTTTGCATGGACTTCCATCATAACCTTCCCTCGTGAAATATATAAATGATATTAGAAGTTTCGTATCATTTCGAACAGTCCCCAAATTAATTTGATTTTTGAACGAAACTAGTATAAACTAGTGTATAATATACTATGATTTTTGACTGAAACTTGCATTTCGCAAATTTTCATAGAATCTAGTTTTTAGATGATTTTTTTGCATGGACTTCCTTCATAACATTCCCTCTTAACATATATAAATGATCTGAAAAGTCTCGTATCATTTCAAATATTCCCCAATTAAATTTTATTTTTTTGACCGAAACTAGTATAAACTAGTGTATAATATACATTGATTTTTGACCGAAACTTGCATTTAAAAAAATTCATAGAATCTAATTTTCAGATAATTTTTTTGCATGGACTTCCATTATAACCTTCCATCTTAACATATATAAATTATATGTGAAGTCTCGTATCATTTTAAATAGTCCCCATATTAAATTTCAGTTTTTTGACCGAAACTAGTGTATAATATACTATGATTTTTGACCGAAACATGCATTTAAAAAAATTTCATAGAATATAATTTTCAGATAATATTTTTGCATGGACTTCCATCATAACCTTCCCTCTTAACATATATAAATGATATGTGAAGTCTCGTATCATTTCAATTAGTCCCCAATTAAATTTGATTTTTTTGACCGAAACTAGTGTATAATATACTATGATTTTTGACAAAAACATGCATTTCAAAAAGTTTCATAGAATCGAATTTTCGGATGATTTTTTGCATGGACTTCCATCATAACCTTCCCTCGTGAAATATATAAATGATATTAGAAGTTTCGTATCATTTCGAACAGTCCCCAAATTAATTTGATTTTTGAACGAAACTAGTATAAACTAGTGTATAATATACTATGATTTTTGACTGAAACTTGCATTTCGCAAATTTTCATAGAATCTAGTTTTTAGATGATTTCTTTGCATGGACTTCCATCATAACCTTCCCTCTTAACATATATAAATGATCTGAAAAGTCTCGTATCATTTCAAATAGTCCCCAATTAAATTTTATTTTTTTGACCGAAACTAGTGTATAATATACATTGATTTTTGACCGAAACTTGCATTTAAAAAAATTTCATAGAATTTAATTTTCAGATAATTTTTTTGCATGGACTTCCATTATAACCTTCCATCTTAACATATATAAATGATATGTGAAGTCTCGTATCATTTCAAATAGTCCCCAATTAAATTTGAGTTTTTTGACCGAAACTAGTGTATAATATACTAAGATTTTTGACCGAAATATGCATTTAAAAAAATTTCATAGAATCTAATTTTCAGATAATATTTTTGCATGGACTTCCATCATAACCTTCCCTCTTAACATATATAAATGATATGTGAAGTCTCGTATCATTTCAAATAGTTCCCAATTAAATTTGGTTTTTTTGACCGAAACTAGTGTATAATATACTATGATTTTTTACCGAAACTTGCATTACAAAAAGTTTCATAGAATCCAATTTTAATTTGATTTTTTGCATGGACTTCCATCATAACCTTCCCTTTTAAAATATATAAATGATATGTGAATTTTCTTATCATTTAGAACAATCCCCGATTTAATTTGATTTTTTACCGAAACTAGTATAAACTAGTGTATAATATACTATGATTTTTGACCGAAACTTTCATTTCAAAAAGTTTCATAGGATCTAATTTTCATATGATTTATTTGCATGGACTTCCATCATAACCTTCACTCTTAACATATATAAATGATATGTGAAGTCTCGTATCATTTCAATTAGTCCCCAATTAAATTTGATTTTTTTGACCGAAACTAGTGTATAATATACTATGATTTTTGACAAAAACATGCATTTCAAAAAGTTTCATAGAATCGAATTTTCGGATGATTTTTTGCATGGACTTCCATCATAACCTTCCCTCGTGAAATATATAAATGATATTAGAAGTTTCGTATCATTTCGAACAGTCCCCAAATTAATTTGATTTTTGAACGAAACTAGTATAAACTAGTGTATAATATACTATGATTTTTGACTGAAACTTGCATTTCGCAAATTTTCATAGAATCTAGTTTTTAGATGATTTTTTTGCATGGACTTCCTTCATAACATTCCCTCTTAACATATATAAATGATCTGAAAAGTCTCGTATCATTTCAAATATTCCCCAATTAAATTTTATTTTTTTGACCGAAACTAGTATAAACTAGTGTATAATATACATTGATTTTTGACCGAAACTTGCATTTAAAAAAATTCATAGAATCTAATTTTCAGATAATTTTTTTGCATGGACTTCCATTATAACCTTCCATCTTAACATATATAAATTATATGTGAAGTCTCGTATCATTTCAAATAGTCCCCAATTAAATTTCAGTTTTTTGACCGAAACTAGTGTATAATATACTATGATTTTTGACCGAAACATGCATTTAAAAAAATTTCATAGAATATAATTTTCAGATAATATTTTTGCATGGACTTCCATCATAACCTTCCCTCTTAACATATATAAATGATATGTGAAGTCTCGTATCATTTCAAACAGTCCCCAATTAAATTTGGTTTTTTTGACCGAAACTAGTGTATAATATACTATGATTTTTGACCGAAACTTGCATTACAAAAAGTTTCATAGAATCCAATTTTAATTTGATTTTTTGCATGGACTTCCATCATAACCTTCCCTTTTAAAATATATAAATGATATGTGAAGTTTCTTATCATTTAGAACAATCCCCGATTTAATTTGATTTTTTACCGAAACTAGTATAAACTAGTGTATAATATACTATGATTTTTGACCGAAACTTTCATTTCAAAAAGTTTCATAGGATCTAATTTTCATATGATTTATTTGCATGGACTTCCATCATAACCTTCACTCTTAACATATATAAATGATATGTGAAGTCTCGTATCATTTCAATTAGTCCCCAATTAAATTTGATTTTTTTGACCGAAACTAGTGTATAATATACTATGATTTTTGACAAAAACATGCATTTCAAAAAGTTTCATAGAATCGAATTTTCGGATGATTTTTTGCATGGACTTCCATCATAACCTTCCCTCGTGAAATATATAAATGATATTAGAAGTTTCGTATCATTTCGAACAGTCCCCAAATTAATTTTATTTTTGAACGAAACTAGTATAAACTAGTGTATAATATACTATGATTTTTGACTGAAACTTGCATTTCGCAAATTTTCATAGAATCTAGTTTTTAGATGATTTCTTTGCATGGACTTCCATCATAACCTTCCCTCTTAACATATATAAATGATCTGAAAAGTCTCGTATCATTTCAAATAGTCCCCAATTAAATTTTATTTTTTTGACCGAAACTAGTATAAACTAGTGTATAATATACATTGATTTTTGACCGAAACTTGCATTTAAAAAAAATTCATAGAATCTAATTTTCAGATAATTTTTTTGCATGGACTTCCATTATAACCTTCCATCTTAACATATATAAATGATATGTGAAGTCTCGTATCATTTCAAATAGTCCCCAATTAAATTTGAGTTTTTTGACCGAAACTAGTGTATAATATACTATGATTTTTGACCGAAACTTGCATTTAAAAAAATTTCATAGAATCTAATTTTCAGATGATTTTTTTGCATGGACTTCTATTATAACCTTCCCTCTTAACATATATAAATGATATGTGAAGTCTCGTATCATTTCAAATAGTCCCCAATTAAATTTGAGTTTTTTGACCGAAACTAGTGTATAATATACTATGATTTTTGACCGAAATATGCATTTAAAAAAATTTCATAGAATCTAATTTTCAGATAATATTTTTGCATGAACTTCCGTCATAACCTTCCCTCTTAACATATATAAATGATATGTGAAGTCTCGTATCATTTCAAATAGTTCCCAATTAAATTTGGTTTTTTTGACCGAAACTAGTGTATAATATACTATGATTTTTGACCGAAACTTGCATTACAAAAAGTTTCATAGTATCAAATTTTAATTTGATTTTTTGCATGGACTTCCATCATAACCTTCCCTTTTAAAATATATAAATGATATGTGAAGTTTCTTATCATTTAGAACAATCCCCGATTTAATTTGATTTTTTACCGAAACTAGTATAAACTAGTGTATATACTACGATTTCTTACCGAAACTTGCATTTCAAAAAGTTTCATAGAATCGAATTTTCATATGATTTATTTGCACGGACTTCCATCATAACCTTCCCTCTTAACATATATAAATGATATGTTAAGTCTCGTATCATTTCAAATAGTCCCCAATTAAATTTAATTTTTTTGACCGAAACTAGTGTATAGTATACTATGATTTTTGACAAAAACATGCATTTCAAAAAGTTTCATAGAATCGAATTTTCGGATGATTTTTTGCATGGACATCCATCATAACATTCCCTCATAAAATATATAAATGATATGTGAAGTTTCGTATCATTTCAAACATTCCCCGATTTAATTTTATTTTTGACCGAATCTAGTATAAACTAGTGTATAATATACTACGATTTTTGACCGAAACTTGCATTTCGCAAAGTTTCATAGAATCTAGATTTTAGATGATTTTTTTGCATGGACTTCCATCATAACCTTCCCTCTTAACTTATATAAATGATCTGAAAAGTCTCGTATCATTTCAAATAGTCCCCAATTAAATTTTAATTTTTTGACCGAAACTAGTATAAACTAGTGTTTAATATACATTGATTTTTGACCGAAACTTGCATTTCAAAAAAATTCATAGAATCTAATTTTCAGATGATTTTTTTGCATGGACTTCCATTATAACCTTCCCTCTTAACATATATAAATGATATGTGAAGTCTCGTATCATTTCAAATAGTCCCCAATTAAATTTGAGTTTTTTGACCGAAACTAGTGTATAATATACTATGATTTTTGACCGAAACATGCATTTAAAAAAATTTCATAGAATCTAATTTTCAGATAATATTTTTGCATGAACTTCCATCATAACCTTCCCTCTTAACATATATAAATGATATGTGAAGTCTCGTATCATTTCAAATAGTTCCCAATTAAATTTGGTTTTTTAGACCGAAACTAGTGTATAATATACTATGATTTTTGACCGAAACTTGCATTACAAAAAGTTTCATAGAATCCAATTTTAATTTGATTTTTTGCATGGACTTCCATCATAACCTTCCCTTTTAAAATATATAAATGATATGTGAAGTTTCTTATCATTTAGAACAATCCCCGATTTAATTTGATTTTTTACCGAAACTAGTATAAACTAGTGTATAATATACTACGATTTTTTACCGAAACTTGCATTTCAAAAAGTTTCATAGAATCGAATTTTCATATGATTTATTTGCACGGACTTCCATCATAACCTTCCCTCTTAACATATATAAATGATATGTTAAGTCTCGTATCATTTCAAATAGTCCCCAATTAAATTTAATTTTTTTGACCGAAACTAGTGTATAATATACTATGATTTTTGACAAAAACATGCATTTCAAAAAGTTTCATAGAATCGAATTTTCGGATGATTTTTTGCATGGACTTCCATCATAACCTTCCCTCGTGAAATATATAAATGATATTAGAAGTTTCGTATCATTTCGAACAGTCCCCAAATTAATTTGATTTTTGAACGAAACTAGTATAAACTAGTGTATAATATACTATGATTTTTGACTGAAACTTGCATTTCGCAAATTTTCATAGAATCTAGTTTTTAGATGATTTCTTTGCATGGACTTCCATCATAACCTTCCCTCTTAACATATATAAATGATCTGAAAAGTCTCGTATCATTTCAAATAGTCCCCAATTAAATTTTATTTTTTTGACCGAAACTAGTGTATAATATACATTGATTTTTGACCGAAACTTGCATTTAAAAAAATTTCATAGAATTTAATTTTCAGATAATTTTTTTGCATGGACTTCCATTATAACCTTCCATCTTAACATATATAAATGATATGTGAAGTCTCGTATCATTTCAAATAGTCCCCAATTAAATTTGAGTTTTTTGACCGAAACTAGTGTATAATATACTATGATTTTTGACCGAAATATGCATTTAAAAAAATTTTATAGAATCTAATTTTCAGATAATATTTTTGCATGGACTTCCATCATAACCTTCCCTCTTAACATATATAAATGATATGTGAAGTCTCGTATCATTTCAAATAGTTCCCAATTAAATTTGGTTTTTTTGACCGAAACTAGTGTATAATATACTATGATTTTTTACCGAAACTTGCATTACAAAAAGTTTCATAGAATCCAATTTTAATTTGAATTTTTGCATGGACTTCCATCATAACCTTCCCTTTTAAAATATATAAATGATATGTGAAGTTTCTTATCATTTAGAACAATCCCCGATTTAATTTGATTTTTTACCGAAACTAGTATAAACTAGTGTATAATATACTATGATTTTTGACCGAAACTTTCATTTCAAAAAGTTTCATAGGATCTAATTTTCATATGATTTATTTGCATGGACTTCCATCATAACCTTCACTCTTAACATATATAAATGATATGTGAAGTCTCGTATCATTTCAATTAGTCCCCAATTAAATTTGATTTTTTTGACCGAAACTAGTGTATAATATACTATGATTTTTGACAAAAACATGCATTTCAAAAAGTTTCATAGAATCGAATTTTCGGATGATTTTTTGCATGGACTTCCATCATAAACTTCCCTCGTGAAATATATAAATGATATTAGAAGTTTCGTATCATTTCGAACAGTCCCCAAATTAATTTGATTTTTGAACGAAACTAGTATAAACTAGTGTATAATATACTATGATTTTTGACTGAAACTTGCATTTCGCAAATTTTCATAGAATCTAGTTTTTAGATGATTTCTTTGCATGGACTTCCATCATAACCTTCCCTCTTAACATATATAAATGATCCGAAAAGTCTCGTATCATTTCAAATAGTCCCCAATTAAATTTTATTTTTTTGACCGAAACTAGTATAAACTAGTGTATAATATACATTGATTTTTGACCGAAACTTGCATTTAAAAAAATTTCATAGAATTTAATTTTCAGATAATTTTTTTGCATGGACTTCCATTATAACCTTCCATCTTAACATATATAAATGATATGTGAAGTCTCGTATCATTTCAAATAGTCCCCAATTAAATTTGAGTTTTTTGACCGAAACTAGTGTATAATATACTATGATTTTTGACCGAAATATGCATTTAAAAAAATTTTATAGAATCTAATTTTCAGATAATATTTTTGCATGGACTTCCATCATAACCTTCCCTCTTAACATATATAAATGATATGTGAAGTCTCGTATCATTTCAAATAGTTCCCAATTAAATTTGGTTTTTTTGACCGAAACTAGTGTATAATATACTATGATTTTTTACCGAAACTTGCATTACAAAAAGTTTCATAGAATCCAATTTTAATTTGATTTTTTGCATGGACTTCCATCATAACCTTCCCTTTTAAAATATATAAATGATATGTGAAGTTTCTTATCATTTAGAACAATCCCCGATTTAATTTGATTTTTTACCGAAACTAGTATAAACTAGTGTATAATATACTATGATTTTTGACCGAAACTTTCATTTCAAAAAGTTTCATAGGATCTAATTTTCATATGATTTATTTGCATGGACTTCCATCATAACCTTCACTCTTAACATATATAAATGATATGTGAAGTCTCGTATCATTTCAATTAGTCCCCAATTAAATTTGATTTTTTTGACCGAAACTAGTGTATAATATACTATGATTTTTGACAAAAACATGCATTTCAAAAAGTTTCATAGAATCGAATTTTCGGATGATTTTTTGCATGGACTTCCATCATAAACTTCCCTCGTGAAATATATAAATGATATTAGAAGTTTCGTATCATTTCGAACAGTCCCCAAATTAATTTGATTTTTGAACGAAACTAGTATAAACTAGTGTATAATATACTATGATTTTTGACTGAAACTTGCATTTCGCAAATTTTCATAGAATCTAGTTTTTAGATGATTTCTTTGCATGGACTTCCATCATAACCTTCCCTCTTAACATATATAAATGATCCGAAAAGTCTCGTATCATTTCAAATAGTCCCCAATTAAATTTTATTTTTTTGACCGAAACTAGTATAAACTAGTGTATAATATACATTGATTTTTGACCGAAACTTGCATTTAAAAAAATTTCATAGAATTTAATTTTCAGATAATTTTTTTGCATGGACTTCCATTATAACCTTCCATCTTAACATATATAAATGATATGTGAAGTCTCGTATCATTTCAAATAGTCCCCAATTAAATTTGAGTTTTTTGACCGAAACTAGTGTATAATATACTATGATTTTTGACCGAAATATGCATTTAAAAAAATTTCATAGAATCTAATTTTCAGATAATATTTTTGCATGGACTTCCATCATAACCTTCCCTCTTAACATATATAAATGATATGTGAAGTCTCGTATCATTTCAAATAGTTCCCAATTAAATTTGGTTTTTTTGACCGAAACTAGTGTATAATATACTATGATTTTTTACCGAAACTTGCATTACAAAAAGTTTCATAGAATCCAATTTTAATTTGATTTTTTGCATGGACTTCCATCATAACCTTCCCTTTTAAAATATATAAATATTATGTGAAGTTTCTTATCTTTTAGAACAATCCCCGATTTAATTTGATTTTTTACCGAAACTAGTATAAACTAGTGTATAATATACTATGATTTTTGACCGAAACTTTCATTTCAAAAAGTTTCATAGGATCTAATTTTCATATGATTTATTTGCATGGACTTCCATCATAACCTTCACTCTTAACATATATAAATGATATGTGAAGTCTCGTATCATTTCAATTAGTCCCCAATTAAATTTGATTTTTTTGACCGAAACTAGTGTATAATATACTATGATTTTTGACAAAAACATGCATTTCAAAAAGTTTCATAAAATCGAATTTTCGGATGATTTTTTGCATGGACTTCCATCATAACCTTCCCCCGTGAAATATATAAATGATATTAGAAGTTTCGTATCATTTCGAACAGTCCCCAAATTAATTTGATTTTTGAACGAAACTAGTATAAACTAGTGTATAATATACTATGATTTTTGACTGAAACTTGCATTTCGCAAATTTTCATAGAATCTAGTTTTTAGATGATTTCTTTGCATGGACTTCCATCATAACCTTCCCTCTTAACATATATAAATGATCTGAAAAGTCTCGTATCATTTCAAATAGTCCCCAATTAAATTTTATTTTTTTGACCGAAACTAGTATAAACTAGTGTATAATATACATTGATTTTTGACCGAAACTTGCATTTAAAAAAATTTCATAGAATTTAATTTTCAGATAATTTTTTTGCATGGACTTCCATTATAACCTTCCATCTTAACATATATAAATGATATGTGAAGTCTCGTATCATTTCAAATAGTCCCCAATTAAATTTGAGTTTTTTGACCGAAACTAGTGTATAATATACTATGATTTTTGACCGAAACATGCATTTAAAAAAATTTCATAGAATCTAATTTTCAGATAATATTTTTGCACGGACTTCCATCATAACCTTCCCTCTTAACATATATAAATGATATGTGAAGTCTCGTATCATTTCAAATAGTTCCCAATTAAATTTGGTTTTTTTGACCGAAACTAGTGTATAATATACTATGATTTTTTACCGAAACTTGCATTACAAAAAGTTTCATAGAATCCAATTTTAAATTGATTTTTTGCATGGACTTCCATCATAACCTTCCCTTTTAAAATATATAAATGATATGTGAAGTTTCTTATCATTTAGAACAATCCCCGATTTAATTTGATTTTTTACCGAAACTAGTATAAACTAGTGTATAATATACTATGATTTTTGACCGAAACTTTCATTTCAAAAAGTTTCATAGGATCTAATTTTCATATGATTTATTTGCATGGACTTCCATCATAACCTTCACTCTTAACATATATAAATGATATGTGAAGTCTCGTATCATTTCAATTAGTCCCCAATAAAATTTGATTTTTTTGACCGAAACTAGTGTATAATATACTATGATTTTTGACAAAAACATGCATTTCAAAAAGTTTCATAGAATCGAATTTTCGGATGATTTTTTGCATGGACTTCCATCATAACCTTCCCTCGTGAAATATATAAATGATATTAGAAGTTTCGTATCATTTCGAACAGTCCCCAAATTAATTTGATTTTTGAACGAAACTAGTATAAATTAGTGTATAATATACTATGATTTTTGACTGAAACTTGCATTTCGCAAATTTTCATAGAATCTAGTTTTTAGATGATTTCTTTGCATGGACTTCCATCATAACCTTCCCTCTTAACATATATAAATGATCTGAAAAGTTTCGTATCATTTCAAATAGTCCCCAATTAAATTTTATTTTTTTGACCGAAACTAGTATAAACTAGTGTATAATATACATTGATTTTTGACCGAAACTTGCATTTAAAAAAATTTCATAGAATTTAATTTTCAGATAATTTTTTTGCATGGACTTCCATTATAACCTTCCATCTTAACATATATAAATGATATGTGAAGTCTCGTATCATTTCAAATAGTCCCCAATTAAATTTGAGTTTTTTGACCGAAACTAGTGTATAATATACTATGATTTTTGACCGAAACATGCATTTAAAAAAATTTCATAGAATCTAATTTTCAGATAATATTTTTGCACGGACTTCCATCATAACCTTCCCTCTTAACATATATAAATGATATGTGAAGTCTCGTATCATTTCAAATAGTTCCCAATTAAATTTGGTTTTTTTGACCGAAACTAGTGTATAATATACTATGATTTTTTACCGAAACTTGCATTACAAAAAGTTTCATAGAATCCAATTTTAATTTGATTTTTTGCATGGACTTCCATCATAACCTTCCCTTTTAAAATATATATATGATATGTGAAGTTTCTTATCATTTAGAACAATCCCCGATTTAATTTGATTTTTTACCGAAACTAGTATAAACTAGTGTATAATATACTATGATTTTTGACCGAAACTTTCATTTCAAAAAGTTTCATAGGATCTAATTTTCATATGATTTATTTGCATGGACTTCCATCATAACCTTCACTCTTAACATATATAAATGATATGTGAAGTCTCGTATCATTTCAATTAGTCCCCAATTAAATTTGATTTTTTTTGACCAAAACTAGTGTATAATATACTATGATTTTTGACAAAAACATGCATTTCAAAAAGTTTCATAGAATCGAATTTTCGGATGATTTTTTGCATGGACTTCCATCATAACCTTCCCTCGTGAAATATATAAATGATATTAGAAGTTTCGTATCATTTCGAACAGTCCCCAAATTAATTTGATTTTTGAACGAAACTAGTATAAACTAGTGTATAATATACTATGATTTTTGACTGAAACTTGCATTTCGCAAATTTTCATAGAATCTAGTTTTTAGATGATTTCTTTGCATGGACTTCCATCATAACCTTCCCTCTTAACATATATAAATGATCTGAAAAGTCTCGTATCATTTCAAATAGTCCCCAATTAAATTTTATTTTTTTGACCGAAACTAGTATAAACTAGTGTATAATATACATTGATTTTTGACCGAAACTTGCATTTAAAAAAAATTCATAGAATCTAATTTTCAGATAATTTTTTTGCATGGACTTCCATTATAACCTTCCATCTTAACATATATAAATGATATGTGAAGTCTCGTATCATTTCAAATAGTCCCCAATTAAATTTGAGTTTTTTGACCGAAACTAGTGTATAATATACTATGATTTTTGACCGAAATATGCATTTAAAAAAATTTCATAGAATCTAATTTTCAGATAATATTTTTGCATGGACTTCCATCATAACCTTCCCTCTTAACATATATAAATGATATGTGAAGTCTCGTATCATTTCAAATAGTCCCCAATTAAATTTGAGTTTTTTGACCGAAACTAGTGTATAATATACTATGATTTTTGACCGAAACATGCATTTAAAAAAATTTCATAGAATCTAATTTTCAGATAATATTTTTGCATGGACTTCCATCATAACCTTCCCTCTTAACATATATAAATGATATGTGAAGTCTCGTATCATTTCAAACAGTCCCCAATTAAATTTGGTTTTTTTGACCGAAACTAGTGTATAATATACTATGATTTTTGACCGAAACTTGCATTACAAAAAGTTTCATAGAATCCAATTTTAATTTGATTTTTTGCATGGACTTCCATCATAACCTTCCCTTTTAAAATATATAAATGATATGTGAAGTTTCTTATCATTTAGAACAATCCCCGATTTAATTTGATTTTTTACCGAAACTAGTATAAACTAGTGTATAATATACTATGATTTTTGACCGAAACTTTCATTTCAAAAATGTTCATAGGATCTAATTTTCATATGATTTATTTGCATGGACTTCCATCATAACCTTCACTCTTAACATATATAAATGATATGTGAAGTCTCGTATCATTTCAATTAGTCCCCAATTAAATTTGATTTTTTGACCGAAACTAGTGTATAATATACTATGATTTTTGACAAAAACATGCATTTCAAAAAGTTTCATAGAATCGAATTTTCGGATGATTTTTTGCATGGACTTCCATCATAACCTTCCCTCGTGAAATATATAAATGATATTAGAAGTTTCGTATCATTTCGAACAGTCCCCAAATTAATTTGATTTTTGAACGAAACTAGTATAAACTAGTGTATAATATACTATGATTTTTGACTGAAACTTGCATTTCGCAAATTTTCATAGAATCTAGTTTTTAGATGATTTCTTTGCATGGACTTCCATCATAACCTTCCCTCTTAACATATATAAATGATCTGAAAAGTCTCGTATCATTTCAAATAGTCCCCAATTAAATTTTATTTTTTTGACCGAAACTAGTATAAACTAGTGTATAATATACATTGATTTTTGACCGAAACTTGCATTTAAAAAAATTTCATAGAATTTAATTTTCAGATAATTTTTTTGCATGGACTTCCATTATAACCTTCCATCTTAACATATATAAATGATATGTGAAGTCTCGTATCATTTCAAATAGTCCCCAATTAAATTTGAGTTTTTTGACCGAAACTAGTGTATAATATACTATGATTTTTGACCGAAACATGCATTTAAAAAAATTTCATAGAATCTAATTTTCAGATAATATTTTTGCACGGACTTCCATCATAACCTTCCCTCTTAACATATATAAATGATATGTGAAGTCTCGTATCATTTCAAATAGTTCCCAATTAAATTTGGTTTTTTTGACCGAAACTAGTGTATAATATACTATGATTTTTTACCGAAACTTGCATTACAAAAAGTTTCATAGAATCCAATTTTAAATTGATTTTTTGCATGGACTTCCATCATAACCTTCCCTTTTAAAATATATAAATGAAATGTGAAGTTTCTTATCATTTAGAACAATCCCCGATTTAATTTGATTTTTTACCGAAACTAGTATAAACTAGTGTATAATATACTATGATTTTTGACCGAAACTTTCATTTCAAAAAGTTTCATAGGATCTAATTTTCATATGATTTATTTGCATGGACTTCCATCATAACCTTCACTCTTAACATATATAAATGATATGTGAAGTCTCGTATCATTTCAATTAGTCCCCAATAAAATTTAATTTTTTTGACCGAAACTAGTGTATAATATACTATGATTTTTGACAAAAACATGCATTTCAAAAAGTTTCATAGAATCGAATTTTCGGATGATTTTTTGCATGGACTTCCATCATAACCTTCCCTCGTGAAATATATAAATGATATTAGAAGTTTCGTATCATTTCGAACAGTCCCCAAATTAATTTGATTTTTGAACGAAACTAGTATAAATTAGTGTATAATATACTATGATTTTTGACTGAAACTTGCATTTCGCAAATTTTCATAGAATCTAGTTTTTAGATGATTTCTTTGCATGGACTTCCATCATAACCTTCCCTCTTAACATATATAAATGATCTGAAAAGTTTCGTATCATTTCAAATAGTCCCCAATTAAATTTTATTTTTTTGACCGAAACTAGTATAAACTAGTGTATAATATACATTGATTTTTGACCGAAACTTGCATTTAAAAAAATTTCATAGAATTTAATTTTCAGATAATTTTTTTGCATGGACTTCCATTATAACCTTCCATCTTAACATATATAAATGATATGTGAAGTCTCGTATCATTTCAAATAGTCCCCAATTAAATTTGAGTTTTTTGACCGAAACTAGTGTATAATATACTATGATTTTTGACCGAAACATGCATTTAAAAAAATTTCATAGAATCTAATTTTCAGATAATATTTTTGCACGGACTTCCATCATAACCTTCCCTCTTAACATATATAAATGATATGTGAAGTCTCGTATCATTTCAAATAGTTCCCAATTAAATTTGGTTTTTTTGACCGAAACTAGTGTATAATATACTATGATTTTTTACCGAAACTTGCATTACAAAAAGTTTCATAGAATCCAATTTTAATTTGATTTTTTGCATGGACTTCCATCATAACCTTCCCTTTTAAAATATATATATGATATGTGAAGTTTCTTATCATTTAGAACAATCCCCGATTTAATTTGATTTTTTACCGAAACTAGTATAAACTAGTGTATAATATACTATGATTTTTGACCGAAACTTTCATTTCAAAAAGTTTCATAGGATCTAATTTTCATATGATTTATTTGCATGGACTTCCATCATAACCTTCACTCTTAACATATATAAATGATATGTGAAGTCTCGTATCATTTCAATTAGTCCCCAATTAAATTTGATTTTTTTTGACCAAAACTAGTGTATAATATACTATGATTTTTGACAAAAACATGCATTTCAAAAAGTTTCATAGAATCGAATTTTCGGATGATTTTTTGCATGGACTTCCATCATAACCTTCCCTCGTGAAATATATAAATGATATTAGAAGTTTCGTATCATTTCGAACAGTCCCCAAATTAATTTGATTTTTGAACGAAACTAGTATAAACTAGTGTATAATATACTATGATTTTTGACTGAAACTTGCATTTCGCAAATTTTCATAGAATCTAGTTTTTAGATGATTTCTTTGCATGGACTTCCATCATAACCTTCCCTCTTAACATATATAAATGATCTGAAAAGTCTCGTATCATTTCAAATAGTCCCCAATTAAATTTTATTTTTTTGACCGAAACTAGTATAAACTAGTGTATAATATACATTGATTTTTGACCGAAACTTGCATTTAAAAAAATTTCATAGAATTTAATTTTCAGATAATTTTTTTGCATGGACTTCCATTATAACCTTCCATCTTAACATATATAAATGATATGTGAAGTCTCGTATCATTTCAAATAGTCCCCAATTAAATTTGAGTTTTTTGACCGAAACTAGTGTATAATATACTATGATTTTTGACCGAAACATGCATTTAAAAAAATTTCATAGAATCTAATTTTCAGATAATATTTTTGCACGGACTTCCATCATAACCTTCCCTCTTAACATATATAAATGATATGTGAAGTCTCGTATCATTTCAAATAGTTCCCAATTAAATTTGGTTTTTTTGACCGAAACTAGTGTATAATATACTATGATTTTTTACCGAAACTTGCATTACAAAAAGTTTCATAGAATCCAATTTTAATTTGATTTTTTGCATGGACTTCCATCATAACCTTCCCTTTTAAAATATATATATGATATGTGAAGTTTCTTATCATTTAGAACAATCCCCGATTTAATTTGATTTTTTACCGAAACTAGTATAAACTAGTGTATAATATACTATGATTTTTGACCGAAACTTTCATTTCAAAAAGTTTCATAGGATCTAATTTTCATATGATTTATTTGCATGGACTTCCATCATAACCTTCACTCTTAACATATATAAATGATATGTGAAGTCTCGTATCATTTCAATTAGTCCCCAATTAAATTTGATTTTTTTTGACCAAAACTAGTGTATAATATACTATGATTTTTGACAAAAACATGCATTTCAAAAAGTTTCATAGAATCGAATTTTCGGATGATTTTTTGCATGGACTTCCATCATAACCTTCCCTCGTGAAATATATAAATGATATTAGAAGTTTCGTATCATTTCGAACAGTCCCCAAATTAATTTGATTTTTGAACGAAACTAGTATAAACTAGTGTATAATATACTATGATTTTTGACTGAAACTTGCATTTCGCAAATTTTCATAGAATCTAGTTTTTAGATGATTTCTTTGCATGGACTTCCATCATAACCTTCCCTCTTAACATATATAAATGATCTGAAAAGTCTCGTATCATTTCAAATAGTCCCCAATTAAATTTTATTTTTTTGACCGAAACTAGTATAAACTAGTGTATAATATACATTGATTTTTGACCGAAACTTGCATTTAAAAAAAATTCATAGAATCTAATTTTCAGATAATTTTTTTGCATGGACTTCCATTATAACCTTCCATCTTAACATATATAAATGATATGTGAAGTCTCGTATCATTTCAAATAGTCCCCAATTAAATTTGAGTTTTTTGACCGAAACTAGTGTATAATATACTATGATTTTTGACCGAAATATGCATTTAAAAAAATTTCATAGAATCTAATTTTCAGATAATATTTTTGCATGGACTTCCATCATAACCTTCCCTCTTAACATATATAAATGATATGTGAAGTCTCGTATCATTTCAAATAGTCCCCAATTAAATTTGAGTTTTTTGACCGAAACTAGTGTATAATATACTATGATTTTTGACCGAAACATGCATTTAAAAAAATTTCATAGAATCTAATTTTCAGATAATATTTTTGCATGGACTTCCATCATAACCTTCCCTCTTAACATATATAAATGATATGTGAAGTCTCGTATCATTTCAAACAGTCCCCAATTAAATTTGGTTTTTTTGACCGAAACTAGTGTATAATATACTATGATTTTTGACCGAAACTTGCATTACAAAAAGTTTCATAGAATCCAATTTTAATTTGATTTTTTGCATGGACTTCCATCATAACCTTCCCTTTTAAAATATATAAATGATATGTGAAGTTTCTTATCATTTAGAACAATCCCCGATTTAATTTGATTTTTTACCGAAACTAGTATAAACTAGTGTATAATATACTATGATTTTTGACCGAAACTTTCATTTCAAAAATGTTCATAGGATCTAATTTTCATATGATTTATTTGCATGGACTTCCATCATAACCTTCACTCTTAACATATATAAATGATATGTGAAGTCTCGTATCATTTCAATTAGTCCCCAATTAAATTTGATTTTTTGACCGAAACTAGTGTATAATATACTATGATTTTTGACAAAAACATGCATTTCAAAAACTTTCATAGAATCGAATTTTCGGATGATTTTTTGCATGGACTTCCATCATAACCTTCCCTCGTGAAATATATAAATGATATTAGAAGTTTCGTATCATTTCGAACAGTCCCCAAATTAATTTGATTTTTGAACGAAACTAGTATAAACTAGTGTATAATATACTATGATTTTTGACTGAAACTTGCATTTCGCAAATTTTCATAGAATCTAATTTTTAGATGATTTTTTTGCATGGACTTCCATCATAACATTCCCTCTTAACATATATAAATGATCTGAAAAGTCTCGTATCATTTCAAATATTCCCCAATTAAATTTTATTTTTTTGACCGAAACTAGTATAAACTAGTGTATAATATACATTGATTTTTGACCGAAACTTGCATTTAAAAAAAATTCATAGAATCTAATTTTCAGATAATTTTTTTGCACGGACTTCCATCATAACCTTCCCTCTTAACATATATAAATGATATGTGAAGTCTCGTATCATTTCAAATAGTTCCCAATTAAATTTGGTTTTTTTGACCGAAACTAGTGTATAATATACTATGATTTTTTACCGAAACTTGCATTACAAAAAGTTTCATAGAATCCAATTTTAATTTGATTTTTTGCATGGACTTCCATCATAACCTTCCCTTTTAAAATATATAAATGATATGTGAAGTTTCTTATCATTTAGAACAATCCCCGATTTAATTTGATTTTTTACCGAAACTAGTATAAACTAGTGTATAATATACTATGATTTTTGACCGAAACTTTCATTTCAAAAAGTTTCATAGGATCTAATTTTCATATGATTTATTTGCATGGACTTCCATCATAACCTTCACTCTTAACATATATAAATGATATGTGAAGTCTCGTATCATTTCAATTAGTCCCCAATAAAATTTGATTTTTTTGACCGAAACTAGTGTATAATATACTATGATTTTTGACAAAAACATGCATTTCAAAAAGTTTCATAGAATCGAATTTTCGGATGATTTTTTGCATGGACTTCCATCATAACCTTCCCTCGTGAAATATATAAATGATATTAGAAGTTTCGTATCATTTCGAACAGTCCCCAAATTAATTTGATTTTTGAACGAAACTAGTATAAATTAGTGTATAATATACTATGATTTTTGACTGAAACTTGCATTTCGCAAATTTTCATAGAATCTAGTTTTTAGATGATTTCTTTGCATGGACTTCCATCATAACCTTCCCTCTTAACATATATAAATGATCTGAAAAGTTTCGTATCATTTCAAATAGTCCCCAATTAAATTTTATTTTTTTGACCGAAACTAGTATAAACTAGTGTATAATATACATTGATTTTTGACCGAAACTTGCATTTAAAAAAATTTCATAGAATTTAATTTTCAGATAATTTTTTTGCATGGACTTCCATTATAACCTTCCATCTTAACATATATAAATGATATGTGAAGTCTCGTATCATTTCAAATAGTCCCCAATTAAATTTGAGTTTTTTGACCGAAACTAGTGTATAATATACTATGATTTTTGACCGAAACATGCATTTAAAAAAATTTCATAGAATCTAATTTTCAGATAATATTTTTGCACGGACTTCCATCATAACCTTCCCTCTTAACATATATAAATGATATGTGAAGTCTCGTATCATTTCAAATAGTTCCCAATTAAATTTGGTTTTTTTGACCGAAACTAGTGTATAATATACTATGATTTTTTACCGAAACTTGCATTACAAAAAGTTTCATAGAATCCAATTTTAATTTGATTTTTTGCATGGACTTCCATCATAACCTTCCCTTTTAAAATATATATATGATATGTGAAGTTTCTTATCATTTAGAACAATCCCCGATTTAATTTGATTTTTTACCGAAACTAGTATAAACTAGTGTATAATATACTATGATTTTTGACCGAAACTTTCATTTCAAAAAGTTTCATAGGATCTAATTTTCATATGATTTATTTGCATGGACTTCCATCATAACCTTCACTCTTAACATATATAAATGATATGTGAAGTCTCGTATCATTTCAATTAGTCCCCAATTAAATTTGATTTTTTTTGACCAAAACTAGTGTATAATATACTATGATTTTTGACAAAAACATGCATTTCAAAAAGTTTCATAGAATCGAATTTTCGGATGATTTTTTGCATGGACTTCCATCATAACCTTCCCTCGTGAAATATATAAATGATATTAGAAGTTTCGTATCATTTCGAACAGTCCCCAAATTAATTTGATTTTTGAACGAAACTAGTATAAACTAGTGTATAATATACTATGATTTTTGACTGAAACTTGCATTTCGCAAATTTTCATAGAATCTAATTTTTAGATGATTTTTTTGCATGGACTTCCATCATAACATTCCCTCTTAACATATATAAATGATCTGAAAAGTCTCGTATCATTTCAAATATTCCCCAATTAAATTTTATTTTTTTGACCGAAACTAGTATAAACTAGTGTATAATATACATTGATTTTTGACCGAAACTTGCATTTAAAAAAAATTCATAGAATCTAATTTTCAGATAATTTTTTTGCACGGACTTCCATCATAACCTTCCCTCTTAACATATATAAATGATATGTGAAGTCTCGTATCATTTCAAATAGTTCCCAATTAAATTTGGTTTTTTTGACCGAAACTAGTGTATAATATACTATGATTTTTTACCGAAACTTGCATTACAAAAAGTTTCATAGAATCCAATTTTAATTTGATTTTTTGCATGGACTTCCATCATAACCTTCCCTTTTAAAATATATAAATGATATGTGAAGTTTCTTATCATTTAGAACAATCCCCGATTTAATTTGATTTTTTACCGAAACTAGTATAAACTAGTGTATAATATACTATGATTTTTGACCGAAACTTTCATTTCAAAAAGTTTCATAGGATCTAATTTTCATATGATTTATTTGCATGGACTTCCATCATAACCTTCACTCTTAACATATATAAATGATATGTGAAGTCTCGTATCATTTCAATTAGTCCCCAATAAAATTTGATTTTTTTGACCGAAACTAGTGTATAATATACTATGATTTTTGACAAAAACATGCATTTCAAAAAGTTTCATAGAATCGAATTTTCGGATGATTTTTTGCATGGACTTCCATCATAACCTTCCCTCGTGAAATATATAAATGATATTAGAAGTTTCGTATCATTTCGAACAGTCCCCAAATTAATTTGATTTTTGAACGAAACTAGTATAAATTAGTGTATAATATACTATGATTTTTGACTGAAACTTGCATTTCGCAAATTTTCATAGAATCTAGTTTTTAGATGATTTCTTTGCATGGACTTCCATCATAACCTTCCCTCTTAACATATATAAATGATCTGAAAAGTTTCGTATCATTTCAAATAGTCCCCAATTAAATTTTATTTTTTTGACCGAAACTAGTATAAACTAGTGTATAATATACATTGATTTTTGACCGAAACTTGCATTTAAAAAAATTTCATAGAATTTAATTTTCAGATAATTTTTTTGCATGGACTTCCATTATAACCTTCCATCTTAACATATATAAATGATATGTGAAGTCTCGTATCATTTCAAATAGTCCCCAATTAAATTTGAGTTTTTTGACCGAAACTAGTGTATAATATACTATGATTTTTGACCGAAACATGCATTTAAAAAAATTTCATAGAATCTAATTTTCAGATAATATTTTTGCACGGACTTCCATCATAACCTTCCCTCTTAACATATATAAATGATATGTGAAGTCTCGTATCATTTCAAATAGTTCCCAATTAAATTTGGTTTTTTTGACCGAAACTAGTGTATAATATACTATGATTTTTTACCGAAACTTGCATTACAAAAAGTTTCATAGAATCCAATTTTAATTTGATTTTTTGCATGGACTTCCATCATAACCTTCCCTTTTAAAATATATATATGATATGTGAAGTTTCTTATCATTTAGAACAATCCCCGATTTAATTTGATTTTTTACCGAAACTAGTATAAACTAGTGTATAATATACTATGATTTTTGACCGAAACTTTCATTTCAAAAAGTTTCATAGGATCTAATTTTCATATGATTTATTTGCATGGACTTCCATCATAACCTTCACTCTTAACATATATAAATGATATGTGAAGTCTCGTATCATTTCAATTAGTCCCCAATTAAATTTGATTTTTTTTGACCAAAACTAGTGTATAATATACTATGATTTTTGACAAAAACATGCATTTCAAAAAGTTTCATAGAATCGAATTTTCGGATGATTTTTTGCATGGACTTCCATCATAACCTTCCCTCGTGAAATATATAAATGATATTAGAAGTTTCGTATCATTTCGAACAGTCCCCAAATTAATTTGATTTTTGAACGAAACTAGTATAAACTAGTGTATAATATACTATGATTTTTGACTGAAACTTGCATTTCGCAAATTTTCATAGAATCTAGTTTTTAGATGATTTCTTTGCATGGACTTCCATCATAACCTTCCCTCTTAACATATATAAATGATCTGAAAAGTCTCGTATCATTTCAAATAGTCCCCAATTAAATTTTATTTTTTTGACCGAAACTAGTATAAACTAGTGTATAATATACATTGATTTTTGACCGAAACTTGCATTTAAAAAAATTTCATAGAATTTAATTTTCAGATAATTTTTTTGCATGGACTTCCATTATAACCTTCCATCTTAACATATATAAATGATATGTGAAGTCTCGTATCATTTCAAATAGTCCCCAATTAAATTTGAGTTTTTTGACCGAAACTAGTGTATAATATACTATGATTTTTGACCGAAACATGCATTTAAAAAAATTTCATAGAATCTAATTTTCAGATAATATTTTTGCACGGACTTCCATCATAACCTTCCCTCTTAACATATATAAATGATATGTGAAGTCTCGTATCATTTCAAATAGTTCCCAATTAAATTTGGTTTTTTTGACCGAAACTAGTGTATAATATACTATGATTTTTTACCGAAACTTGCATTACAAAAAGTTTCATAGAATCCAATTTTAATTTGATTTTTTGCATGGACTTCCATCATAACCTTCCCTTTTAAAATATATATATGATATGTGAAGTTTCTTATCATTTAGAACAATCCCCGATTTAATTTGATTTTTTACCGAAACTAGTATAAACTAGTGTATAATATACTATGATTTTTGACCGAAACTTTCATTTCAAAAAGTTTCATAGGATCTAATTTTCATATGATTTATTTGCATGGACTTCCATCATAACCTTCACTCTTAACATATATAAATGATATGTGAAGTCTCGTATCATTTCAATTAGTCCCCAATTAAATTTGATTTTTTTTGACCAAAACTAGTGTATAATATACTATGATTTTTGACAAAAACATGCATTTCAAAAAGTTTCATAGAATCGAATTTTCGGATGATTTTTTGCATGGACTTCCATCATAACCTTCCCTCGTGAAATATATAAATGATATTAGAAGTTTCGTATCATTTCGAACAGTCCCCAAATTAATTTGATTTTTGAACGAAACTAGTATAAACTAGTGTATAATATACTATGATTTTTGACTGAAACTTGCATTTCGCAAATTTTCATAGAATCTAGTTTTTAGATGATTTTTTTGCATGGACTTCCATCATAACCTTCCCTCTTAACATATATAAATGATCTGAAAAGTCTCGTATCATTTCAAATAGTCCCCAATTAAATTTTATTTTTTTGACCGAAACTAGTATAAACTAGTGTATAATATACATTGATTTTTGACCGAAACTTGCATTTAAAAAAAATTCATAGAATCTAATTTTCAGATAATTTTTTTGCATGGACTTCCATTATAACCTTCCATCTTAACATATATAAATGATATGTGAAGTCTCGTATCATTTCAAATAGTCCCCAATTAAATTTGAGTTTTTTGACCGAAACTAGTGTATAATATACTATGATTTTTGACCGAAATATGCATTTAAAAAAATTTCATAGAATCTAATTTTCAGATAATATTTTTGCATGGACTTCCATCATAACCTTCCCTCTTAACATATATAAATGATATGTGAAGTCTCGTATCATTTCAAATAGTCCCCAATTAAATTTGAGTTTTTTGACCGAAACTAGTGTATAATATACTATGATTTTTGACCGAAACATGCATTTAAAAAAATTTCATAAAATCTAATTTTCAGATAATATTTTTGCATGGACTTCCATCATAACCTTCCCTCTTAACATATATAAATGATATGTGAAGTCTCGTATCATTTCAAACAGTCCCCAATTAAATTTGGTTTTTTTGACCGAAACTAGTGTATAATATACTATGATTTTTGACCGAAACTTGCATTACAAAAAGTTTCATAGAATCCAATTTTAATTTGATTTTTTGCATGGACTTCCATCATAACCTTCCCTTTTAAAATATATAAATGATATGTGAAGTTTCTTATCATTTAGAACAATCCCCGATTTAATTTGATTTTTTACCGAAACTAGTATAAACTAGTGTATAATATACTATGATTTTTGACCGAAACTTTCATTTCAAAAATGTTCATAGGATCTAATTTTCATATGATTTATTTGCATGGACTTCCATCATAACCTTCACTCTTAACATATATAAATGATATGTGAAGTCTTGTATCATTTCAATTAGTCCCCAATTAAATTTGATTTTTTGACCGAAACTAGTGTATAATATACTATGATTTTTGACAAAAACATGCATTTCAAAAAGTTTCATAGAATCGAATTTTCGGATGATTTTTTGCATGGACTTCCATCATAACCTTCCCTCGTGAAATATATAAATGATATTAGAAGTTTCGTATCATTTCGAACAGTCCCCAAATTAATTTGATTTTTGAACGAAACTAGTATAAACTAGTGTATAATATACTATGATTTTTGACTGAAACTTGCATTTCGCAAATTTTCATAGAATCTAATTTTTAGATGATTTTTTTGCATGGACTTCCATCATAACATTCCCTCTTAACATATATAAATGATCTGAAAAGTCTCGTATCATTTCAAATATTCCCCAATTAAATTTTATTTTTTTGACCGAAACTAGTATAAACTAGTGTATAATATACATTGATTTTTGACCGAAACTTGCATTTAAAAAAAATTCATAGAATCTAATTTTCAGATAATTTTTTTGCACGGACTTCCATCATAACCTTCCCTCTTAACATATATAAATGATATGTGAAGTCTCGTATCATTTCAAATAGTTCCCAATTAAATTTGGTTTTTTTGACCGAAACTAGTGTATAATATACTATGATTTTTTACCGAAACTTGCATTACAAAAAGTTTCATAGAATCCAATTTTAATTTGATTTTTTGCATGGACTTCCATCATAACCTTCCCTTTTAAAATATATAAATGATATGTGAAGTTTCTTATCATTTAGAACAATCCCCGATTTAATTTGATTTTTTACCGAAACTAGTATAAACTAGTGTATAATATACTATGATTTTTGACCGAAACTTTCATTTCAAAAAGTTTCATAGGATCTAATTTTCATATGATTTATTTGCATGGACTTCCATCATAACCTTCACTCTTAACATATATAAATGATATGTGAAGTCTCGTATCATTTCAATTAGTCCCCAATTAAATTTGATTTTTTTGACCGAAACTAGTGTATAATATACTATGATTTTTGACAAAAACATGCATTTCAAAAAGTTTCATAGAATCGAATTTTCGGATGATTTTTTGCATGGACTTCCATCATAACCTTCCCTCGTGAAATATATAAATGATATTAGAAGTTTCGTATCATTTCGAACAGTCCCCAAATTAATTTGATTTTTGAACGAAACTAGTATAAACTAGTGTATAATATACTATGATTTTTGACTGAAACTTGCATTTCGCAAATTTTCATAGAATCTAGTTTTTAGATGATTTCTTTGCATGGACTTCCATCATAACCTTCCCTCTTAACATATATAAATGATCTGAAAAGTCTCGTATCATTTCAAATAGTCCCCAATTAAATTTTATTTTTTTGACCGAAACTAGTGTATAATATACATTGATTTTTGACCGAAACTTGCATTTAAAAAAATTTCATAGAATTTAATTTTCAGATAATTTTTTTGCATGGACTTCCATTATAACCTTCCATCTTAACATATATAAATGATATGTGAAGTCTCGTATCATTTCAAATAGTCCCCAATTAAATTTGAGTTTTTTGACCGAAACTAGTGTATAATATACTATGATTTTTGACCGAAATATGCATTTAAAAAAATTTCATAGAATCTAATTTTCAGATAATATTTTTGCATGGACTTCCATCATAACCTTCCCTCTTAACATATATAAATGATATGTGAAGTCTCGTATCATTTCAAATAGTTCCCAATTAAATTTGGTTTTTTTGACCGAAACTAGTGTATAATATACTATGATTTTTTACCGAAACTTGCATTACAAAAAGTTTCATAGAATCCAATTTTAATTTGATTTTTTGCATGGACTTCCATCATAACCTTCCCTTTTAAAATATATAAATGATATGTGAAGTTTCTTATCATTTAGAACAATCCCCGATTTAATTTGATTTTTTACCGAAACTAGTATAAACTAGTGTATAATATACTATGATTTTTGACCGAAACTTTCATTTCAAAAAGTTTCATAGGATCTAATTTTCATATGATTTATTTGCATGGACTTCCATCATAACCTTCACTCTTAACATATATAAATGATATGTGAAGTCTCGTATCATTTCAATTAGTCCCCAATTAAATTTGATTTTTTTGACCGAAACTAGTGTATAATATACTATGATTTTTGACAAAAACATGCATTTCAAAAAGTTTCATAGAATCGAATTTTCGGATGATTTTTTGCATGGACTTCCATCATAACCTTCCCTCGTGAAATATATAAATGATATTAGAAGTTTCGTATCATTTCGAACAGTCCCCAAATTAATTTGATTTTTGAACGAAACTAGTATAAACTAGTGTATAATATACTATGATTTTTGACTGAAACTTGCATTTCGCAAATTTTCATAGAATCTAGTTTTTAGATGATTTCTTTGCATGGACTTCCATCATAACCTTCCCTCTTAACATATATAAATGATCTGAAAAGTCTCGTATCATTTCAAATAGTCCCCAATTAAATTTTATTTTTTTGACCGAAACTAGTATAAACTAGTGTATAATATACATTGATTTTTGACCGAAACTTGCATTTAAAAAAATTTCATAGAATTTAATTTTCAGATAATTTTTTTGCATGGACTTCCATTATAACCTTCCATCTTAACATATATAAATGATATGTGAAGTCTCGTATCATTTCAAATAGTCCCCAATTAAATTTGAGTTTTTTGACCGAAACTAGTGTATAATATACTATGATTTTTGACCGAAATATGCATTTAAAAAAATTTCATAGAATCTAATTTTCAGATAATATTTTTGCATGGACTTCCATCATAACCTTCCCTCTTAACATATATAAATGATATGTGAAGTCTCGTATCATTTCAAATAGTTCCCAATTAAATTTGGTTTTTTTGACCGAAACTAGTGTATAATATACTATGATTTTTTACCGAAACTTGCATTACAAAAAGTTTCATAGAATCCAATTTTAATTTGATTTTTTGCATGGACTTCCATCATAACCTTCCCTTTTAAAATATATAAATGATATGTGAAGTTTCTTATCATTTAGAACAATCCCCGATTTAATTTGATTTTTTACCGAAACTAGTATAAACTAGTGTATAATATACTATGATTTTTGACCGAAACTTTCATTTCAAAAAGTTTCATAGGATCTAATTTTCATATGATTTATTTGCATGGACTTCCATCATAACCTTCACTCTTAACATATATAAATGATATGTGAAGTCTCGTATCATTTCAATTAGTCCCCAATTAAATTTGATTTTTTTGACCGAAACTAGTGTATAATATACTATGATTTTTGACAAAAACATGCATTTCAAAAAGTTTCATAGAATCGAATTTTCGGATGATTTTTTGCATGGACTTCCATCATAACCTTCCCTCGTGAAATATATAAATGATATTAGAAGTTTCGTATCATTTCGAACAGTCCCCAAATTAATTTGATTTTTGAACGAAACTAGTATAAACTAGTGTATAATATACTATGATTTTTGACTGAAACTTGCATTTCGCAAATTTTCATAGAATCTAGTTTTTAGATGATTTCTTTGCATGGACTTCCATCATAACCTTCCCTCTTAACATATATAAATGATCTGAAAAGTCTCGTATCATTTCAAATAGTCCCCAATTAAATTTTATTTTTTTGACCGAAACTAGTATAAACTAGTGTATAATATACATTGATTTTTGACCGAAACTTGCATTTAAAAAAATTTCATAGAATTTAATTTTCAGATAATTTTTTTGCATGGACTTCCATTATAACCTTCCATCTTAACATATATAAATGATATGTGAAGTCTCGTATCATTTCAAATAGTCCCCAATTAAATTTGAGTTTTTTGACCGAAACTAGTGTATAATATACTATGATTTTTGACCGAAATATGCATTTAAAAAAATTTCATAGAATCTAATTTTCAGATAATATTTTTGCATGGACTTCCATCATAACCTTCCCTCTTAACATATATAAATGATATGTGAAGTCTCGTATCATTTCAAATAGTTCCCAATTAAATTTGGTTTTTTTGACCGAAACTAGTGTATAATATACTATGATTTTTTACCGAAACTTGCATTACAAAAAGTTTCATAGAATCCAATTTTAATTTGATTTTTTGCATGGACTTCCATCATAACCTTCCCTTTTAAAATATATAAATGATATGTGAAGTTTCTTATCATTTAGAACAATCCCCGATTTAATTTGATTTTTTACCGAAACTAGTATAAACTAGTGTATAATATACTATGATTTTTGACCGAAACTTTCATTTCAAAAAGTTTCATAGGATCTAATTTTCATATGATTTATTTGCATGGACTTCCATCATAACCTTCACTCTTAACATATATAAATGATATGTGAAGTCTCGTATCATTTCAATTAGTCCCCAATTAAATTTGATTTTTTTGACCGAAACTAGTGTATAATATACTATGATTTTTGACAAAAACATGCATTTCAAAAAGTTTCATAGAATCGAATTTTCGGATGATTTTTTGCATGGACTTCCATCATAACCTTCCCTCGTGAAATATATAAATGATATTAGAAGTTTCGTATCATTTCGAACAGTCCCCAAATTAATTTGATTTTTGAACGAAACTAGTATAAACTAGTGTATAATATACTATGATTTTTGACTGAAACTTGCATTTCGCAAATTTTCATAGAATCTAGTTTTTAGATGATTTCTTTGCATGGACTTCCATCATAACCTTCCCTCTTAACATATATAAATGATCTGAAAAGTCTCGTATCATTTCAAATAGTCCCCAATTAAATTTTATTTTTTTGACCGAAACTAGTATAAACTAGTGTATAATATACATTGATTTTTGACCGAAACTTGCATTTAAAAAAATTTCATAGAATTTAATTTTCAGATAATTTTTTTGCATGGACTTCCATTATAACCTTCCATCTTAACATATATAAATGATATGTGAAGTCTCGTATCATTTCAAATAGTCCCCAATTAAATTTGAGTTTTTTGACCGAAACTAGTGTATAATATACTATGATTTTTGACCGAAATATGCATTTAAAAAAATTTCATAGAATCTAATTTTCAGATAATATTTTTGCATGGACTTCCATCATAACCTTCCCTCTTAACATATATAAATGATATGTGAAGTCTCGTATCATTTCAAATAGTTCCCAATTAAATTTGGTTTTTTTGACCGAAACTAGTGTATAATATACTATGATTTTTTACCGAAACTTGCATTACAAAAAGTTTCATAGAATCCAATTTTAATTTGATTTTTTGCATGGACTTCCATCATAACCTTCCCTTTTAAAATATATAAATGATATGTGAAGTTTCTTATCATTTAGAACAATCCCCGATTTAATTTGATTTTTTACCGAAACTAGTATAAACTAGTGTATAATATACTATGATTTTTGACCGAAACTTTCATTTCAAAAAGTTTCATAGGATCTAATTTTCATATGATTTATTTGCATGGACTTCCATCATAACCTTCACTCTTAACATATATAAATGATATGTGAAGTCTCGTATCATTTCAATTAGTCCCCAATTAAATTTGATTATTTTGACCGAAACTAGTGTATAATATACTATGATTTTTGACAAAAACATGCATTTCAAAAAGTTTCATAGAATCGAATTTTCGGATGATTTTTTGCATGGACTTCCATCATAACCTTCCCCCGTGAAATATATAAATGATATTAGAAGTTTCGTATCATTTCGAACAGTCCCCAAATTAATTTGATTTTTGAACGAAACTGGTATAAACTAGTGTATAATATACTATGATTTTTGACTGAAACTTGCATTTCGCAAATTTTCATAGAATCTAGTTTTTAGATGATTTCTTTGCATGGACTTCCATCATAACCTTCCCTCTTAACATATATAAATGATCTGAAAAGTCTCGTATCATTTCAAATAGTCCCCAATTAAATTTTATTTTTTTGACCGAAACTATTATAAACTAGTGTATAATATACATTGATTTTTGACCGAAACTTGCATTTAAAAAAAATTCATAGAATCTAATTTTCAGATAATTTTTTTGCACGGACTTCCATCATAACCTTCCCTCTTAACATATAAAAATGATATGTGAAGTCTCGTATCATTTCAAATAGTTCCCAATTAAATTTGGTTTTTTTGACCGAAACTAGTGTATAATATACTATGATTTTTTACCGAAACTTGCATTACAAAAAGTTTCATAGAATCCAATTTTAATTTGATTTTTTGCATGGACTTCCATCATAACCTTCCCTTTTAAAATATATAAATGATATGTGATGTTTCTTATCATTTAGAACAATCCCCGATTTAATTTGATTTTTTACCGAAACTAGTATAAACTAGTGTATAATATACTATGATTTTTGACCGAAACTTTCATTTCAAAAAGTTTCATAGGATCTAATTTTCATATGATTTATTTGCATGGACTTCCATCATAACCTTCACTCTTAACATATATAAATGATATGTGAAGTCTCGTATCATTTCAATTAGTCCCCAATTAAATTTGATTTTTTTGACCGAAACTAGTGTATAATATACTATGATTTTTGACAAAAACATGCATTTCAAAAAGTTTCATAGAATCGAATTTTCGGATGATTTTTTGCATGGACTTCCATCATAACCTTCCCTCGTGAAATATATAAATGATATTAGAAGTTTCGTATCATTTCGAACAGTCCCCAAATTAATTTGATTTTTGAACGAAACTAGTATAAACTAGTGTATAATATACTATGATTTTTGACTGAAACTTGCATTTCGCAAATTTTCATAGAATCTAGTTTTTAGATGATTTCTTTGCATGGACTTCCATCATAACCTTCCCTCTTAACATATATAAATGATCTGAAA
Source organism: Lathyrus aphaca (assembly GCA_963966055.1). Classification (NCBI taxonomy): domain Eukaryota; kingdom Viridiplantae; phylum Streptophyta; class Magnoliopsida; order Fabales; family Fabaceae; genus Lathyrus; species Lathyrus aphaca. The sequence goes on from OZ014521.1 coordinate 588,499,827, forward strand.
AGTCTCGTATCATTTCAAATAGTCCCCAATTAAATTTTATTTTTTTGACCGAAACTAGTATAAACTAGTGTATAATATACATTGATTTTTGACCGAAACTTGCATTTAAAAAAATTTCATAGAATTTAATTTTCAGATAATTTTTTTGCATGGACTTCCATTATAACCTTCCATCTTAACATATATAAATGATATGTGAAGTCTCGTATCATTTCAAATAGTCCCCAATTAAATTTGAGTTTTTTGACCGAAACTAGTGTATAATATACTATGATTTTTGACCGAAATATGCATTTAAAAAAATTTCATAGAATCTAATTTTCAGATAATATTTTTGCATGGACTTCCGTCATAACCTTCCCTCTTAACATATATAAATGATATGTGAAGTCTCGTATCATTTCAAATAGTTCCCAATTAAATTTGGTTTTTTTGACCGAAACTAGTGTATAATATACTATGATTTTTTACCGAAACTTGCATTACAAAAAGTTTCATAGAATCCAATTTTAATTTGATTTTTTGCATGGACTTCCATCATAACCTTCCCTTTTAAAATATATAAATGATATGTGAAGTTTCTTATCATTTAGAACAATCCCCGATTTAATTTGATTTTTTACCGAAACTAGTATAAACTAGTGTATAATATACTATGATTTTTGACCGAAACTTTCATTTCAAAAAGTTTCATAGGATCTAATTTTCATATGATTTATTTGCATGGACTTCCATCATAACCTTCACTCTTAACATATATAAATGATATGTGAAGTCTCGTATCATTTCAATTAGTCCCCAATTAAATTTGATTTTTTTGACCGAAACTAGTGTATAATATACTATGATTTTTGACAAAAACATGCATTTCAAAAAGTTTCATAGAATCGAATTTTCGGATGATTTTTTGCATGGACTTCCATCATAACCTTCCCCCGTGAAATATATAAATGATATTAGAAGTTTCGTATCATTTCGAACAGTCCCCAAATTAATTTGATTTTTGAACGAAACTGGTATAAACTAGTGTATAATATACTATGATTTTTGACTGAAACTTGCATTTCGCAAATTTTCATAGAATCTAGTTTTTAGATGATTTCTTTGCATGGACTTCCATCATAACCTTCCCTCTTAACATATATAAATGATCTGAAAAGTCTCGTATCATTTCAAATAGTCCCCAATTAAATTTTATTTTTTTGACCGAAACTATTATAAACTAGTGTATAATATACATTGATTTTTGACCGAAACTTGCATTTAAAAAAAATTCATAGAATCTAATTTTCAGATAATTTTTTTGCACGGACTTCCATCATAACCTTCCCTCTTAACATATAAAAATGATATGTGAAGTCTCGTATCATTTCAAATAGTTCCCAATTAAATTTGGTTTTTTTGACCGAAACTAGTGTATAATATACTATGATTTTTTACCGAAACTTGCATTACAAAAAGTTTCATAGAATCCAATTTTAATTTGATTTTTTGCATGGACTTCCATCATAACCTTCCCTTTTAAAATATATAAATGATATGTGAAGTTTCTTATCATTTAGAACAATCCCCGATTTAATTTGATTTTTTACCGAAACTAGTATAAACTAGTGTATAATATACTATGATTTTTGACCGAAACTTTCATTTCAAAAAGTTTCATAGGATCTAATTTTCATATGATTTATTTGCATGGACTTCCATCATAACCTTCACTCTTAACATATATAAATGATATGTGAAGTCTCGTATCATTTCAATTAGTCCCCAATTAAATTTGATTTTTTTGACCGAAACTAGTGTATAATATACTATGATTTTTGACAAAAACATGCATTTCAAAAAGTTTCATAGAATCGAATTTTCGGATGATTTTTTGCATGGACTTCCATCATAACCTTCCCTCGTGAAATATATAAATGATATTAGAAGTTTCGTATCATTTCGAACAGTCCCCAAATTAATTTTATTTTTGAACGAAACTAGTATAAACTAGTGTATAATATACTATGATTTTTGACTGAAACTTGCATTTCGCAAATTTTCATAGAATCTAGTTTTTAGATGATTTCTTTGCATGGACTTCCATCATAACCTTCCCTCTTAACATATATAAATGATCTGAAAAGTCTCGTATCATTTCAAATATTCCCCAATTAAATTTTATTTTTTTGACCGAAACAAGTATAAACTAGTGTATAATATACATTGATTTTTGACCGAAACTTGCATTTAAAAAAAATTCATAGAATCTAATTTTCAGATAATTTTTTTGCATGGACTTCCATTATAACCTTCCATATTAACATATATAAATGATATGTGAAGTCTCGTATCATTTCAAATAGTCCCCAATTAAATTTGAGTTTTTTGACCGAAACTAGTGTATAATATACTATGATTTTTGACCGAAATATGCATTTAAAAAAATTTCATAGAATCTAATTTTCAGATAATATTTTTGCATGGACTTCCGTCATAACCTTCCCTCTTAACATATATAAATGATATGTGAAGTCTCGTATCATTTCAAATAGTTCCCAATTAAATTTGGTTTTTTTGACCGAAACTAGTGTATAATATACTATGATTTTTTACCGAAACTTGCATTACAAAAAGTTTCATAGAATCCAATTTTAATTTGATTTTTTGCATGGACTTCCATCATAACCTTCCCTTTTAAAATATATAAATGATATGTGAAGTTTCTTATCATTTAGAACAATCCCCGATTTAATTTGATTTTTTACCGAAACTAGTATAAACTAGTGTATAATATACTATGATTTTTGACCGAAACTTTCATTTCAAAAAGTTTCATAGGATCTAATTTTCATATGATTTATTTGCATGGACTTCCATCATAACCTTCACTCTTAACATATATAAATGATATGTGAAGTCTCGTATCATTTCAATTAGTCCCCAATTAAATTTGATTTTTTTGACCGAAACTAGTGTATAATATACTATGATTTTTGACAAAAACATGCATTTCAAAAAGTTTCATAGAATCGAATTTTCGGATGATTTTTTGCATGGACTTCCATCATAACCTTCCCTCGTGAAATATATAAATGATATTAGAAGTTTCGTATCATTTCGAACAGTCCCCAAATTAATTTGATTTTTGAACGAAACTAGTATAAACTAGTGTATAATATACTATGATTTTTGACTGAAACTTGCATTTCGCAAATTTTCATAGAATCTAGTTTTTAGATGATTTCTTTGCATGGACTTCCATCATAACATTCCCTCTTAACATATATAAATGATCTGAAAAGTCTCGTATCATTTCAAATATTCCCCAATTAAATTTTATTTTTTTGACCGAAACTAGTATAAACTAGTGTATAATATACATTGATTTTTGACCGAAACTTGCATTTAAAAAAAATTCATAGAATCTAATTTTCAGATAATTTTTTTGCATGGACTTCCATTATAACCTTCCCTCTTAACATATATAAATGATATGTGAAGTCTCGTATCATTTCAAATAGTCCCCAATTAAATTTGAGTTTTTTGACCGAAACTAGTGTATAATATACTATGATTTTTGACCGAAACATGCATTTAAAAAAATTTCATAGAATCTAATTTTCAGATAATATTTTTGCATGAACTTCCGTCATAACCTTCCCTCTTAACATATATAAATGATATGTGAAGTCTCGTATCATTTCAAATAGTTCCCAATTAAATTTGGTTTTTTTTACCGAAACTAGTGTATAATATACTATGATTTTTGACCGAAACTTGCATTACAAAAAGTTTCATAGAATCCTATTTTAATTTGATTTTTTGCATCGACTTCCATCATAACCTTCCCTTTTAAAATATATAAATGATATGTGAAGTTTCTTATCATTTAGAACAATCCCCGATTTAATTTGATTTTTTACCGAAACTAGTATAAACTAGTGTATAATATACTATGATTTTTGACCGAAACTTTCATTTCAAAAAGTTTCATAGGATCTAATTTTCATATGATTTATTTGCATGGACTTCCATCATAACCTTCACTCTTAACATATATAAATGATATGTGAAGTCTCGTATCATTTCAATTAGTCCCCAATTAAATTTGATTTTTTTGACCGAAACTAGTGTATAATATACTATGATTTTTGACAAAAACATGCATTTCAAAAAGTTTCATAGAATCGAATTTTCGGATGATTTTTTGCATGGACTTCCATCATAACCTTCCCTCGTCAAATATATAAATGATTTTAGAAGTTTCGTATCATTTCGAACAGTCCCCAAATTAATTTGATTTTTGAACGAAACTAGTATAAACTAGTGTATAATATACTATGATTTTTGACTGAAACTTGCATTTCGCAAATTTTCATAGAATCTAGTTTTTAGATGATTTCTTTGCATGGACTTCCATCATAACATTCCCTCTTAACATATATAAATGATCTGAAAAGTCTCGTATCATTTCAAATATTCCCCAATTAAATTTTATTTTTTTGACCGAAACTAGTATAAACTAGTGTATAATATACATTGATTTTTGACCGAAACTTGCATTTAAAAAAAATTCATAGAATCTAATTTTCAGATAATTTTTTTGCATGGACTTCCATTATAACCTTCCCTCTTAACATATATAAATGATATGTGAAGTCTCGTATCATTTCAAATAGTCCCCAATTAAATTTGAGTTTTTTGACCGAAACTAGTGTATAATATACTATGATTTTTGACCGAAACATGCATTTAAAAAAATTTCATAGAATCTAATTTTCAGATAATATTTTTGCATGAACTTCCGTCATAACCTTCCCTCTTAACATATATAAATGATATGTGAAGTCTCGTATCATTTCAAATAGTTCCCAATTAAATTTGGTTTTTTTGACCGAAACTAGTGTATAATATACTATGATTTTTGACCGAAACATGCATTTCAAAAAGTTTCATAGAATCCAATTTTAATTTGATTTTTTGCATGGACTTCCATCATAACCTTCCCTTGTAAAATATATAAATGATATGTGAAGTTTTAACATATATAAAGGATCGAATTTTCGGATGATTTTTTGCATGGACTTCCATCATAACCTTCCCTCGTGAAATATATAAATGATATTAGAAGTTTCGTATAATATACTATGATTTTTGACCGAAACTTGCATTTCGCAAAGTTTCATAGAATCTAGATTTTAGATGATTTTTTTGCATGGATTTCCATCATAACCTTCCCTCTTAACATATATAAATGATCTGAAAAGTCTCGTATCATTTCAAATAGTCCCCAATTAAATTTTAATTTTTTGACCGAAACTAGTCTAAACTAGTGTATAATATAAATTGACTTTTGACCGAAACTTGCATTTCAAAAAATTTCATAGAATCTAATTGTCAGATGATTTTTTTGCATGGACTTCCATCACAACCTTCCCTCTTAACATATATAAATGATATGTGAAATCTCGTATTATTTCAAACAGTCCCCAATTAAATTTGATTTTTTTGACCGAAACTAGTGTATAATATTCTATGATTTTTGACCGAAACTTGCATTTCAAAAAGTTTCAAAAAATCCAATTTTAATTTGATTTTTTGCATGGACTTCCATCATAACCTTCCCTTGTAAAATATATAAATGATATGTGAAGTTTCGTATCATTTAGAACAATCCCCGATTTAAATTGATTTTTGACCGAAACTAGTATAAACTAGTGTATAATATACTATGATTTTTGACCGAAACTTGCATTTCAAAAAGTTTCATAGAATCTAATTTTCATATGATTTATTTGCATGGACTTCCATCATAACCTTCCCTCTTAACATATATAAATGATATGTGAAGTCTCGTATCATTTCAAATAGTCTCCAATTAAATTTGATTTTTTGACCGAAACTAGTATAAACTAGTGTATAATATACTATGATTTTTGACCGAAACTTGCATTTCGCAAAGTTTCATAGAATCTATATTTTAGATGATTTTTTTGCATGGACTTCCATCATAACCTTCCCTCTTAACATATATAAATGATCTGAAAAGTCTCGTATCATTTCAAATAGTCCCCAATTAAATTTTAATTTTTTGACCGAAACTAGTATAAACTAGTGTATAATATACATTGATTTTTGACCGAAACTTGCATTTCAAAAAAAATCATAGAATCTAATTTTCAGATGATTTTTTTGCATGGACTTCCATCAATACCTTCCCTCTTAACATATATAAATGATATGTGAAGTCTCGTATCATTTCAAATAGTCCCCAATTAAATTTGATTTTTTTGACCGAAACTAGTGTATAATATTCCATGATTTTTGACCGAAACTTGCATTTCAAAAAGTTTCATAGAATCCAATTTTAATTTGATTTTTTGCATGGACTTCCATCATAACCTTCCCTTGTAAAATATATAAATGATATGTGAAGTTTCGTATCATTTATAACAATCCCCGATTTAATTTGATTTTTGACCGAAACTAGTATAAACTAGTGTATAATATACTATGATTTTTGAACGAAACTTGCATTTCAAAAAGTTTCATAGAATCTAATTTTCATATGATTTATTTGCACGGACTTCCATCATAACCTTCCCTCTTAATATATATAAATGATATGTTAAGTCTCGTATCATTTCAAATAGTCCCCAATTAAATTTGATTTTTTTGACCGAAACTAGTGTATAGTATACTATGATTTTTGACAAAAACATGCATTTCAAAAAGTTTCATAGAATCGAATTTTCGGATGATTTTTTGCATGGACTTCCATCATAACATTCCCTCATAAAATATATAAATGATATGTGAAGTTTCGTATCATTTCAAACATCCCCCGATTTAATTTTATTTTTGACCGAATCTAGTATAAACTAGTGATAATATATTACGATTTTTGACCGAAACTTGCATTTCGCAAAGTTTCATAGAATCTAGATTTTAGATGATTTTTTTGCATGGATTTCCATCATAACCTTCCCTCTTAACATATATAAATGATCTGAAAAGTCTCGTATCATTTCAAATAGTCCCCAATTAAATTTTAATTTTTTGACCGAAACTAGTCTAAACTAGTGTATAATATACATTGATTTTTGACCGAAACTTGCATTTCAAAAAATTTCATAGAATCTAATTTTCAGATGATTTTTTTGCATGGACTTCCATCACAACCTTCCCTCTTAACATATATAAATGATATGTGAAATCTCGTATTATTTCAAACAGTCCCCAATTAAATTTGATTTTTTTGACCGAAACTAGTGTATAATATTCTATGATTTTTGACCGAAACTTGCATTTCAAAAAGTTTCAAAAAATCCAATTTTAATTTGATTTTTTGCATGGACTTCCATCATAACCTTCCCTTGTAAAATATATAAATGATATGTGAAGTTTCGTATCATTTAGAACAATCCCCGATTTAAATTGATTTTTGACCGAAACTAGTATAAACTAGTGTATAATATACTATGATTTTTGTCCGAAACTTGCATTTCAAAAAGTTTCATAGAATCTAATTTTCATATGATTTATTTGCATGGACTTCCATCATAACCTTCCCTCTTAACATATATAAATGATATGTGAAGTCTCGTATCATTTCAAATAGTCTCCAATTAAATTTGATTTTTTGACCGAAACTAGTATAAACTAGTGTATAATATACTATGATTTTTGACCGAAACTTGCATTTCGCAAAGTTTCATAGAATCTATATTTTAGATGATTTTTTTGCATGGACTTCCATCATAACCTTCCCTCTTAACATATATAAATGATCTGAAAAGTCTCGTATCATTTCAAATAGTCCCCAATTAAATTTTAATTTTTTGACCGAAACTAGTATAAACTAGTGTATAATATACATTGATTTTTGACCGAAACTTGCATTTCAAAAAAAATCATAGAATCTAATTTTCAGATGATTTTTTTGCATGGACTTCCATCAATACCTTCCCTCTTAACATATATAAATGATATGTGAAGTCTCGTATCATTTCAAATAGTCCCCAATTAAATTTGATTTTTTTGACCGAAACTAGTGTATAGTATACTATGATTTTTGACAAAAACATGCATTTCAAAAAGTTTCATAGAATCGAATTTTCGGATGATTTTTTGCATGGACTTCCATCATAACATTCCCTCATAAAATATATAAATGATATGTGAAGTTTCGTATCATTTCAAACATCCCCCGATTTAATTTTATTTTTGACCGAATCTAGTATAAACTAGTGATAATATATTACGATTTTTGACCGAAACTTGCATTTCGCAAAGTTTCATAGAATCTAGATTTTAGATGATTTTTTTGCATGGATTTCCATCATAACCTTCCCTCTTAACATATATAAATGATCTGAAAAGTCTCGTATCATTTCAAATAGTCCCCAATTAAATTTTAATTTTTTGACCGAAACTAGTCTAAACTAGTGTATAATATACATTGATTTTTGACCGAAACTTGCATTTCAAAAAATTTCATAGAATCTAATTTTCAGATGATTTTTTTGCATGGACTTCCATCACAACCTTCCCTCTTAACATATATAAATGATATGTGAAATCTCGTATTATTTCAAACAGTCCCCAATTAAATTTGATTTTTTTGACCGAAACTAGTGTATAATATTCTATGATTTTTGACCGAAACTTGCATTTCAAAAAGTTTCAAAAAATCCAATTTTAATTTGATTTTTTGCATGGACTTCCATCATAACCTTCCCTTGTAAAATATATAAATGATATGTGAAGTTTCGTATCATTTAGAACAATCCCCGATTTAAATTGATTTTTGACCGAAACTAGTATAAACTAGTGTATAATATACTATGATTTTTGTCCGAAACTTGCATTTCAAAAAGTTTCATAGAATCTAATTTTCATATGATTTATTTGCATGGACTTCCATCATAACCTTCCCTCTTAACATATATAAATGATATGTGAAGTCTCGTATCATTTCAAATAGTCTCCAATTAAATTTGATTTTTTGACCGAAACTAGTATAAACTAGTGTATAATATACTATGATTTTTGACCGAAACTTGCATTTCGCAAAGTTTCATAGAATCTATATTTTAGATGATTTTTTTGCATGGACTTCCATCATAACCTTCCCTCTTAACATATATAAATGATCTGAAAAGTCTCGTATCATTTCAAATAGTCCCCAATTAAATTTTAATTTTTTGACCGAAACTAGTATAAACTAGTGTATAATATACATTGATTTTTGACCGAAACTTGCATTTCAAAAAAAATCATAGAATCTAATTTTCAGATGATTTTTTTGCATGGACTTCCATCAATACCTTCCCTCTTAACATATATAAATGATATGTGAAGTCTCGTATCATTTCAAATAGTCCCCAATTAAATTTGATTTTTTTGACCGAAACTAGTGTATAATATTCCATGATTTTTGACTGAAACTTGCATTTCAAAAAGTTTCATAGAATCCAATTTTAATTTGATTTTTTGCATGGACTTCCATCATAACCTTCCCTTGTAAAATATATAAATGATATGTGAAGTTTCGTATCATTTATAACAATCCCCGATTTAATTTGATTTTTGACCGAAACTAGTATAAACTAGTGTATAATATACTATGATTTTTGAACGAAACTTGCATTTCAAAAAGTTTCATAGAATCTAATTTTCATATGATTTATTTGCACGGACTTCCATCATAACCTTCCCTCTTAACATATATAAATGATATGTTAAGTCTCGTATCATTTCAAATAGTCCCCAATTAAATTTGATTTTTTTGACCGAAACTAGTGTATAGTATACTATGATTTTTGACAAAAACATGCATTTCAAAAAGTTTCATAGAATCGAATTTTCGGATGATTTTTTGCATGGACTTCCATCATAACATTTCCTCATAAAATATATAAATGATATGTGAAGTTTCGTATCATTTCAAACATCCCCCGATTTAATTTTATTTTTGACCGAATCTAGTATAAACTATTGATAATATACTACGATTTTTGACCGAAACTTGCATTTCGCAAAGTTTCATAGAATCTAGATTTTAGATGATTTTTTTGCATGGATTTCCATCATAACCTTCCCTCTTAACATATATAAATGATCTGAAAAGTCTCGTATTATTTCAAATAGTCCCCAATTAAATTTTAATTTTTTGACCGAAACTAGTCTAAACTAGTGTATAATATACATTGATTTTTGACCGAAACTTGCATTTCAAAAAATTTCATAGAATCTAATTTTCAGATGATTTTTTTGCATGGACTTCCATCACAACCTTCCCTCTTAACATATATAAATGATATGTGAAATCTCGTATTATTTCAAACAGTCCCCAATTAAATTTGATTTTTTTGACCGAAACTAGTGTATAATATTCTATGATTTTTGACCGAAACTTGCATTTCAAAAAGTTTCAAAAAATCCAATTTTAATTTGATTTTTTGCATGGACTTCCATCATAACCTTCCCTTGTAAAATATATAAATGATATGTGAAGTTTCGTATCATTTAGAACAATCCCCGATTTAAATTGATTTTTGACCGAAACTAGTATAAACTAGTGTATAATATACTATGATTTTTGACCGAAACTTGCATTTCAAAAAGTTTCATAGAATCTAATTTTCATATGATTTATTTGCATGGACTTCCATCATAACCTTCCCTCTTAACATATATAAATGATATGTGAAGTCTCGTATCATTTCAAATAGTCTCCAATTAAATTTGATTTTTTGACCGAAACTAGTATAAACTAGTGTATAATATACTATGATTTTTGACCGAAACTTGCATTTCGCAAAGTTTCATAGAATCTATATTTTAGATGATTTTTTTGCATGGACTTCCATCATAACCTTCCCTCTTAACATATATAAATGATCTGAAAAGTCTCGTATCATTTCAAATAGTCCCCAATTAAATTTTAATTTTTTTACCGAAACTAGTATAATCTAGTGTATAATATACATTGATTTTTGACCGAAACTTGCATTTCAAAAAAAATCATAGAATCTAATTTTTAGATGATTTTTTTGCATGGACTTCCATCAATACCTTCCCTCTTAACATATATAAATTATATGTGAAGTCTCGTATTTTCAAATAGTCCCCAATTAAATTTGATTTTTTTGACCGAAACTAGTGTATATTATTCTATGATTTTTGACCGAAACTTGCATTTCAAAAAGTTTCATAGAATCCAATTTTAATTTTATTTTTTGCATGGAATTCCATCATAACCTTCCCTTGTAAAATATATAAATGATATGTGAAGTTTCGTATCATTTATAACAATCCCCGATTTAATTTGATTTTTGACCGAAACTAGTATAAACTAGTGTATAATATACTATGATTTTTGAACGAAACTTGCATTTCAAAAAGTTTCATAGAATCTAATTTTCATATGATTTATTTGCACGGACTTCCATCATAACCTTCCCTCTTAACATATATAAATGATATGTTAAGTCTCGTATCATTTCAAATAGTCCCTAATTAAATTTAATTTTTTTGACCGAAACTAGTGTATAGTATACTATGATTTTTGACAAAAACATGCATTTCAAAAAGTTTCATAGAATCGAATTTTCGGATGATAATTTGCATGGACTTCCATCATAACATTTCCTCATAAAATATATAAATGATATGTGAAGTTTCGTATCATTTCAAACATTCCCCGATTTAATTTTATTTTTGACCGAATCTAGTATAAACTAGTGTATAATATACTACGATTTTTGACCGAAACTTGCATTTCGCAAAGTTTCATAGAATCTAGATTTTAGATGATTTTTTTGCATGGATTTCCATCATAACCTTCCCTCTTAACATATATAAATGATCTGAAAAGTCTCGTATCATTTCAAATAGTCCCCAATTAAATTTTAATTTTTTGACCGAAACTAGTCTAAACTAGTGTATAATATACATTGATTTTTGACCGAAACTTGCATTTCAAAAAATTTCATAGAATCTAATTTTCAGATGATTTTTTTGCATGGACTTCCATCACAACCTTCCCTCTTAACATATATAAATGATATGTGAAATCTCGTATTATTTCAAACAGTCCCCAATTAAATTTGATTTTTTTGACCGAAACTAGTGTATAATATTCTATGATTTTTGACCGAAACTTGCATTTCAAAAAGTTTCAAAAAATCCAATTTTAATTTGATTTTTTGCATGGACTTCCATCATAACCTTCCCTTGTAAAATATATAAATGATATGTGAAGTTTCGTATCATTTAGAACAATCCCCGATTTAAATTGATTTTTGACCGAAACTAGTATAAACTAGTGTATAATATACTATGATTTTTGACCGAAACTTGCATTTCAAAAAGTTTCATAGAATCTAATTTTCATATGATTTATTTGCATGGACTTCCATCATAACCTTCCCTCTTAACATATATAAATGATATGTGAAGTCTCGTATCATTTCAAATAGTCTCCAATTAAATTTGATTTTTTGACCGAAACTAGTATAAACTAGTGTATAATATACTATGATTTTTGACCGAAACTTGCATTTCGCAAAGTTTCATAGAATCTATATTTTAGATGATTTTTTTGCATGGACTTCCATCATAACCTTCCCTCTTAACATATATAAATGATCTGAAAAGTCTCGTATCATTTCAAATAGTCCCCAATTAAATTTTAATTTTTTTACCGAAACTAGTATAATCTAGTGTATAATATACATTGATTTTTGACCGAAACTTGCATTTCAAAAAAAATCATAGAATCTAATTTTTAGATGATTTTTTTGCATGGACTTCCATCAATACCTTCCCTCTTAACATATATAAATTATATGTGAAGTCTCGTATCTTTTCAAATAGTCCCCAATTAAATTTGATTTTTTTGACCGAAACTAGTGTATATTATTCTATGATTTTTGACCGAAACTTGCATTTCAAAAAGTTTCATAGAATCCAATTTTAATTTTATTTTTTGCATGGAATTCCATCATAACCTTCCCTTGTAAAATATATAAATGATATGTGAAGTTTCGTATCATTTATAACAATCCCCGATTTAATTTGATTTTTGACCGAAACTAGTATAAACTAGTGTATAATATACTATGATTTTTGAACGAAACTTGCATTTCAAAAAGTTTCATAGAATCTAATTTTCATATGATTTATTTGCACGGACTTCCATCATAACCTTCCCTCTTAACATATATAAATGATATGTTAAGTCTCGTATCATTTCAAATAGTCCCTAATTAAATTTAATTTTTTTGACCGAAACTAGTGTATAGTATACTATGATTTTTGACAAAAACATGCATTTCAAAAAGTTTCATAGAATCGAATTTTCGGATGATAATTTGCATGGACTTCCATCATAACATTTCCTCATAAAATATATAAATGATATGTGAAGTTTCGTATCATTTCAAACATTCCCCGATTTAATTTTATTTTTGACCGAATCTAGTATAAACTAGTGTATAATATACTACGATTTTTGACCGAAACTTGCATTTCGCAAAGTTTCATAGAATCTAGATTTTAGATGATTTTTTTGCATGGATTTCCATCATAACCTTCCCTCTTAACATATATAAATGATCTGAAAAGTCTCGTATCATTTCAAATAGTCCCCAATTAAATTTTAATTTTTTGACCGAAACTAGTCTAAACTAGTGTATAATATACATTGATTTTTGACCGAAACTTGCATTTCAAAAAATTTCATAGAATCTAATTTTCAGATGATTTTTTTGCATGGACTTCCATCACAACCTTCCCTCTTAACATATATAAATGATATGTGAAATCTCGTATTATTTCAAACAGTCCCCAATTAAATTTGATTTTTTTGACCGAAACTAGTGTATAATATTCTATGATTTTTGACCGAAACTTGCATTTCAAAAAGTTTCAAAAAATCCAATTTTAATTTGATTTTCTGCATGGACTTCCATCATAACCTTCCCTTGTAAAATATATAAATGATATGTGAAGTTTCGTATCATTTAGAACAATCCCCGATTTAAATTGATTTTTGACCGAAACTAGTATAAACTAATGTATAATATACTATGATTTTTGACCGAAACTTGCATTTCAAAAAGTTTCATAGAATCTAATTTTCATATGATTTATTTGCATGGACTTCCATCATAACCTTCCCTCTTAACATATATAAATGATATGTGAAGTCTCGTATCATTTCAAATAGTCTCCAATTAAATTTGATTTTTTGACCGAAACTAGTATAAACTAGTGTATAATATACTATGATTTTTGACCGAAACTTGCATTTCGCAAACTTTCATAGAATCTATATTTTAGATGATTTTTTTGCATGGACTTCCATCATAACCTTCCCTCTTAACATATATAAATGATCTGAAAAGTCTCGTATCATTTCAAATAGTCCCCAATTAAATTTTAATTTTTTTACCGAAACTAGTATAATCTAGTGTATAATATACATTGATTTTTGACCGAAACTTGCATTTCAAAAAAAATCATAGAATCTAATTTTTAGATGATTTTTTTGCATGGACTTCCATCAATACCTTCCCTCTTAACATATATAAATTATATGTGAAGTCTCGTATCTTTTCAAATAGTCCCCAATTAAATTTGATTTTTTTGACCGAAACTAGTGTATAATATTCTATGATTTTTGACCGAAACTTGCATTTCAAAAAGTTTCATAGAATCCAATTTTAATTTTATTTTTTGCATGGAATTCCATCATAACCTTCCCTTGTAAAATATATAAATGTTATGTGAAGTTTCGTATCATTTATAACAATCCCCGATTTAATTTGATTTTTGACCGAAACTAGTATAAACTAGTGTATAATATACTATGATTTTTGAACGAAACTTGCATTTCAAAAAGTTTCATAGAATCTAATTTTCATATGATTTATTTGCACGGACTTCCATCATAACCTTCCCTCTTAACATATATAAATGATATGTTAAGTCTCGTATCATTTCAAATAGTCCCTAATTAAATTTAATTTTTTTGACCGAAACTAGTGTATAGTATACTATGATTTTTGACAAAAACATGCATTTCAAAAAGATTCATAGAATCGAATTTTCGGATGATAATTTGCATGGACTTTCATCATAACATTTCCTCCTAAAATATATAAATGATATGTGAAGTTTCGTATCCTTTCAAACATTCCCCGATTTAATTTAATTTTTGACCGAATCTAGTATAAACTAGTGTATAATATACTACGATTTTTGACCGAAACTTGCATTTCGCAAAGTTTCATAGAATCTAGATTTTAGATGATTTTTTTGCATGGATTTCCATCATAACCTTCCCTCTTAACATATATAAATGATCTGAAAAGTCTCGTATCATTTCAAATAGTCCCCAATTAAATTTTAATTTTTTGACCGAAACTAGTCTAAACTAGTGTATAATATACATTGATTTTTGACCGAAACTTGCATTTCAAAAAATTTCATAGAATCTAATTTTCAGATGATTTTTTTGCATGGACTTCCATCATAACCTTCCCTCTTAACATATATAAATGATATGTGAAATCTCGTATTATTTCAAACAGTCCCCAATTAAATTTGATTTTTTTGACCGAAACTAGTGTATAATATTCTATGATTTTTGACCGAAACTTGCATTTCAAAAAGTTTCATAGAATCCAATTTTAATTTGATTTTTTGCATGGACTTCCATCATAACCTTCCCTTGTAAAATATATAAATGATATGTGAAGTTTCGTATCATTTATAACAATCCCCGATTTAATTTGATTTTTGACCGAAACTAGTATAAACTAGTGTATAATATACTATGATTTTTGAACGAAACTTGCATTTCAAAAAGTTTCATAGAATCTAATTTTCATATGATTTATTTGCACGGACTTCCATCATAACCTTCCCTCTTAACATATATAAATGATATGTTAAGTCTCGTATCATTTCAAATAGTCCCTAATTAAATTTAATTTTTTTGACCGAAACTAGTGTATAGTATACTATGATTTTTGACAAAAACATGCATTTCAAAAAGTTTCATAGAATCGAATTTTCGGATGATTTTTTGCATGGACTTCCATCATAACATTTCCTCATAAAATATATAAATGATATGTGAAGTTTCGTATCATTTCAAACATTCCCCGATTTAATTTTATTTTTGACCGAATCTAGTATAAACTAGTGTATAATATACTACGATTTTTGACCGAAACTTGCATTTCGCAAAGTTTCATAGAATCTAGATTTTAGATGATTTTTTTGCATGGATTTCCATCATAACCTTCCCTCTTAACATATATAAATGATCTGAAAAGTCTCGTATCATTTCAAATAGTCCCCAATTAAATTTTAAATTTTTGACCGAAACTAGTCTAAACTAGTGTATAATATACATTGATTTTTGACCGAAACTTGCATTTCAAAAAATTTCATAGAATCTAATTTTCAGATGATTTTTTTGCATGGACTTCCATCACAACCTTCCCTCTTAACATATATAAATGATATGTGAAATCTCGTATTATTTCAAACAGTCCCCAATTAAATTTGATTTTTTTGACCGAAACTAGTGTATAATATTCTATGATTTTTGACCGAAACTTGCATTTCAAAAAGTTTCAAAAAATCCAATTTTAATTTGATTTTTTGCATGGACTTCCATCATAACCTTCCCTTGTAAAATATATAAATGATATGTGAAGTTTCGTATCATTTAGAACAATCCCCGATTTAAATTGATTTTTGACCGAAACTAGTATAAACTAGTGTATAATATACTATGATTTTTGACCGAAACTTGCATTTCAAAAATTTTCATAGAATCTAATTTTCATATGATTTATTTGCATGGACTTCCATCATAACCTTCCCTCTTAACATATATAAATGATATGTGAAGTCTCGTATCATTTCAAATAGTCTCCAATTAAATTTGATTTTTTGACCGAAACTAGTATAAACTTGTGTATAATATACTATGATTTTTGACCGAAACTTGCATTTCGCAAAGTTTAATAGAATCTATATTTTAGATGATTTTTTTGCATGGACTTCCATCATAACCTTCCCTCTTAACATATATAAATGATCTGAAAAGTCTCGTATCATTTCAAATAGTCCCCAATTAAATTTTAATTTTTTGACCGAAACTAGTATAATCTAGTGTATAATATACATTGATTTTTGACTGAAACTTGCATTTCAAAAAAAATCATAGAATCTAATTTTTAGATGATTTTTTTGCATGGACTTCCATCAATACCTTCCCTCTAAACATATATAAATTATATGTGAAGTCTCGTATCATTTCAAATAGTCCCCAATTAAATTTGATTTTTTTGACCGAAACTAGTGTATAATATTCTATGATTTTTGACCGAAACTTGCATTTCAAAAAGTTTCATAGAATCCAATTTTAATTTTATTTTTTGCATGGAATTCCATCATAACCTTCCCTTGTAAAATATATTAATGATATGTGAAGTTTCGTATCATTTATAACAATCCCCGATTTAATTTGATTTTTGACCGAAACTAGTATAAACTAGTGTATAATATACTATGATTTTTGAACGAAACTTGCATTTCAAAAAGTTTCATAGAATCTAATTTTCATATGATTTATTTGCACGGACTTCCATCATAACCTTCCCTCTTAACATATATAAATGATATGTTAAGTCTCGTATCATTTCAAATAGTCCCTAATTAAATTAAATTTTTTTGACCGAAACTAGTGTATAGTATACTATGATTTTTGACAAAAACATGAATTTCAAAAAGTTTCATAGAATCGAATTTTCGGATGATTTTTTGCATGGACTTCCATCATAACATTTCCTCATAAAATATATAAATGATATGTGAAGTTCCGTATCATTTCAAACATTCCCCGATTTAATTTTATTTTTGACCGTATCTAGTATAAACTAGTGTATAATATACTACGATTTTTGACCGAAACTTGCATTTCGCAAAGTTTCATAGAATCTAGATTTTAGATGATTTTTTTGCATGGATTTCCATCATAACCTTCCCTCTTAACATATATAAATGATCTGAAAAGTCTCGTATCATTTCAAATAGTCCCCAATTAAATTTTAATTTTTTGACCGAAACTAGTCTAAACTAGTGTATAATATACATTGATTTTTGACCGAAACTTGCATTTCAAAAAATTTCATAGAATCTAATTTTCAGATGATTTTTTTGCATGGACTTCCATCACAACCTTCCCTCTTAACATATATAAATGATATGTGAAATCTCGTATTATTTCAAACAGTCCCCAATTAAATTTGATTTTTTTGACCGAAACTAGTGTATAATATTCTATGATTTTTGACCGAAACTTGCATTTCAAAAAGTTTCAAAAAATCCAATTTTAATTTGATTTTTTGCATGGACTTCCATCATAACCTTCCCTTGTAAAATATATAAATGATATGTGAAGTTTCGTATCATTTAGAACAATCCCCGATTTAAATTGATTTTTGACCGAAACTAGTATAAACTAGTGTATAATATACTATGATTTTTGACCGAAACATGCATTTCAAAAAGTTTCATAGAATCTAATTTTCATATGATTTATTTGCATGGACTTCCATCATAACCTTCCCTCTTAACATATATAAATGATATGTGAAGTCTCGTATCATTTCAAATAGTCTCCAATTAAATTTGATTTTTTGACCGAAACTAGTATAAACTAGTGTATAATATACTATGATTTTTGACCGAAACTTGCATTTCGCAAAGTTTCATAGAATCTATATTTTAGATGATTTTTTTGCATGGACTTCCATCATAACCTTCCCTCTTAACATATATAAATGATCTGAAAAGTCTCGTATCATTTCAAATAGTCCCCAATTAAATTTTAATTTTTTGACCGAAACTAGTATAATCTAGTGTATAATATACATTGATTTTTGACCGAAACTTGCATTTCAAAAAAAATCATAGAATCTAATTTTTAGATGATTTTTTTGCATGGACTTCCATCAATACCTTCCCTCTTAACATAAATAAATTATATGTGAAGTCTCGTATCATTTCAAATAGTCCCCAATTATATTTGATTTTTTTGACCGAAACTAGTGTATAATACTCTATGATTTTTGACCGAAACTTGCATTTCAAAAAGTTTCATAGAATCCAATTTTAATTTTATTTTTTGCATGGAATTCCATCATAACCTTCCCTTGTAAAACATATTAATGATATGTGAAGTTTCGTATCATTTATAACAATCCCCGATTTAATTTGATTTTTGACCGAAACTAGTATAAACTAGTGTATAATATACTATGATTTTTGAACGAAACTTGCATTTCAAAAAGTTTCATAGAATCTAATTTTCATATGATTTATTTGCACGGACTTCCATCATAACCTTCCCTCTTAACATATATAAATGATATGTTAAGTCTCGTATCATTTCGAATAGTCCCTAATTAAATTTATTTTTTTTGACCGAAACTAGTGTATAGTATACTATGATTTTTGACAAAAACATGCATTTCAAAAAGTTTCATAGAATCGAATTTTCGGATGATAATTTGCTTGGACTTCCATCATAACATTTCCTCATAAAATATATAAATGATATGTGAAGTTTCGTATCATTTCAAACATTCTCCGATTTAATTTTATTTTTTACCGAATCTAGTATAAACTAGTGTATAATATACTACGATTTTTGACCGAAACTTGCATTTCGCAAAGTTTCATAGAATCTAGATTTTAGATGATTTTTTTGCATGGATTTCCATCATAACCTTCCCTCTTAACATATATAAATGATCTGAAAAGTCTCGTTTCATTTCAAATAGTCCCCAATTAAATTTTAATTTTTTGACCGAAACTAGTCTAAACTAGTGTATAATATACATTGATTTTTGACCGAAACTTGCATTTCAAAAAATTTCATAGAATCTAATTTTCAGATGATTTTTTTGCATGGACTTCCATCATAACCTTCCCTCTTAACATATATAAATGATATGTGAAATCTCGTATTATTTCAAACAGTCCCCAATTAAATTTGATTTTTTTGACCGAAACTAGTGTATAATATTCTATGATTTTTGACCGAAACTTGCATTTCAAAAACTTTCATAGAATCCAATTTTAATTTGATTTTTTGCATGGACTTCCATCATAACCTTCCCTTGTAAAATATATAAATGATATGTGAAGTTTCGTATCATTTATAACAATCCCCGATTTAATTTGATTTTTGACCGAAACTAGTATAAACTAGTGTATAATATACTATGATTTTTGAACGAAACTTGCATTTCAAAAAGTTACATAGAATCTAATTTTCATATGATTTATTTGCACGGACTTCCATCATAACCTTCCCTCTTAACATATATAAATGATATGTTAAGTCTCTTATCATTTCAAATAGTCCCTAATTAAATTTAATTTTTTTGACCGAAACTAGTGTATAGTATACTATGATTTTTGACAAAAACATGCATTTCAAAAAGTTTCATAGAATCGAATTTTCGGATGATTTTTTGCATGGACTTCCATCATAACATTTCCTCATAAAATATATAAATGATATGTGAAGTTTCGTATCATTTCAAACATTCCCCGATTTAATTTTATTTTTGACCGAATCTAGTATAAACTAGTGTATAATATACTACGATTTTTGACCGAAACTTGCATTTCGCAAAGTTTCATAGAATCTAGATTTTAGAAGATTTTTTTGCATGGATTTCCATCATAACCTTCCCTCTTAACATATATAAATGATCTGAAAAGTCTCGTATCATTTCAAATAGTCCCCAATTAAATTTTAATTTTTTGACCGAAACTAGTCTAAACTAGTGTATAATATACATTGATTTTTGACCGAAACTTGCATTTCAAAAAATTTCATAGAATCTAATTTTCATATGATTTTTTTGCATGGACTTCCATCACAACCTTCCCTCTTAACATATATAAATGATATGTGAAATCTCGTATTATTTCAAACAGTCCCCAATTAAATTTGATTTTTTTGACCGAAACTAGTGTATAATATTCTATGATTTTTGACCGAAACTTGCATTTCAAAAAGATTCAAAAAATCCAATTTTAATTTGATTTTTTGCATGGACTTCCATCATAACCTTCCCTTGTAAAATATATAAATGATATGTGAAGTTTCGTATCATTTAGAACAATCCCCGATTTAAATTGATTTTTGACCGAAACTAGTATAAACTAGTGTATAATATACTATGATTTTTGACCGAAACTTGAATTTCAAAAAGTTTCATAGAATCTAATTTTCATATGATTTATTTGCATGGACTTCCATCATAACCTTCCCTCTTAACATATATAAATGATATGTGAAGTCTCGTATCATTTCAAATAGTCTCCAATTAAATTTGATTTTTTGACCGAAACTAGTATAAACTAGTGTATAATATACTATGATTTTTGACCGAAACTTGCATTTCGCAAAGTTTCATAGAATCTATATTTTAGATGATTTTTTTGCATGGACTTCCATCATAACCTTCCCTCTTAACATATATAAATGATCTGAAAAGTCTCGTATCATTTCAAATAGTCCCCAATTAAATTTTAATTTTTTGACCGAAACTAGTATAATCTAGTGTATAATATACATTGATTTTTGACCGAAACTTGCATTTCAAAAAAAATCATAGAATCTAATTTTTAGATGATTTTTTTGCATGGACTTCCATCAATACCTTCCCTCTTAACATATATAAATTATATGTGAAGTCTCGTATCATTTCAAATAGTCCCCAATTAAATTTGATTTTTTTGACCGAAACTAGTGTATAATATTCAATGATTTTTGACCGAAACTTGCATTTCAAAAAGTTTCATAGAATCCAATTTTAATTTTATTTTTTGCATGGAATTCCATCATAACCTTCCCTTGTAAAATATATAAATGATATGTGAAGTTTCGTATCATTTATAACAATCCCCGATTTAATTTGATTTTTGACCGAAACTAGTATAAACTAGTGTATAATATACTATGATTTTTGAACGAAACTTGCATTTCAAAAAGTTTCATAGAATCTAATTTTCATATGATTTATTTGCACGGACTTCCATCATAACCTTCCCTCTTAACATATATAAATGATATGTTAAGTCTCGTATCATTTCAAATAGTCCCTAATTAAATTTAATTTTTTTGACCGAAACTAGTGTATAGTATACTATGATTTTTGACAAAAACATGCATTTCAAAAAGTTTCATAGAATCGAATTTTCGGATGATAATTTGCATGGACTTCCATCATAACATTTCCTCATAAAATATATAAATGATATGTGAAGTTTCATATCATTTCAAACATTCCCCGAT
The DNA here is from genome assembly GCA_963966055.1 of Lathyrus aphaca. Taxonomy (NCBI): domain Eukaryota; kingdom Viridiplantae; phylum Streptophyta; class Magnoliopsida; order Fabales; family Fabaceae; genus Lathyrus; species Lathyrus aphaca. The sequence goes on from OZ014521.1 coordinate 588,522,217, forward strand.
TTAATTTTATTTTTGACCGAATCTAGTATAAACTAGTGTATAATATACTACGATTTTTGACCGAAACTTGCATTTCGCAAAGTTTCATAGAATCTAGATTTTAGATGATTTTTTTGCATGGATTTCCATCATAACCTTCCCTCTTAACATATATAAATGATCTGAAAAGTCTAGTTTCATTTCAATTAGTCCCCAATTAAATTTTAATTTTTTGACCGAAACTAGTCTAAACTAGTGTATAATATACATTGATTTTTGACCGAAACTTGCATTTCAAAAAATTTCATAGAATCTAATTTTCAGATGATTTTTTTGCATGGACTTCCATCATAACCTTCCCTCTTAACATATATAAATGATATGTGAAATCTCGTATTATTTCAAACAGTCCCCAATTAAATTTGATTTTTTTGACCGAAACTAGTGTATAATATTCTATGATTTTTGACCGAAACTTGCATTTCAAAAAGTTTCAAAAAATCCAATTTTAATTTGATTTTTTGCATGGACTTCCATCATAACCTTCCCTTGTAAAATATATAAATGATATGTGCTGTTTCGTATCATTTAGAACAATCCCCGATTTAAATTGATTTTTGACCGAAACTAGTATAAAGTAGTGTATAATATACTATGATTTTTGACCGAAACTTGCATTTCAAAAAGTTTCATAGAATCTAATTTTCATATGATTTATTTGCATGGACTTCCATCATAACCTTCCCTCTTAACATATATAAATGATATGTGAAGTCTCGTATCATTTCAAATAGTCTCCAATTAAATTTGATTTTTTGACCGAAACTAGTATAAACTAGTGTATAATATACTATTATTTTTTACCGAAACTTGCATTTCGCAAAGTTTCATAGAATCTATATTTTAGATGATTTTTTTGCATGGACTTCCATCATAACCTTCCCTCTTAACATATATAAATGATCTGAAAAGTCTCGTATCATTTCAAATAGTCCCCAATTAAATTTTAATTTTTTGACCGAAACTAGTATAAACTAGTGTATAATATACATTGATTTTTGACCGAAAATTGCATTTCAAACAAAATCATAGAATCTAATTTTCAGATGATTTTTTTGCATGGACTTCCATCAAAACCTTCCCTCTTAACATATATAAATGATATGTGAAGTCTCGTATCATTTCAAATAGTCTACAATTAAATTTTATTTTTTCTACCGAAACTAGTGTATAATATTCTATGATTTTTGACCGAACTTGCATTTCAAAAAGTTTCATAGAATCCAATTTTAATTTGATTTTTTGCATGGACTTCCATCATAACCTTCCCTTGTAAAATATATAAATGATATGTGAAGTTTCGTATCATTTATAACAATCCCCGATTTAATTTGATTTTTGACCGAAACTAGTATAAACTATTGTATAATATACTATAATTTTTGAACGAAACTTGCATTTAAAAAAGTTTCATAGAATCTAATTTTCATATGATTTATTTGCATGGACTTCCATCATAACCTTCCCTCTTAACATATATAAATGATATGTTAAGTCTCATATCATTTCAAATAGTCCCCAATTAAATTTGATTTTTTTGACCGAAACTAGTGTATAATATACCATGATTTTTGACAAAAACATGCATTTCAAAAAGTTTCATAGAATCGAATTTTCGGATGATTTTTTGCATGGACTTCCATTATAACCTTCCCTCGTAAAATATATAAATGATATGTGAAGTTTCGTATCATTTCGAACAGTCCCCGATTTAATTTGATTTTTGACCGAAACTAGTATAAACTAGTGTATAATATACTACGATTTTTTACCGAAACTAGCATTTCAAAAAGTTTCATAGAATCTAATTTTCATATGATTTATTTGCACGGACTTCCATCATAACCTTCCCTCTTAACATATATAAATGATATGTTAAGTCTCGTATCATTTCAAATAGTCCCTAATTAAATTTAATTTTTTTGACCGAAACTAGTGTATAGAATACTATGATTTTTGACAAAAACATGCATTTCAAAAAGTTTCATAGAATCGAATTTTCGGATGATTTTTTGCATGGACTTCCATCATAACATTTCCTCATAAAATATATAAATGATATGTGAAGTTTCGTATCATTTCAAACATTCCCCGATTTAATTTAATTTTTGACTGAATCTAGTATAAACTAGTGTATAATATACTACGATTTTTGACTGAAACTTGCATTTCGCAAAGTTTCATAGAATCTAGATTTTAGATGATTTTTTTGCATGGATTTCCATCATAACCTTCCCTCTTAACATATATAAATGATCTGAAAAGTCTCGTATCATTTCAAATAGTCCCCAATTAAATTTGAATTTTTTGACCGAAACTAGTCTAAACTAGTGTATAATATACATTGATTTTTGACCGAAACTTGCATTTCAAAAAATTTCATAGAATCTAATTTTTAGATGATTTTTTTGCATAGACTTCCATCATAACCTTCCCTCTTAACATATATAAATGATATGTGAAATCTCGTATTATTTCAAACAGTCCCCAATTAAATTTGATTTTTTTGACCGAAACTAGTGTATAATATTCTATGATTTTTGACCGAAACATGCATTTCAAAAAGTTTCAAAAAATCCAATTTTAATTTGATTTTTTGCATGGACTTCCATCATAACCTTCCCTTGTAAAATATATAAATGATATGTGAAGTTTCGTATCATTTAGAACAATCCCCGATTTAAATTGTTTTTTGACCGAAACTAGTATAAACTAGTGTATAATATACTATGATTTTTGACCGAAACTTGCATTTCAAAAAGTTTCATAGAATCTAATTTTCATATGATTTATTTGCATAGACTTCCATCATAACCTTCCCTCTTAATATATATAAATGATATGTGAAGTCTCGTATCATTTCAAATAGTCTCCAATTAAATTTGATTTTTTGACCGAAACTAGTATAAACTAGTGTATAATATACTATTATTTTTGACCGAAACTTGCATTTCGCAAAGTTTCATAGAATCTATATTTTATATGATTTTTTTGCATGGACTTCCATCATAACCTTCCCTCTTAACATATATAAATGATCTGAAAAGTCTCGTATCATTTCAAATAGTCCCCAATTAAATTTTAATTTTTTGACCGAAACTAGTATAAACTAGTGTATAATATACATTGATTTTTGACCGAAAATTGCATTTCAAACAAAATCATAGAATCTTATTTTCAGATGATTTTTTTGCATGGACTTCCATCAATACCTTCCCTCTTAACATATATAAATGATATGTGAAGTCTCGTATCATTTCAAATAGTCCACAATTAAATTTGATTTTTTTGACCGAAACTAGTGTATAATATTCTATGATTTTTGACCGAAACTTGCATTTCAAAAAGTTTCATAGAATCCAATTTTAATTTGATTTTTTGCATAGACTTCCATCATAACCTTCCCTTGTAAAATATATAAATGATATGTGAAGTTTCGTATCATTTATAATAATCCCCGATTTAATTTGATTTTTGACCGAAACTAGTATAAACTATTGTATAATATACTATGATTTTTGAACGAAACTTGCATTTCAAAAAGTTTCATAGAATCTAATTTTCATATGATTTATTTGCATGGACTTCCATCATAACCTTCCCTCTTAACATATATAAATGATATGTGAAGTCTCATATCATTTCAAATAGTCCCCAATTAAATTTGATTTTTTTGACCGAAACTAGTGTATAATATACCATGATTTTTGACAAAAACATGCATTTCAAAAAGTTTCATAGAATCGAATTTTCGGATGATTTTTTGCATGGACTTCCATTATAACCTTCCCTCGTAAAATATATAAATGATATGTGATGTTTCGTATCATTTCGAACAGTCCCCAATTTAATTTGATTTTTGACCGAAACTAGTATAAACTAGTGTATAATATACTACGATTTTTTACCGAAACTAGCATTTCAAAAAGTTTCATAGAATCTAATTTTCATATGATTTATTTGCACGGACTTCCATCATAACCTTCCCTCTTAACATATATAAATGATATGTTAAGTCTCGTATCATTTCAAATAGTCCCCAATTAAATTTAATTTTTTTGACCGAAACTAGTGTGTAGTATACTATGATTTTTGACAAAAACATGCATTTCAAAAAGTTTCATAGAATCGAATTTTCGGATGATTTTTTGCATGGACTTCCATCATAACATTCCCTCATAAAATATATAAATTATATGTGAAGTTTCGTATCATTTCAAACATTCCCCGATTTAATTTTATTTTTGACCGAATCTAGTATAAACTAGTGTATAATATACTACGATTTTTGACCGAAACTTGCATTTCGCAAAGTTTCATAGAATCTAGATTTTAGATGATTTTTTTGCATGGATTTCCATCATAACCTTCCCTCTTAACATATATAAATGATCTGAAAAGTCTCGTATCATTTCAAATAGTCCCCAATTAAATTTTAATTTTTTGACCGAAACTAGTCTAAACTAGTGTATAATATACATTGATTTTTGACCGAAACTTGCATTTCAAAAAAATTCATAGAATCTAATTTTCAGATGATTTTTTTGCATGGACTTCCATCACAACCTTCTCTCTTAACATATATAAATGATATGTGAAATCTCGTATTATTTCAAACAATCCCCAATTAAATTTGATTTTTTTGACCGAAACTAGTGTATAATATTCTATGATTTTTGACCGAAACTTGCATTTCAAAAAGTTTCAAAAGATCCAATTTTAATTTGATTTTTTGCATGGACTTCCATCATAACCTTCCCTTGTAAAATATATAAATGATATGTGAAGTTTCGTATCATTTAGAACAATCCCCGATTTAAATTAATTTTTGACCGAAACTAGTATAAACTAGTGTATAATATACTATGATTTTTGACCGAAACTTGCATTTCAAAAAGTTTCATAGAATCTTATTTTCATATGATTTATTTGCATGGACTTCCATCATAACCTTCCCTCTTAACATATATAAATGATATGTCAAGTCTCGTATCATTTCAAATAGTCTCCAATTAAATTTGATTTTTTGACCGAAACTAGTATAAACTAGTGTATAATATACAATTATTTTTGACCGAAACTTGCATTTCGCAAAGTTTCATAGAATCTATATTTTATATGATTTTTTTGCATGGACTTCCATCATAACCTTCCCTCTTAACATATATAAATGATCTGAAAAGTCTCGTATCATTTCAAATAGTCCCCAATTAAATTTTAATTTTTTGACCGAAACTAGTATAAACTAGTGTATAATATACATTGATTTTTGACCGAAAATTGCATTTCAAACAAAATCATAGAATCTAATTTTCAGATGATTTTTTTGCATGGACTTCCATCAATACCTTCCCTCTAAACATATATAAATGATATGTGAAGTCTCGTATCATTTCAAATAGTCCCCAATTAAATTTGATTTTTTTGACCGAAACTAGTGTATAATATTCTATGATTTTTGACCGAAACTTGCATTTCAAAAAGTTTCATAGAATCCAATTTTAATTTGATTTTTTGCATAGACTTCCATCATAACCTTCCCTTGTAAAATATATAAATGATATGTGAAGTTTCGTATCATTTATAACAATCCCCGATTTAATTTGATTTTTGACCGAAACTAGTATAAACTATTGTATAATATACTATGATTTTTGAACGAAACTTGCATTTCAAAAAGTTTCATAGAATCTAATTTTCATATGATTTATTTGCATGGACTTCCATCATAACCTTCCCTCTTAACATATATAAATGATATGTGAAGTCTCATATCATTTCAAATAGTCCCCAAATAAATTTGATTTTTTTGACCGAAACTAGTGTATAATATACCATGATTTTTGACAAAAACATGCATTTCAAAAAGTTTCATAGAATCGAATTTTCGGATGATTTTTTGCATGGACTTCCATTATAACCTTCCCTCGTAAAATATATAAATGATATGTGAAGTTTCGTATCATTTCGAACAGTCCCCAATTTAATTTGATTTTTGACCGAAACTAGTATAAACTAGTGTATAATATACTACGATTTTTTTACCGAAACTAGCATTTCAAAAAGTTTCATAGAATCTAATTTTCATATGATTTATTTGCACGGACTTCCATCATAACCTTCCCTCTTAACATATATAAATGATATGTTAAGTCTCGTATCATTTCAAATAGTCCCCAATTAAATTTAATTTTTTTGACCGAAACTAGTGTATAGTATACTATGATTTTTGACAAAAACATGCATTTCAAAAAGTGTCATAGAATCGAATTTTCGGATGATTTTTTGCATGGACTTCCATCATAACATTCCCTCATAAAATATATAAATTATATGTGAAGTTTCGTATCATTTCAAACATTCCCCGATTTAATTTTATTTTTGACCGAATCTAGTATAAACTAGTGTATAATATACTACGATTTTTGACCGAAACTTTCATTTCGCAAAGTTTCATAGAATCTAGATTTTAGATGATTTTTTTGCATGGATTTCCATCATAACCTTCCCTCTTAACATATATAAATGATCTGAAAAGTCTCGTATCATTTCAAATAGTCCCCAATTAAATTTTAATTTTTTGACCGAAACTAGTCTAAACTAGTGTATAATATACATTGATTTTTGACCGAAACTTGCATTTCAAAAAAATTCATAGAATCTAATTTTCAGATGATTTTTTTGCATGGACTTCCATCACAACCTTCTCTCTTAACATATATAAATGATATGTGAAATCTCGTATTATTTCAAACAGTCCCCAATTAAATTTGATTTTTTTGACCGAAACTAGTGTATAATATTCTATGATTTTTGACCGAAACTTGCATTTCAAAAAGTTTCAAAAGATCCAATTTTAATTTGATTTTTTGCATGGACTCCCATCATAACCTTCCCTTGTAAAATATATAAATGATATGTGAAGTTTCGTATCATTTAGAACAATCCCCGATTTAAATTGATTTTTGACCGAAACTAGTATAAACTAGTGTATAATATACTATGATTTTTGACCGAAACTTGCATTTCAAAAAGTTTCATAGAATCTAATTTTCATATGATTTATTTGCATGGACTTCCATCATAACCTTCCCTCTTAACATATATAAATGATATGTGAAGTCTCGTATCATTTCAAATAGTCTCCAATTAAATTTGATTTTTTGACCGAAACTAGTATAAACTAGTGTATAATATACTATTATTTTTGACCGAAACTTGCATTTTGCAAAGTTTCATAGAATCTATATTTTATATGATTTTTTTGCATGGACTTCCATCATAACCTTCCCTCTTAACATATATAAATGATCTGAAAAGTCTCGTATCATTTCAAATAGTCCCCAATTAAATTTTAATTTTTTGACCGAAACTAGTATAAACTAGTGTATAATATACATTGATTTTTGACCGAAAATTGCATTTCAAACAAAATCATAGAATCTAATTTTCAGATGATTTTTTTGCATGGACTTCCATCAATACCTTCCCTCTAAACATATATAAATGATATGTGAAGTCTCGTATCATTTCAAATAGTCCCCAATTAAATTTGATTTTTTTGACCGAAACTAGTGTATAATATTCTATGATTTTTGACCGAAACTTGCATTTCAAAAAGTTTCATAGAATCCAATTTTAATTTGATTTTTTGCATAGACTTCCATCATAACCTTCCCTTGTAAAATATATAAATGATATGTGAAGTTTCGTATCATTTATAACAATCCCCGATTTAATTTGATTTTTGACCGAAACTAGTATAAACTATTGTAGAATATACTATGATTTTTGAACGAAACTTGCATTTCAAAAAGTTTCATAGAATCTAATTTTCATATGATTTATTTGCATGGACTTCCATCATAACCTTCCCTCTTAACATATATAAATGATATGTGAAGTCTCATATCATTTCAAATAGTCCCCAATTATATTTGATTTTTTTGACCGAAACTAGTGTATAATATACCATGATTTTTGACAAAAACATGCATTTCAAAAAGTTTCATAGAATCGAATTTTCGGATGATTTTTTGCATGGACTTCCATTATAACCTTCCCTCGTAAAATATATAAATGATATGTGAAGTTTCGTATCATTTCGAACAGTCCCCAATTTAATTTGATTTTTGACCGAAACTAGTATAAACTAGTGTATAATATACTACGATTTTTTACCGAAACTAGCATTTCAAAAAGTTTCATAGAATCTAATTTTCATATGATTTATTTGCACGGACTTCCATCATAACCTTCCCTCTTAACATATATAAATGATATGTTAAGTCTCGTATCATTTCAAATAGTCCCCAATTAAATTTAATTTTTTTGACCGAAACTAGTGTATAGTATACTATGATTTTTGACAAAAACATGCATTTCAAAAAGTGTCATAGAATCGAATTTTCGGATGATTTTTTGCATGGACTTCCATCATAACATTCCCTCATAAAATATATAAATTATATGTGAAGTTTCGTATCATTTCAAACATTCCCCGATTTAATTTTATTTTTGACCGAATCTAGTATAAACTAGTGTATAATATACTACGATTTTTGACCGAAACTTTCATTTCGCAAAGTTTCATAGAATCTAGATTTTAGATGATTTTTTTGCATGGATTTCCATCATAACCTTCCCTCTTAACATATATAAATGATATGAAAAGTCTCGTATCATTTCAAATAGTCCCCAATTAAATTTTAATTTTTTGACCGAAACTAGTCTAAACTAGTGTATAATATACATTGATTTTTGACCGAAACTTGCATTTCAAAAAAATTCATAGAATCTAATTTTCAGATGATTTTTTTGCATGGACTTCCATCACAACCTTCTCTCTTAACATATATAAATGATATGTGAAATCTCGTATTATTTCAAACAGTCCCCAATTAAATTTGATTTTTTTGACCGAAACTAGTGTATAATATTCTATGATTTTTGACCGAAACTTGCATTTCAAAAAGTTTCAAAAGATCCAATTTTAATTTGATTTTTTGCATGGACTTCCATCATAACCTTCCCTTGTAAAATATATAAATGATATGTGAAGTTTCGTATCATTTAGAACAATCCCCGATTTAAATTGATTTTTGACCGAAACTAGTATAAACTAGTGTATAATATACTATGATTTTTGACCGAAACTTGCATTTCAAAAAGTTTCATAGAATCTAATTTTCATATGATTTATTTGCATGGACTTCCATCATAACCTTCCCTCTTAACATATATAAATGATATGTGAAGTCTCGTATCATTTCAAATAGTCTCCAATTAAATTTGATTTTTTGACCGAAACTAGTATAAACTAGTGTATAATATACTATTATTTTTGACCGAAACTTGCATTTCGCAAAGTTTCATAGAATCTATATTTTATATGATTTTTTTGCATGGACTTCCATCATAACCTTCCCTCTTAACATATATAAATGATCTGAAAAGTCTCGTATCATTTCAAATAGTCCCCAATTAAATTTTAATTTTTTGACCGAAACTAGTATAAACTAGTGTATAATATACATTGATTTTTGACCGAAAATTGCATTTCAAACAAAATCATAGAATCTAATTTTCAGATGATTTTTTTGCATGGACTTCCATCAATACCTTCCCTCTAAACATATATAAATGATATGTGAAGTCTCGTATCATTTCAAATAGTCCCCAATTAAATTTGATTTTTTTGACCGAAACTAGTGTATAATATTCTATGATTTTTGACCGAAACTTGCATTTCAAAAAGTTTCATAGAATCCAATTTTAATTTGATTTTTTGCATAGACTTCCATCATAACCTTCCCTTGTAAAATATATAAATGATATGTGAAGTTTCGTATCATTTATAACAATCCCCGATTTAATTTGATTTTTGACCGAAACTAGTATAAACTATTGTAGAATATACTATGATTTTTGAACGAAACTTGCATTTCAAAAAGTTTCATAGAATCTAATTTTCATATGATTTATTTGCATGGACTTCCATCATAACCTTCCCTCTTAACATATATAAATGATATGTGAAGTCTCATATCATTTCAAATAGTCCCCAATTAAATTTGATTTTTTTGACCGAAACTAGTGTATAATATACCATGATTTTTGACAAAAACATGCATTTCAAAAAGTTTCATAGAATCGAATTTTCGGATGATTTTTTGCATGGACTTCCATTATAACCTTCCCTCGTAAAATATATAAATGATATGTGAAGTTTCGTATCATTTCGAACAGTCCCCAATTTAATTTGATTTTTGACCGAAACTAGTATAAACTAGTGTATAATATACTACGATTTTTTACCGAAACTAGCATTTCAAAAAGTTTCATAGAATCTAATTTTCATATGATTTATTTGCACGGACTTCCATCATAACCTTCCCTCTTAACATATATAAATGATATGTTAAGTCTCGTATCATTTCAAATAGTCCCCAATTAAATTAAATTTTTTTGACCGAAACTAGTGTATAGTATACTATGATTTTTGACAAAAACATGCATTTCAAAAAGTTTCATAGAATCGAATTTTCGGATGATTTTTTGCATGGACTTCCATCATAACATTCCCTCATAAAATATATAAATTATATGTGAAGTTTCGTATCATTTCAAACATTCCCCGATTTAATTTTATTTTTGACCGAATCTAGTATAAACTAGTGTATAATATACTACGATTTTTGACCGAAACTTGCATTTCGCAAAGTTTCATAGAATCTAGATTTTAGATGATTTTTTTGCATGGATTTCCATCATAACCTTCCCTCTTAACATATATAAATGATCTGAAAAGTCTCGTATCATTTCAAATAGTCCCCAATTAAATTTTAATTTTTTGACCGAAACTAGTCTAAACTAGTGTATAATATACATTGATTTTTGACCGAAACTTGCATTTTAAAAAAATTCATAGAATCTAATTTTCAGATGATTTTTTTGCATGGACTTCCATCACAACCTTCTCTCTTAACATATATAAATGATATGTGAAATCTCGTATTATTTCAAACAGTCCCCAATTAAATTTGATTTTTTTGACCGAAACTAGTGTATAATATTCTATGATTTTTGACCGAAACTTGCATTTCAAAAAGTTTCAAAAGATCCAATTTTAATTTGATTTTTTGCATGGACTTCCATCATAACCTTCCCTTGTAAAATATATAAATGATATGTGAAGTTTCGTATCATTTAGAACAATCCCCGATTTAAATTGATTTTTGACCGAAACTAGTATAAACTAGTGTATAATATACTATGATTTTTGACCGAAACTTGCATTTCAAAAAGTTTCATAGAATCTAATTTTCATATGATTTATTTGCATGGACTTCCATCATAACCTTCCCTCTTAACATATATAAATGATATGTGAAGTCTCGTATCATTTCAAATAGTCTCCAATTAAATTTGATTTTTTGACCGAAACTAGTATAAACTAGTGTATAATATACTATTATTTTTGACCGAAACTTGCATTTCGCAAAGTTTCATAGAATCTATATTTTATATGATTTTTTTGCATGGACTTCCATCATAACCTTCCTTCTTAACATATATAAATGATCTGAAAAGTCTCGTATCATTTCAAATAGTCCCCAATTAAATTTTAATTTTTTGACCGAAACTAGTATAAACTAGTGTATAATATACATTGATTTTTGACCGAAAATTGCATTTCAAACAAAATCATAGAATCTAATTTTCAGATGATTTTTTTGCATGGACTTCCATCAATACCTTCCCTCTAAACATATATAAATGATATGTGAAGTCTCGTATCATTTCAAATAGTCCCCAATTAAATTTGATTTTTTTGACCGAAACTAGTGTATAATATTCTATGATTTTTGACCGAAACTTGCATTTCAAAAAGTTTCATAGAATCCAATTTTAATTTGATTTTTTGCATAGACTTCCATCATAACCTTCCCTTGTAAAATATATAAATGATATGTGAAGTTTCGTATCATTTATAACAATCCCCGATTTAATTTGATTTTTGACCGAAACTAGTATAAACTATTGTATAATATACTATGATTTTTGAACGAAACTTGCATTTCAAAAAGTTTCATAGAATCTAATTTTCATATGATTTATTTGCATGGACTTCCATCATAACCTTCCCTCTTAACATATATAAATGATATGTGAAGTCTCATATCATTTCAAATAGTCCCCAAATAAATTTGATTTTTTGACCGAAACTAGTGTATAATATACCATGATTTTTGACAAAAACATGCATTTCAAAAAGTTTCATAGAATCGAATTTTCGGATGATTTTTTGCATGGACTTCCATTATAACCTTCCCTCGTAAAATATATAAATGATATGTGAAGTTTCGTATCATTTCGAACAGTCCCCAATTTAATTTGATTTTTGACCGAAACTAGTATAAACTAGTGTATAATATACTACGATTTTTTACCGAAACTAGCATTTCAAAAAGTTTCATAGAATCTAATTTTCATATGATTTATTTGCACGGACTTCCATCATAACCTTCCCTCTTAACATATATAAATGATATGTTAAGTCTCGTATCATTTCAAATAGTCCCCAATTAAATTTAATTTTTTTGACCGAAACTAGTGTATAGTATACTATGATTTTTGACAAAAACATGCATTTCAAAAAGTGTCATAGAATCGAATTTTCGGATGATTTTTTGCATGGACTTCCATCATAACATTCCCTCATAAAATATATAAATTATATGTGAAGTTTCGTATCATTTCAAACATTCCCCGATTTAATTTTATTTTTGACCGAATCTAGTATAAACTAGTGTATAATATACTACGATTTTTGACCGAAACTTTCATTTCGCAAAGTTTCATAGAATCTAGATTTTAGATGATTTTTTTGCATGGATTTCCATCATAACCTTCCCTCTTAACATATATAAATGATCTGAAAAGTCTCGTATCATTTCAAATAGTCCCCAATTAAATTTTAATTTTTTGACCGAAACTAGTCTAAACTAGTGTATAATATACATTGATTTTTGACCGAAACTTGCATTTCAAAAAAATTCATAGAATCTAATTTTCAGATGATTTTTTTGCATGGACTTCCATCACAACCTTCTCTCTTAACATATATAAATGATATGTGAAATCTCGTATTATTTCAAACAGTCCCCAATTAAATTTGATTTTTTTGACCGAAACTAGTGTATAATATTCTATGATTTTTGACCGAAACTTGCATTTCAAAAAGTTTCAAAAGATCCAATTTTAATTTGATTTTTTGCATGGACTTCCATCATAACCTTCCCTTGTAAAATATATAAATGATATGTGAAGTTTCGTATCATTTAGAACAATCCCCGATTTAAATTGATTTTTGACCGAAACTAGTATAAACTAGTGTATAATATACTATGATTTTTGACCGAAACTTGCATTTCAAAAAGTTTCATAGAATCTAATTTTCATATGATTTATTTGCATGGACTTCCATCATAACCTTCCCTCTTAACATATATAAATGATATGTGAAGTCTCGTATCATTTCAAATAGTCTCCAATTAAATTTGATTTTTTGACCGAAACTAGTATAAACTAGTGTATAATATACTATTATTTTTCACCGAAACTTGCATTTCGCAAAGTTTCATAGAATCTATATTTTATATGATTTTTTTGCATGGACTTCCATCATAACCTTCCCTCTTAACATATATAAATGATCTGAAAAGTCTCGTATCATTTCAAATAGTCCCCAATTAAATTTTAATTTTTTGACCGAAACTAGTATAAACTAGTGTATAATATACATTGATTTTTGACCGAAAATTGCATTTCAAACAAAATCATAGAATCTAATTTTCAGATGATTTTTTTGCATGGACTTCCATCAATACCTTCCCTCTAAACATATATAAATGATATGTGAAGTCTCGTATCATTTCAAATAGTCCCCAATTAAATTTGATTTTTTTGACCGAAACTAGTGTATAATATTCTATGATTTTTGACCGAAACTTGCATTTCAAAAAGTTTCATAGAATCCAATTTTAATTTGATTTTTTGCATAGACTTCCATCATAACCTTCCCTTGTAAAATATATAAATGATATGTGAAGTTTCGTATCATTTATAACAATCCCCGATTTAATTTGATTTTTGACCGAAACTAGTATAAACTATTGTATAATATACTATGATTTTTGAACGAAACTTGCATTTCAAAAAGTTTCATAGAATCTAATTTTCATATGATTTATTTGCATGGACTTCCATCATAACCTTCCCTCTTAACATATATAAATGATATGTGAAGTCTCATATCATTTCAAATAGTCCCCAAATAAATTTGATTTTTTTGACCGAAACTAGTGTATAATATACCATGATTTTTGACAAAAACATGCATTTCAAAAAGTTTCATAGAATCGAATTTTCGGATGATTTTTTGCATGGACTTCCATTATAACCTTCCCTCGTAAAATATATAAATGATATGTGAAGTTTCGTATCATTTCGAACAGTCCCCAATTTAATTTGATTTTTGACCGAAACTAGTATAAACTAGTGTATAATATACTACGATTTTTTACCGAAACTAGCATTTCAAAAAGTTTCATAGAATCTAATTTTCATATGATTTATTTGCACGGACTTCCATCATAACCTTCCCTCTTAACATATATAAATGATATGTTAAGTCTCGTATCATTTCAAATAGTCCCCAATTAAATTAAATTTTTTTGACCGAAACTAGTGTATAGTATACTATGATTTTTGACAAAAACATGCATTTCAAAAAGTGTCATAGAATCGAATTTTCGGATGATTTTTTGCATGGACTTCCATCATAACATTCCCTCATAAAATATATAAATTATATGTGAAGTTTCGTATCATTTCAAACATTCCCCGATTTAATTTTATTTTTGACCGAATCTAGTATAAACTAGTGTATAATATACTACGATTTTTGACCGAAACTTTCATTTCGCAAAGTTTCATAGAATCTAGATTTTAGATGATTTTTTTGCATGGATTTCCATCATAACCTTCCCTCTTAACATATATAAATGATCTGAAAAGTCTCGTATCATTTCAAATAGTCCCCAATTAAATTTTAATTTTTTGACCGAAACTAGTCTAAACTAGTGTATAATATACATTGATTTTTGACCGAAACTTGCATTTCAAAAAAATTCATAGAATCTAATTTTCAGATGATTTTTTTGCATGGACTTCCATCACAACCTTCTCTCTTAACATATATAAATGATATGTGAAATCTCGTATCATTTCAAATAGTCCACAATTAAATTTGATTTTTTTGACCGAAACTAGTGTATAATATACTATGATTTTTGACCGAAACTTGCATTTCAAAAAGTTTCATAGAATCCAATTTTAATTTGATTTTTTGCATGGACTTCCATCATAACCTTCCCTTGTAAAATATATAACTGATATGTGAAGTTTCGTATCATTTAGAACAATCCCCGATTTAAATTGATTTTTGACCGAAACTAGTATAAACTAGTGTATAATATACTTTGATTTTTGACCGAAACTTGCATTTCAAAAAGTTTCATAGAATCTAATTTTCATATGATTTATTTACATGGACTTCCATCATAACCTTCCCTCTTAACATATATAAATGATATGTGAAGTCTCGTATCATTTCAAATAGTCTCCAATTAAATTTGATTTTTTGACCGAAACTAGTATAAACTAGTGTATAATATACTATGATTTTTGACCGAAACTTGCATTTCGCAAAGTTTCATAGAATCTAAATTTTAGATGATTTTTTTGCATGGACTTCCATCATAACCTTCCCTCTTAACATATATAAATGATCTGAAAAGTCTCGTATCATTTCAAATAGTCCCCAATTAAATTTTAATTTTTTGACCGAAACTAGTATAAACTAGTGTATAATATACATTGATTTTTGACCGAAACTTGCATTTCAAAAAAATTTATAGAATCTAATTTTCAGATGATTTTTTTGCATGGACTTCCATCAATACCTTCCCTCTTCACATATATAAATGATATGTGAAGTCTCGTATCATTTCAAATAGTCCCCAATTAAATTTGATTTTTTTGACCGAAACTAGTGTATAATATTCTATGATTTTTGACCGAAACTTGCATTTCAAAAAGTTTCATAGAATCCAATTTTAATTTGATTTTTTGCATGGACTTCCATCATAACCTTCCCTTTTAAAATATATAAATGATATGTGAAGTTTCGTATCATTTATAACAATCCCCGATTTAATTTGATTTTTGACCGAAACTAGTATAAACTATTGTATAATATACTATGATTTTTGAACGAAACTTGCATTTCAAAAAGTTTCATAGAATCTAATTTTCGTATGATTTATTTGCATGGACTTCCATCATAACCTTCCCTCTTAACATATATAAATTATATGTGAAGTCTCATATCATTTCAAATAGTCCCCAATTAAATTTGATTTTTTTGACCGAAACTAGTGTATAATATACCATGATTTTTGACAAAAACATGCATTTCAAAAAGTTTCATAGAATCGAATTTTCGGATGATTTTTTGCATGGACTTCCATTATAATCTTCCCTCGTAAAATATATAAATGATATGTGAAGTTTCGTATCATTTCGAACAGTCCCAGATTTAATTTGATTTTTGACCGAAACTAGTATAAACTAGTGTATAATATACTACGATTTTTTACCGAAACTAGCATTTCAAAAAGTTTCATAGAATCTAATTTTCATATGATTTATTTGCACGGACTTCCATCATAACCTTCCCTCTTAACATATATAAATGATATGTTAAGTCTCGTATCATTTCAAATAGTCCTCAATTAAATTTGATTTTTTTTACCGAAACTAGTGTATAGTACTATGATTTTTGACAAAAACATGAATTTCAAAAAGTTTCATAGAATCGAATTTCCGGATGATTTTTTGCATGGACTTCCATCATAACATTCCCTCATAAAATATATAAATGATATGTGAAGTTTCGTATCATTTCAAACATTCCCCGATTTAATTTAATTTTTGACCGAATCTAGTATAAACTAGTGTATATTATACTACGATTTTTGACCGAAACTTGCATTTCGCAAAGTTTCATAGAATCTAGATTTTAGATGATTTTTTTGCATGGACTTCCATCATAACCTTCCCTCTTAACATATATAAATGATCTGAAAAGTCTTGTATCATTTCAAATAGTCCCCAATTAAATTTAAATTTTTTGACCGAAACTAGTCTAAACTAGTGTATAATATACATTGATTTTTTACCGAAACTTGCATTTCAAAAAATTTCATAGAATCTAATTTTCAGATGATTTTTTTGCATGGACTTCCATCATAACCTTCCCTCTTAACATATATAAATAATATGTGAAGTCTCGTATTATTTCAAACAGTCCCCAATTAAATTTGATTTTTTTGACCGAAACTAGTGTAAAATATACTATGATTTTTGACCGAAACTTGCATTTCAAAAAGTTTCATAGAATCCAATTTTAATTTGATTTTTTGCATGGACTTCCATCATAACCTTCCCTTGTAAAATATATAAATGATATGTGAAGTTTCGTATCATTTAGAACAATCCCCGATTTAAATTGATTTTTGACCGAAACTAGTATAAACTAGTGTATAATATACTATGATTTTTGACCGAAACTTGCATTTCAAAAAGCTTCATAGAATCTAATTTTCATATGATTTATTTTCATGGACTTCCATCATAACCTTCCCTCTTAACATATATAAATGATATGTGAAGTCTCGTATCATTTCAAATAGTCTCCAATTAAATTTGATTTTTTGACCGAAACTAGTATAAACTAGTGTATAATATACTCTGATTTTTGACCGAAACTTGCATTTCGCAAAGTTTCATAGAATCTAAATTTTAGATGATTTTTTTGCATGGACTTCCATCATAACCTTCCCTCTTAACATATATAAATGATCTGAAAAGTCTCGTATCATTTCAAATAGTCCCCAATTAAATTTTAATTTTTTGACCGAAACTAGTATAAACTAGTGTATAATATACATTGATTTTTGACCGAAAATTGCATTTCAAACAAAATCATAGAATCTAATTTTCAGATGATTTTTTTGCATGGACTTCCATCAATACCTTCCCTCTTAACATATATAAATGATATGTGAAGTCTCGTATCATTTCAAATAGTCCACAATTAAATTTGATTTTTTTGACCGAAACTAGTGTATAATATTCTATGATTTTTGACCGAAACTTGCATTTCAAAAAGTTTCATAGAATCCAATTTTAATTTGATTTTTTGCATAGACTTCCATCATAACCTTCCTTTGTAAAATATATAAATGATATGTGAAGTTTCGTATCATTTATAACAATCCCCGATTTAATTTGATTTTTGACCGAAACTAGTATAAACTATTGTATAATATACTATGATTTTTGAACGAAACTTGCATTTCAAAAAGTTTCATAGAATCTAATTTTCATATGATTTATTTGCATGGACTTCAATCATAACCTTCCCTCTTAACATATATAAATGATATGTGAAGTCTCATATCATTTCAAATAGTCCCCAATTAAATTTGATTTTTTTGACCGAAACTAGTGTATAATATACCATGATTTTTGACAAAAACATGCATTTCAAAAAGTTTCATAGAATCGAATTTTCGGATGTTTTTTTGCATGGACTTCCATTATAACCTTCCCTCGTAAAATATATAAATGATATGTGAAGTTTCGTATCATTTCGAACAGTCCCCGATTTAATTTTATTTTTGACCGAAACTAGTATAAACTAGTGTATAATATACTACGATTTTTTATCGAAACTAGCATTTCAAAAAGTTTCATAGAATCTAATTTTCATATGATTTATTTGCACGGACTTCCATCATAACCTTCCCTCTTAACATATATAAATGATATGTTAAGTCTCGTATCATTTCAAATAGTCCCCAATTAAATTTGATTTTTTTGACCGAAACTAGTGTATAGTATACTATGATTTTTGACAAAAACATGCATTTCAAAAAGTTTCATAGAATCGAATTTTCGGATGATTTTTTGCATGGACTTCCATTATAATCTTCCCTCGTAAAATATATAAATGATATGTGAAGTTTCGTATCATTTCGAACAGTCCCAGATTTAATTTGATTTTTGACCGAAACTAGTATAAACTAGTGTATAATATACTACGATTTTTTACCGAAACTAGCATTTCAAAAAGTTTCATAGAATCTAATTTTCATATGATTTATTTGCACGGACTTCCATCATAACCTTCCCTCTTAACATATATAAATGATATGTTAAGTCTCGTATCATTTCAAATAGTCCTCAATTAAATTTGATTTTTTTTACCGAAACTAGTGTATAGTACTATGATTTTTGACAAAAACATGAATTTCAAAAAGTTTCATAGAATCGAATTTCCGGATGATTTTTTGCATGGACTTCCATCATAACATTCCCTCATAAAATATATAAATGATATGTAAAGTTTCGTATCATTTCAAACATTCCCCGATTTAATTTAATTTTTGACCGAATCTAGTATAAACTAGTGTATATTATACTACGATTTTTGACCGAAACTTGCATTTCGCAAAGTTTCATAGAATCTAGATTTTAGATGATTTTTTTGCATGGACTTCCATCATAACCTTCCCTCTTAACATATATAAATGATCTGAAAAGTCTTGTATCATTTCAAATAGTCCCCAATTAAATTTAAATTTTTTGACCGAAACTAGTCTAAACTAGTGTATAATATACATTGATTTTTTACCGAAACTTGCATTTCAAAAAATTTCATAGAATCTAATTTTCAGATGATTTTTTTGCATGGACTTCCATCATAACCTTCCCTCTTAACATATATAAATAATATGTGAAGTCTCGTATTATTTCAAACAGTCCCCAATTAAATTTGATTTTTTTGACCGAAACTAGTGTAAAATATACTATGATTTTTGACCGAAACTTGCATTTCAAAAAGTTTCATAGAATCCAATTTTAATTTGATTTTTTGCATGGACTTCCATCATAACCTTCCCTTGTAAAATATATAAATGATATGTGAAGTTTCGTATCATTTAGAACAATCCCCGATTTAAATTGATTTTTGACCGAAACTAGTATAAACTAGTGTATAATATACTATGATTTTTGACCGAAACTTGCATTTCAAAAAGCTTCATAGAATCTAATTTTCATATGATTTATTTTCATGGACTTCCATCATAACCTTCCCTCTTAACATATATAAATGATATGTGAAGTCTCGTATCATTTCAAATAGTCTCCAATTAAATTTGATTTTTTGACCGAAACTAGTATAAACTAGTGTATAATATACTCTGATTTTTGACCGAAACTTGCATTTCGCAAAGTTTCATAGAATCTAAATTTTAGATGATTTTTTTGCATGGACTTCCATCATAACCTTCCCTCTTAACATATATAAATGATCTGAAAAGTCTCGTATCATTTCAAATAGTCCCCAATTAAATTTTAATTTTTTGACCGAAACTAGTATAAACTAGTGTATAATATACATTGATTTTTGACCGAAAATTGCATTTCAAACAAAATCATAGAATCTAATTTTCAGATGATTTTTTTGCATGGACTTCCATCAATACCTTCCCTCTTAACATATATAAATGATATGTGAAGTCTCGTATCATTTCAAATAGTCCACAATTAAATTTGATTTTTTTGACCGAAACTAGTGTATAATATTCTATGATTTTTGACCGAAACTTGCATTTCAAAAAGTTTCATAGAATCCAATTTTAATTTGATTTTTTGCATAGACTTCCATCATAACCTTCCTTTGTAAAATATATAAATGATATGTGAAGTTTCGTATCATTTATAACAATCCCCGATTTAATTTGATTTTTGACCGAAACTAGTATAAACTATTGTATAATATACTATGATTTTTGAACGAAACTTGCATTTCAAAAAGTTTCATAGAATCTAATTTTCATATGATTTATTTGCATGGACTTCAATCATAACCTTCCCTCTTAACATATATAAATGATATGTGAAGTCTCATATCATTTCAAATAGTCCCCAATTAAATTTGATTTTTTTGACCGAAACTAGTGTATAATATACCATGATTTTTGACAAAAACATGCATTTCAAAAAGTTTCATAGAATCGAATTTTCGGATGTTTTTTTGCATGGACTTCCATTATAACCTTCCCTCGTAAAATATATAAATGATATGTGAAGTTTCGTATCATTTCGAACAGTCCCCGATTTAATTTTATTTTTGACCGAAACTAGTATAAACTAGTGTATAATATACTACGATTTTTTATCGAAACTAGCATTTCAAAAAGTTTCATAGAATCTAATTTTCATATGATTTATTTGCACGGACTTCCATCATAACCTTCCCTCTTAACATATATAAATGATATGTTAAGTCTCGTATCATTTCAAATAGTCCCCAATTAAATTTGATTTTTTTGACCGAAACTAGTGTATAGTATACTATGATTTTTGACAAAAACATGCATTTCAAAAAGTTTCATAGAATCGAATTTTCGGATGATTTTTTGCATGGACTTCCATTATAATCTTCCCTCGTAAAATATATAAATGATATGTGAAGTTTCGTATCATTTCGAACAGTCCCAGATTTAATTTGATTTTTGACCGAAACTAGTATAAACTAGTGTATAATATACTACGATTTTTTACCGAAACTAGCATTTCAAAAAGTTTCATAGAATCTAATTTTCATATGATTTATTTGCACGGACTTCCATCATAACCTTCCCTCTTAACATATTTAAATGATATGTTAAGTCTCGTATCATTTCAAATAGTCCTCAATTAAATTTGATTTTTTTTACCGAAACTAGTGTATAGTACTATGATTTTTGACAAAAACATGAATTTCAAAAAGTTTCATAGAATCGAATTTCCGGATGATTTTTTGCATGGACTTCCATCATAACATTCCCTCATAAAATATATAAATGATATGTGAAGTTTCGTATCATTTCAAACATTCCCCGATTTAATTTAATTTTTGACCGAATCTAGTATAAACTAGTGTATATTATACTACGATTTTTGACCGAAACTTGCATTTCGCAAAGTTTCATAGAATCTAGATTTTAGATGATTTTTTTGCATGGACTTCCATCATAACCTTCCCTCTTAACATATATAAATGATCTGAAAAGTCTTGTATCATTTCAAATAGTCCCCAATTAAATTTAAATTTTTTGACCGAAACTAGTCTAAACTAGTGTATAATATACATTGATTTTTTACCGAAACTTGCATTTCAAAAAATTTCATAGAATCTAATTTTCAGATGATTTTTTTGCATGGACTTCCATCATAACCTTCCCTCTTAACATATATAAATAATATGTGAAGTCTCGTATTATTTCAAACAGTCCCCAATTAAATTTGATTTTTTTGACCGAAACTAGTGTAAAATATACTATGATTTTTGACCGAAACTTGCATTTCAAAAAGTTTCATAGAATCCAATTTTAATTTGATTTTTTGCATGGACTTCCATCATAACCTTCCCTTGTAAAATATATAAATGATATGTGAAGTTTCGTATCATTTAGAACAATCCCCGATTTAAATTGATTTTTGACCGAAACTAGTATAAACTAGTGTATAATATACTATGATTTTTGACCGAAACTTGCATTTCAAAAAGCTTCATAGAATCTAATTTTCATATGATTTATTTTCATGGACTTCCATCATAACCTTCCCTCTTAACATATATAAATGATATGTGAAGTCTCATATCATTTCAAATAGTCTCCAATTAAATTTGATTTTTTGACCGAAACTAGTATAAACTAGTGTATAATATACTCTGATTTTTGACCGAAACTTGCATTTCGCAAAGTTTCATAGAATCTAAATTTTAGATGATTTTTTTGCATGGACTTCCATCATAACCTTCCCTCTTAACATATATAAATGATCTGAAAAGTCTCGTATCATTTCAAATAGTCCCCAATTAAATTTTAATTTTTTGACCGAAACTAGTATAAACTAGTGTATAATATACATTGATTTTTGACCGAAAATTGCATTTCAAACAAAATCATAGAATCTAATTTTCAGATGATTTTTTTGCATGGACTTCCATCAATACCTTCCCTCTTAACATATATAAATGATATGTGAAGTCTCGTATCATTTCAAATAGTCCACAATTAAATTTGATTTTTTTGACCGAAACTAGTGTATAATATTCTATGATTTTTGACCGAAACTTGCATTTCAAAAAGTTTCATAGAATCCAATTTTAATTTGATTTTTTGCATAGACTTCCATCATAACCTTCCTTTGTAAAATATATAAATGATATGTGAAGTTTCGTATCATTTATAACAATCCCCGATTTAATTTGATTTTTGACCGAAACTAGTATAAACTATTGTATAATATACTATGATTTTTGAACGAAACTTGCATTTCAAAAAGTTTCATAGAATCTAATTTTCATATGATTTATTTGCATGGACTTCAATCATAACCTTCCCTCTTAACATATATAAATGATATGTGAAGTCTCATATCATTTCAAATAGTCCCCAATTAAATTTGATTTTTTTGACCGAAACTAGTGTATAATATACCATGATTTTTGACAAAAACATGCATTTCAAAAAGTTTCATAGAATCGAATTTTCGGATGTTTTTTTGCATGGACTTCCATTATAACCTTCCCTCGTAAAATATATAAATGATATGTGAAGTTTCGTATCATTTCGAACAGTCCCCGATTTAATTTTATTTTTGACCGAAACTAGTATAAACTAGTGTATAATATACTACGATTTTTTATCGAAACTAGCATTTCAAAAAGTTTCATAGAATCTAATTTTCATATGATTTATTTGCACGGACTTCCATCATAACCTTCCCTCTTAACATATATAAATGATATGTTAAGTCTCGTATCATTTCAAATAGTCCCCAATTAAATTTGATTTTTTTGACCGAAACTAGTGTATAGTATACTATGATTTTTGACAAAAACATGCATTTCAAAAAGTTTCATAGAATCGAATTTTCGGATGATTTTTTGCATGGACTTCCATCATAACATTCCCTCATAAAATATATAAATGATATGTGAAGTTTCGTATCATTTCAAACATTCCCCGATTTAATTTAATTTTTGACCGAATCTAGTATAAACTAGTGTATAATATACTACGATTTTTGACCGAAACTTGCATTTCGCAAAGTTTCATAGAATCTAGATTTTAGATGATTTTTTTGCATGGATTTCCATCATAACCTTCCCTCTTAACATATATAAATGATCTGAAAATTCTCGTATCATTTCAAATAGTCCCCAATTAAATTTTAATTTTTTGACCGAAACTAGTCTAAACTAGTGTATAATATACATTGATTTTTTACCGAAACTTGCATTTCAAAAAAATTCATAGAATCTAATTTTCAGATGATTTTTTTGCATGGACTTCCATCACAACCTTCCCTCTTAACATATATAAATAATATGTGAAATCTCTTATTATTTCAAACAGTCCCCAATTAAATTTGATTTTTTTGACCGAAACTAGTGTATAATATTCTATGATTTTTGACCGAAACTTGCATTTCAAAAAGTTTCAAAAAATCCAATTTTAATTTGATTTTTTGCATGGACTTCCATCATAATCTTCCCTTGTAAAATATATAAATGATATGTGAAGTTTCGTATCATTTAGAACAATCCCCGATTTAAATTGATTTTTGACCGAAACTAGTATAAACTAGTGTATAATATACTATGATTTTTGACCGAAACATGCATTTCAAAAAGTTTCATAGAATCTAATTTTCATATGATTTATTTGCATGGACTTCCATCATAACCTTCCCTCTTAACATATATAAATGATATGTGAAGTCTCGTATCATTTCAAATAGTCTCCAATTAAATTTGATTTTTTGACCGAAACTAGTATAAACTAGTGTATAATATACTATTATTTTTGACCGAAACTTGCATTTCGCAAAGTTTCATAGAATCTATATTTTAGATGATTTTTTTGCATGCACTTCCATCATAACCTTCCCTCTTAACATATATAAATGATCTGAAAAGTCTCGTATGATTTCAAATAGTCCCCAATTAAATTTTAATTTTTTGACCGAAACTAGTATAAACTAGTGTATAATATACATTGATTTTTGACCGAAACTTGCATTTCAAAAAAAATCATAGAATCTAATTTTCAAATGATTTTTTTGCATGGACTTCCACCAATACCTTCTCTCTTAACATATATAAATGATATGTGAAGTCTCGTATCAATTCAAATAGTCCCCAATTAAATTTGATTTTTTTGACCGAAACTAGTGTATAATATTCTATGATTTTTGACCGAAACTTGCATTTCAAAAAGTTTCATAGAATCCAATTTTAATTTGATTTTTTGCATGGACTTCCATCATAACCTTCCCTTTTAAAATATATAAATGATATGTGAAGTTTCGTATCATTTATAACAATCCCCGATTTAATTTGATTTTTGACCGAAACTAGTATATACTATTGTATAATATACTATGATTTTTGAACGAAACTTGCATTTCAAAAAGTTTCATAGAATCTAATTTTCATATGATTTAATTGAATGGACTTCCATCATAACCTTCCCTCTTAACATATATAAATGATATGTGAAGTCTCATATCATTTCAAATAGTCCCCAATTAAATTTGATTTTTTTGACCGAAACTAGTGTATAATATACCATGATTTTTGACAATAACATGCATTTCAAAAAGTTTCATAGAATCGAATTTTCGGATGATTTTTTGAATGGACTTCCATTATAACCTTTCATCGTAAAATATATAAATGATATGTGAAGTTTCGTATCATTTCGAACAGTCCCCGATTTAATTTGATTTTTGACCGAAACTAGTATAAACTAGTGTATAATATACTACGATTTTTTACCGAAACTAGCATTTCAAAAAGTTTCATAGAATCTAATTTTCATATGATTTATTTGCATGGACTTCCATCATAACCTTCCATCTTAACATATATAAATGATATGTGAAGTCTCGAATCATTTCAAATAGTCTCCAATTAAATTTGATTTTTTGACCGAAACTAGTATCAACTAGTGTATAATATACTATGATTTTTGACCGAAACTTGCATTTCGCAAAGTTTCATAGAATCTAAATTTTAGATGATTTTTTTGCATGGACTTCCATCATAACCTTCCCTCTTAACATATATAAATGATCTGAAAAGTCTCGTATCATTTCAAATAGTCCCCAATTAAATTTTAATTTTTTGACCGAAACTAGTATAAACTAGTGTATAATATACATTGATTTTTGACCGAAACTTGCATTTCAAAAAAAATCATAGAATCTAATTTTCAGATGATTTTTTTGCATGGACTTCCATCAATACCTTCTCTCTTAACATATATAAATGATATGTGAAGTCTCGTATCAATTCAAAAAGTCCCCAATTAAATTTGATTTTTTTGACCGAAACTAGTGTATAATATTCTATGATTTTTGATCGAAACTTGCATTTCAAAAAGTTTCATAGAATCCAATTTTAATTTGATTTTTTGCATGGACTTCCATCATAACCTTCCCTTTTAAAATATATAAATGATATGTGAAGTTTCGTATCATTTATAACAATCCCCGATTTAATTTGATTTTTGATCGAAACTAGTATATACTATTGTATAATATACTATGATTTTTGAACGAAACTTGCATTTCAAAAAGTTTCATAGAATCTAATTTTCATATGATTTAATTGAATGGACTTCCATCATAACCTTCCCTCTTAACATATATAAATGATATGTGAAGTCTCATATCATTTCAAATAGTCCCCAATTAAATTTGATTTTTTTGACCGAAACTAGTGTATAATATACCATGATTTTTGACAAAAACATGCATTTAAAAAAGTTTCATAGAATCGAATTTTCGGATGATTTTTTGAATGGACTTCCATTATAACCTTCCATCGTAAAATATATAAATGATAAGTGAAGTTTCGTATCATTTCGAACAGTCCCCGATTTAATTTGATTTTTGACCGAAACTAGTATAAACTAGTGTATAATATACTACGATTTTTTACCGAAACTAGCATTTCAAAAAGTTTCATAGAATCTAATTTTCATATGATTTATTTGCATGGACTTCCATCATAACCTTCCCTCTTAACATATATAAATGATATGTGAAGTCTCGTATCATTTCAAATAGTCTCCAATTAAATTTGATTTTTTGACCGAAACTAGTATCAACTAGTGTATAATATACTATGATTTTTGACCGAAACTTGCATTTCGCAAAGTTTCATAGAATCTAAATTTTAGATGATTTTTTTGCATGGACTTCCATCATAACCTTCCCTCTTAACATATATAAATGATCTGAAAAGTCTCGTATCATTTCAAATAGTCCCCAATTAAATTTTAATTTTTTGACCGAAACTAGTATAAACTAGTGTATAATATACATTGATTTTTGACCGAAACTTGCATTTCAAAAAAAATCATAGAATCTAATTTTCAGATGATTTTTTTGCATGGACTTCCATCAATAACTTCTCTCTTAACATATATAAATGATATGTGAAGTCTCGTATCAATTCAAATAGTCTCCAATTAAATTTGATTTTTTTGACCGAAACTAGTGTATAATATTCTATGATTTTTGACCGAAACTTGCATTTCAAAAAGTTTCATAGAATCCAATTTTAATTTGATTTTTTGCATGGACTTCCATCATAACCTTCCCTTTTAAAATATATAAATGATATGTGAAGTTTCGTATCATTTATAACAATCCCCGATTTAATTTGATTTTTGACCGAAACTAGTATATACTATTGTATAATATACTATGATTTTTGAACGAAACTTGCATTTCAAAAAGTTTCATAGAATCTAATTTTCATATGATTTAATTGAATGGACTTCCATCATAACCTTCCCTCTTAACATATATAAATGATATGTGAAGTCTCATATCATTTCAAATAGTCCCCAATTAAATTTGATTTTTTTGACCGAAACTAGTGTATAATATACCATGATTTTTGACAAAAACATGCATTTCAAAAAGTTTCATAGAATCGAATTTTCGGATGATTTTTTGAATGGACTTCCATTATAACCTTCCATCGTAAAATATATAAATGATATGTGAAGTTTCGTATCATTTAGAACAGTCCCCGATTTAAATTGATTTTTGACCGAAACTAGTATAAACTAGTGTAAAATATACTATGATTTTTTACCGAAACTTGCATTTCAAAAAGTTTCATAGAATCTAATTTTCATATGATTTATTTGTATGGACTTCCATCATAACCTTCCCTATTAACATATATAAATGATATGTGAAGTCTCGTATCATTTCAAATAGTCTCCAATTAAATTTGATTTTTTGACTGAAACTAGTATAAACTAGTGTATAATATACTATGATTTTTGACCGAAACTTGCATTTCGCAAAGTTTCATAGAATCTATATTTTAGATGATTTTTTTATATTGACTTCCATCATAACCTTCCCTCTTAACATATATAAATGATCTGAAAAGTCTCGTATCATTTCAAATAGTCCCCAATTAAATTTTAATTTTTTGACCGAAACTAGTATAAACTAGTGTATAATATACCTTGATTTTTGACCGAAACTTGCATTTCAAAAAAATTCATAGAATCTAATTTTCAGATGATTTTTTTGCATGGACTTCCATCAATACCTTCCCTCTTAACATATATAAATGATATGTGAAGTCTCGTATCATTTCAAATAGTCCCCAATTAAATTTGATTTTTTTGACCGAAACTAGTGTATAATATTCTATGATTTTTGACCGAAACTTGCATTTCAAAAAGTTTAATAGAATCCAATTTTAATTTGATTTTTGGCATGGAATTCCATCATAACCTTCCCTTGTAAAATATATAAATGATATGTGAAGTTTCGTATCATTTATAACAATCCCCGATTTAATTTGATTTTTGACCGAAACTAGTATAAACTAGTGTATAATATACTATGATTTTTGAACGAAACTTGCATTTCTAAAAGTTTCATAGAATCTAATTTTCATATGATTTATTTGCATGGACTTCCATCATAACCTTCCCTCTTAACATTTATAAATGATATGTGAAGTTTCATATCATTTCAAATAGTCCCCAATTAAATTTGATTTTTTTGACCGAAACTAGTGTATAATATACCATGATTTTTGACAAAAACATGCATTTCAAAAAGTTTCATAGAATCGAATTTTCGGATGATTTTTTGCATGGACTTCCATTATAACCTTCCCTCGTAAAATATATAAATGATATGTGAAGTTTCGTATCATTTAGAACAGTCCTCGATTTAATTTGATTTTTGACCGAAACTAGTATAAACTAGTGTATAATATACTACGATTTTTTACCGAAACTTGCATTTCAAAAAGTTTCATAGAATCTAATTTTCATATGATTTATTTGCACGGACTTCCATCATAACCTTCCCTCTTAACATATATAAATGATATGTTAAGTCTCGTATCATTTCAAATAGTCCCCAATTAAATTTGATTTTTTTGACCGAAACTAGTGTATAGTATACTATGATTTTTGACAAAAACATGCATTTCAAAAAGTTTCATAGAATCGAATTTTCGGATGATTTTTGCATGGACTTCCATCATAACATTCCCTCATAAAATATATAAATGATATGTGAAGTTTCGTATCATTTCAAACATTCCCCGATTTAATTTTATTTTTGACCGAATCTAGTATAAACTAGTGTATAATATACTACGATTTTTGACCGAAACTTGCATTTCGCAAAGTTTCATAGAATCTAGATTTTAGATGATTTTTTTGCATGGACTTCCATCATAATCTTCCCTCTTAACATATATAAATGATCTGAAAAGTCTCGTATCATTTCAAATAGTCCCCAATTAAATTTTAATTTTTTGACCGAAACTAGTCTAAACTAGTGTATAATATACATTGATTTTTGACCAAAACTTGCATTTCAAAAAATTTCATAGAATCTAATTTTCAGATGATTTTTTTGCATGGACTTCCATTATAACCTTCCCTCTTAACTTATATAAATGATATGTGAAGTCTCGTATTATTTCAAACAGTCCCCAATTAAATTTGATTTTTTTGACCGAAACTAGTGTATAATATACTATGATTTTTTACCGAAACTTGCATTTCAAAAAGTTTCAAAAAATCCAATTTTAATTTGATTTTTTGCATGGACTTCCATCATAACCTTCCCTTGTAAAATCTATAAATGATATGTGAAGTTTCGTATCATTTAGAACAATCCCCGATTAAAATTGATTTTTGACCGAAACTAGTATAAACTAGTGTATAATATACTATGATTTTTGACCGAAACTTGCATTTCAAAAAGTTTCATAGAATCTAATTTTAATATGATTTATTTGCATGGACTTCCATCATAACCTTCCCTCTTAACATATATAAATGATATGTGAAGTCTCGTATCATTTCAAATAGTCTCCAATTAAGTTTGATTTTTTGACCGAAACTAGTATAAACTAGTGTATAATATACTATGATTTTTGACCGAAACTTGCATTTCGCAAAGTTTCATAGAATCTATATTTTAGATGATTTTTTTGCATGGACTTCCATCATAACCTTCCCTCTTAACATATAAAAATGATCCGAAAAGTCTCGTATCATTTCAAATAGTCCCCAATTAAATTTTAATTTTTTGATCGAAACTAGTATAAACTAGTGTATAATATACATTGATTTTTGACCGAAACTTGCATTTCAAAAAAAATCATAGAATCTAATTTTCTGATGATTTTTTTGCATGGACTTCCATCAATACCTTCCCTCTTAACATATATAAATGATATGTGTAGTCTCGTATCATTTCAAATAGTCCCCAATTAAATTTGATTTTTTTGACCGAAACTAGTGTATAATATACCATGATTTTTGACAAAAACATGCATTTCAAAAAGTTTCATAGAATCAAATTTTCGGATATTTTTTGCATGTACTTCCATTATAACCTTCCCTCGTAAAATATATAAATGATATGTGAAGTTTCGTATCATTTAGAACAGTCCTCGATTTAATTTGATTTTTGACCAAAACTAGTATAAACTAGTGTATAATATACTACGATTTTTTACCGAAACTTGCATTTCAAAAAGTTTCATAGAATCTAATTTTCATATGATTTATTTGCACGGACTTCCATCATAACCTTCCCTCTTAACATATATAAATGATATGTTAAGTCTCGTATCATTTCAAATAGTCCCCAATTAAATTTGATTTTTTTGACCGAAACTAGTGTATAGTATACTATGATTTTTGACAAAAACATGCATTTCAAAAAGTTTCATAGAATCGAATTTTCGGATGATTTTTTGCATGGACTTCCATCATAACATTCCCTCATAAAATATATAAATGATATGTGAAATTTCGTATCATTTCAAACATTCCCCGATTTAATTTTATTTTTGACCGAATCTAGTATAAACTAGTGTATAATATACTACGATTTTTGACCGAAACTTGCATTTCGCAAAGTTTCATAGAATCTGGATTTTAGATATTTTTTGCATGGACTTCCATCATAATCTTCCCTCTTAACATATATAAATGATCTGAAAAGTCTCGTATCATTTCAAATAGTCCCCAATTAAATTTTAATTTTTTGACCGAAACTAGTCTAAACTAGTGTATAATATACATTGATTTTTGACCGAAACTTGCATTTCAAAAAATTTCATAGAATCTAATTTTCAGATAATTTTTTGCGTGGACTTCCATCCTAACCTTCCCTCTTAACTTATTTAAATGATATGTGAAGTCTCGTATCATTTCAAACAGTCCCCAATTAAATTTGATTTTTTTGACCGAAACTAGTGTATAATATACTATGATTTTTTACCGAAACTTGCATTTCAAAAAGTTTCAAAAAATCCAATTTTAATTTGATTTTTTGCATGGACTTCCATCATAAACTTTCCTTGTAAAATATATAAATGATATGTGAAGTTTCGTATCATTTAGAACAATCCCCGATTTAAATTGATTTTTGACCGAAACTAGTATAAACTAGTGTATAATATCCTATGATTTTTGACCGAAACTTGCATTTCAAAAAGTTTCAGAGAATCTAATTTTAATATGATTTATTTGCATGGACTTCCATCATAACCTTCCATCTTAACATATATAAATGATATGTGAAGTCTCGTATCATTTCAAATAGTCTCCAATTAAATTTGATTTTTTGACCGAAACTAGTATAAACTAGTGTATAATATACTATGATTTTTGACCGAAACTTGCATTTCGCAAAGTTTCATAGAATCTATATTTTAGATGATTTGTTTGCATGGACTTCCATCATAACCTTCTCTCTTAACATATAAAAATGATCTAAAAAGTCTCGTATCATTTCAAATAGTCCCCAATTAAATTTTAATTTTTTGACCGAAACTAGTATAAACTAGTGTATAATATACATTGATTTTTGACCGAAACTTGCATTTCAAAAAAAATCATAGAATCTAATTTTCAGATGATTTTTTTGCATGGACTTCCATCAATACCTTCCCTCTTAACATATATAAATGATATGTGAAGTCTCGTATCATTTCAAATAGTCCCCAATTAAATTTGATTTTTTTGACCGAAACTAGTGTATAATATACCATGATTTTTGACAAAAACATGCATTTCAAAAAGTTTCATAGAATCAAATTTTCGGATGATTTTTTGCATGGACTTCCATTATAACCTTCCCTCGTAAAATATATATATGATATTTGAAGTTTCGTATCATAGAGAACAGTCCTCGATTTAATTTGATTTTTGACCGAAACTAGTATAAACTAGTGTATAATATACTACGATTTTTTACCGAAACTTGCATTTCAAAAAGTTTCATAGAATCTAATTTTCATATGATTTATTTGCACGGACTTCCATCATAACCTTCCCTCTTAACATATATAAATGATATGTTAAGTCTCGTATCATTTCAAATAGTCCCCAATTAAATTTGATTTTTTTGACCGAAACTAGTGTATAGTATACTATGATTTTTGACAAAAACATGCATTTCAAAAAGTTTCATAGAATCGAATTTTCGGATGATTTTTTGCATGGACTTCCATCATAACATTCCATCATAAAATATATAAATGATATGTGAAGTTTCGTATCATTTCAAACATTCCCCGATTTAATTTTATTTTTGACCGAATCTAGTATAAACTAGTGTATAATATACTACGATTTTTTGCATGGACTTCCATCATAATCTTCCCTCTTAACATATATAAATGATCTGAAAAGTCTCGTATCATTTCAAATAGTCCACAATTAAATTTTAATTTTTTGACCGAAACTAGTCTAAACTAGTGTATAATATACATTGATTTTTGACCGAAACTTGCATTTCAAAAAATTTCATAGAATCTAATTTTCAGATGATTTTTTGCGTGGACTTCCATCATAACCTTCCCTCTTAACTTATTTAAATGATATGTGAAGTCTCGTATCATTTCAAACAGTCCCCAATTAAATTTGATTTTTTTGACCGAAACTAGTGTATAATATTCTATGATTTTTTACCGAAACTTGCATTTCAAAAAGTTTCAAAAAATCCAATTTTAATTTGATTTTTTGCATGGACTTCCATCATAAACTTCCCTTGTAAAATATATAAATGATATGTGAAGTTTCGTATCATTTAGAACAATCCCCGATTTAAATTGATTTTTTACCGAAACTAGTATAAACTAGTGTTTAATATACATTGATTTCTGACCGAAACTTGCATTTCAAAAAAAATCATAGAATCTAATTTTCAGATGATTTTTTTGCATGGACTTCCATCAATACCTTCCCTCTTAACATATATAAATGATATCTGAAGTCTCGTATCATTTCAAATAGTCCCCAATTAAATTTGATTTTTTTGACCAAAACTAGTGTATAATATTCTATGATTTTTGACCGAAACTTGCATTTCAAAAAGTTTCATAGAATCCAATTTTAATTTGATTTTTTGCATGGACTTCCATCATAACCTTCCCATGTAAAATATATAAATGATATGTGAAGTTTCGTATCATTTATAACAATCCCCGATTTAATTTGATTTTTGACCGAAACTAGTATAAACTAGTGTATAATATACTATGATTTTTGAACGAAACTTGCATTTCAAAAAGTTTCATAGAATCTAATTTTCATATGATTTATTTGCATTGACTTCCATCATAACCTTCCCTCTTAACATATATAAATGATATGTGAAGTCTCATATCATTTCAAATAGTCCCCAATTAAATTTGATTTTTTTGACCGAAACTAGTGTATAATATACCATGATTTTTGACAAAAACATGCATTTCAAAAAGTTTCATAGAATCGAATTTTCGGATGATTTTTTGCATGGACTTCCATTATAACCTTCCCTCGTAAAAAATATAAATGATATGTGAAGTTTCGTATCATTTCGAACAGTCCCCGATTTAATTTGATTTTTGACCGAAACTAGTATAAACTAGTATATAATATACTACGATTTTTTACTGAAACTTGCATTTCAAAAAGTTTCATAGAATCTAATTTTCATATGATTTATTTGCACGGACTTCCATCATAACCTTCCCTCTTAACATATATAAATGATATGTTAAGTCTCGTATCATTTCAAATAGTCCCCAATTAAATTTGATTTTTTTGACCGAAACTAGTGTATAGTATACTATGATTTGTGACAAAAACATGCATTTCAAAAAGTTTCATAGAATCGAATTTTCGGATGATTTTTTGCATGGACTTCCATCATAATATTCCCTAATAAAATATATAAATGATATGTGAAGTTTCGTATCATTTCAAACATTCCCCGATTTAATTTTATTTTTGACCGAATCTAGTATAAACTAGTGTATAATATACTACGATTTTTGACCGAAACTTGCATTTCGCAAAGTTTCATAGAATCTAGATTTTAGATGATTTTTTTGCATGGACTTCCATCATAACCTTCCCTCTTAACATATATAAATGTTCTGAAAAGTCTCGTATAATTTCAAATAGTCCCCAATTAAATTTTATTTTTTTGACTGAAACTAGTATAAACTAGTGTATAATATACATTGATTTTTGACCGAAACTTGCATTTCAAAAAATTTCATAGAATCTAATTTTCAGATGATTTTTTTGCATTGACTTCCATCATAACCTTCCCTCTTAACATATATAAATGATATGCGAAGTCTCGTATCATTTCTAATAGTCCCCAATTAAATTTGATTTTATTGACCGAAACTAGTGTATAATATACTGTGATTTTTGACCGAAACTTGCATTTCAAAAAGTTTCATAGAATCCAATTTTAATTTGATTTATTGCTTGGACATCCATCATAACCTTCCCTTGTAAAATTAATAAATGATATGTAAAGTTTCGTATCTTTTTGAACAGTCCCCGATTTAATTTGAATTTTGACCGAAACTAGTATAAACTAGTGTATAATATACTATAATGTTTGACCGAAACTTGTATTTCGCAAAGTTTCATAGAATCTAGTTTTTAGATGATTTTTTTGCATGGGCTTCCATCATAACCTTTCATCTTAACATATATAAATGATCTGAAAAGTCTCGTATCATTTCAAATAGTCCCCAATTAAATTTTCTTTTTTTGACCGAAACTAGTATAAACTAGTGTATAATATACATTGAGTTTTGACCGAAACTTGCATTTAAAAAAAATTCATAGAATCTAATTTTCAGTTAATTTTTTGCATGGACTTCCATCATAACCTTCCTTATTAACATATATAAATTATATGTGAAGTCTCGTATCATTTCAAATAGTCCCCAATTAAATTTGATTTTTTGACCGAAACTAGTGTATAATATACTATGATTTTTGACAAAAACATGCATTTCAAAAACTTTCATAGAATCGAATTTTTGGATGATTTTTTGCATGGACTTCCATCATAACCTTCCCTCGTAAAATATATAAATGATATGTTAAGTTTCGTATCATTTCGAACAGTCCCCGATTTAATTTGATTTTTGAACAAAACTAGTATAAACTAGTGTATAATATACTATGATTTTTGACCGAACTTGCATTTCGCAAAGTTTCATAGAATCTAGTTTTTAGATGATTTTTTTTGCATGGACTTCCATCGTAACCTTCCCTCTTAACATATATAAATGATCTGAAAAGTCTCGTATCATTTCAAATAGTCCCCAATTAAATTTTATTTTTTTGACCGAAACTAGTGTATAATATTCTATGATTTTTGACAGAAACTTACATTTCAAAAAGTTTCATAGAATCCAATTTTAATTTGATTTTTTGCATGGACTTCCATCATAACCTTCCCTTTTAAAATATATAAATGATATGTGAAGTTTCGTATCATTTATAATAATCCCCGATTTAATTTGATTTTTTACCGAAACTAGTATAAACTAGTGTATAATATACTATGATTTTTGACCGAAACTTGCATTTCAAAAAGTTTCATAGAATCTAATTTTCATATGATTTATTTGCAAGGACTACCATCATAACCTTCCCTCTTAACATATATAAATGATATGTGAAGTCTCGTATCATTTCAAATAGTCCCCAATTAAATTTGATTTTTTTGACCGAAACTAGTGTATAATATACTATGATTTTTGACAAAAACATGCATTTCAAAAAGTTTCATAGAATCGAATTTTCGGATGATTTTTTCATGGACTTCCATTATAACCTTCCCTCGTAAAATATATAAATGATATGTGAAGTTTCGTATCATTTCGAACATTCCCCGATTTAATTTGATTTTTGACCGAAACTAGTATAAACTAGTGTATAATATACTATGATTTTTGACAGAAACTTGCATTTTAAAAAGTTTCCTGGAATCTAATTTTCATATGATTTATTTGCATGGACTTCCATCATAACCTTCCCTTGTAAAATTAATAAATGATATGTGAAGTTTCGTATCTTTTTAAACAGTCCCCGATTTAATTTGATTTTTGACCGAAACTAGTATAAACTAGTGTATAATATACTATGATGTTTGACCGAAATTTGTATTTCGCAAAGTTTCATAGAATCTAGTTTTTAGATGATTTTTTTGCATGGGCTTCAATCATAACCTTCCCTCTTAACATATATAAATGATCTGAAAAGCCTCGTATCATTTCAAATAGTCCCCAATTAAATTTTATTTTCTTGGCCGAAACTAGTATAAACTAGTGTATAATATACATTGATTTTTGACCGAAACTTGCATTTCAAAAAATATCATAGCATCTAATTTTCAGATGATTTTTTTGCATGGACTTCCCTCATAACCTTCCCTCTTAACATATATAAATGATATGTTAAGTCTCGTAACATTTCAAATAGTCCCCAATTAAATTTGATTTTATTGACCGAAACTAGTATAAACTAGTGTATAATATACTATGATTTTTGACCAAAACTTGCATTTCAAAAAGTTTCATAGAATCTAATTTTCAGATGATTTTTTTGCATGGACTTCCATCAATACCTTCCCTCTTAACATATATAAATGATATGTGAAGTCTCGTATCATTTCAAATAGTCCCCAATTAAATTTGATTTTTTTGACCGAAACTAGTGTATAATATTCCATGATTTTTGACCGAAACTTGCATTTCAAAAAGTTTCATAGAATCCAATTTTAATTTGATTTTTTGCATGGACTTCCATCATAACCTTCCCATGTAAAATATATAAATGATATGTGAAGTTTCGTATCATTTATAACAATCCCCGATTTAATTTGATTTTTGACCGAAACTAGTATAAACTAGTGTATAATATACTACGATTTTTTACCGAAACTTGCATTTCAAAAAGTTTCATAGAATCTAATTTTCATATGATTTATTTGCACGGACTTCCATCATAACCTTCCCTCTTAACATATATAAATGATATGTGAAGTCTCATATCATTTCAAATAGTCCCCAATTAAATTTGATTTTTTTGACCGAAACTAGTGTATAGTATACTATGATTTTTGACAAAAACATGCATTTCAAAAAGTTTCATAGAATCGAATTTTCGGATGATTTTTTGCATGGACTTCCATCATAACATTCCCTAATAAAATATAGAAATGATATGTGAAGTTTCGTATCATTTCAAACATTCCCCGATTTAATTTTATTTTTGACCGAATCTAGTATAAACTAGTGTATAATATATACTACGATTTTTGACCGAAACTTGCATTTCGCAAAGTTTCATAGAATCTAGATTTTAGATGATTTTTTTGCATGGACTTCCATCATAACCTTCCCTCTTAACATATATAAATGTTCTGAAAAGTCTCGTATAATTTCAAATAGTCCCCAATTAAATTTTATTTTTTTGACCGAAACTAGTATAAACTAGTGTATAATATACAATGATTTTTGACCGAAACTTGCATTTCAAAAAATATCATAGCATCTAATTTTCAGATGATTTTTTTGCATGGACTTCCCTCATAACCTTCCCTCTTAACATATATAAATGATATGTGAAGTCTCGTAACATTTCAAATAGTCCTCAATTAAATTTGATTTTTTTGATAGAAACTAGTGTATAATATATTATGATTTTTGACCGAAACATGCATTTCAAAAAGTTTCATAGAATCCAATTTTAATTTGATTTTTTGCATGGACTTCAATCATAACCTTCCCTTGGAAAATTAATAAATGATATGTGAAGTTTCGTATCTTTTTGAACAGTCCCCGATTTAATTTGAATTTTGACCGAAACTAGTATAAACTAGTGTATAATATACTATAATGTTTGACCGAAACTTGTATTTCGCAAAGTTTCATAGAATCTATATTTTAGATGATTTTTTTGCATGGACTTCCATCATAACCTTCCCTCTTAACATATATAAATGATCTGAAAAGTCTCGTATCATTTCAAATAGTCCCCAATTAAAATTTAATTTTTTGACCGAAACTAGTATAAACTAGTGTATAATATACATTGATTTTTGACCGAAACTTGCATTTCAAAAAAATTCATAGAATCTAATTTTCAGATGATTTTTTTGCATGGACTTCCATCAATACCTTCCCTCTTAACATATATAAATGATATGTGAAGTCTCGTACCATTTCAAATAGTCCCCAATTAAATTTGATTTTTTTGACCGAAACTAGTGTATAATATACTATGATTTTTGACCGAAGCTTGCATTTCAAAAAGTTCCATAGAATCCAATTTTAATTTGATTTTTTGCATGGACTTCCATCATAACCTTCCTTATTAACATATATAAATGATATGTGAAGTCTCGTATCATTTCAAATAGTCCCCAATTAAATTTGATTTTTTTGACCGAAACTAGTGTATAATATACTATGATTTTTGACAAAAACATGCATTTAAAAAGTTTCATAGAATCGAATTTTCGGATGATTTTTTGCATGGACTTCCATCATAACCTTACCTCGTAAAATATATAAATGATATGTGAAGTTTCGTATCATTTCGAACAGTCCCCGATTTAATTTGATTTTTGAACAAAACTAGTATAAACTAGTGTATAATATACTATGATTTTTGACCGAAACTTGCATTTCGCAAAGTTTCATAGAATCTAGTTTTATAGATGATTTTTTTGCATGGACTTCCATCATAACCTTCCCTCTTAACATATATAAATGATCTGAAAAGTCTCGTATCATTTCAAATAGTCCCCAATTAAATTTTATTTTTTTGCACCGAAACTAGTGTATAATATTCTATGATTTTTGACAGAAACTTACATTTCAAAAAGATTCATAGAATCCAATTTTAATTTGATTTTTTGCATGGACTTCCATCATAACCTTCCCTTTTAAAATATATAAATTATATGTGAAGTTTCGTTATCATTTATAATAATCCCCGATTTAATTTGATTTTTGACCGAAACTAGTATAAACTAGTGTATAATATACTATGATTTTTGACCGAAACTTGCATTTCAAAAAGTTTCATAGAATCTAATTTTCATATGATTTATTTGCATGGACTTCCATCATAACCTTCCCTCTTAACATATTTAAATGATATGTGAAGTCTCGTATCATTTCAAATAGTCCCCAATTAAATTTGATTTTTTTGACCGAAACTAGTGTATAATATACTATGATTTTTGACAAAAACATGCATTTCAAAAAGTTTCATAGAATCGAATTTTCAGATGATTTTTTGCATGGACTTCCATTATAACCTTCCCTCGTAAAATATATAAATGATATGTGAAGTTTCGTATCATTTCGAACAGTCCCCGATTTAATTTGATTTTTGACCGAAACTAGTATAAACTAGTGTATAATATACTATAATTTTTGACCGAAACTTGCATTTCAAAAAGTTTCTTGGAATCTAATTTTCATATGATTTATTTGCATGGACTTCCATCATAACCTTCCCTTGTAAAATTAATAAATGATATGTGAAGTTTCGTATCTTTTTAAACAGTCCCCGATTTAATTTGATTTTTGACCGAAACTAGTATAAACTAGTGTATAATATACTATGATGTTTGACCGAAATTTGTATTTCGCAAAGTTTCATAGAATCTAGTTTTTAGATGATTTTTTTGCATGGGCTTCAATCATAACCTTCCCTCTTAACATATATAAATGATCTGAAAAGCCTCGTATCATTTCAAATAGTCCCCAATTAAATTTTATTTTTTTGGCCGAAACTAGTATAAACTAGTGTATAATATACATTGATTTTTGACCGAAACTTGCATTTCAAAAAATATCATAGCATCTAATTTTCAGATGATTTTTTTGCATGGACTTCCCTCATAACCTTCCCTCTTAACATATATAAATGATATGTTAAGTCTCGTAACATTTCAAATAGTCCCCAATTAAATTTGATTTTATTGACCGAAACTAGTATAAACTAGTGTATAAACTATGATTTTTGACCAAAACTTGCATTTCAAAAAGTTTCATAGAATCTAATTTTCAGATGATTTTTTTGCATGGACTTCCATCAATACCTTCCCTCTTAACATATATAAATGATATGTGAAGTCTCGTATCATTTCAAATAGTCCCCAATTAAATTTGATTTTTTTGACCGAAACTAGTGTATAATATTCCATGATTTTTGACCGAAACTTGCATTTCAAAAAGTTTCATAGAATCCAATTTTAATTTGATTTTTTGCATGGACTTCCATCATAACCTTCCCATGTAAAATATATAAATGATATGTGAAGTTTCGTATCATTTATAACAATCCCCGATTTAATTTGATTTTTGACCGAAACTAGTATAAACTAGTGTATAATATACTACGATTTTTTACCGAAACTTGCATTTCAAAAAGTTTCATAGAATCTAATTTTCATATGATTTATTTGCACGGACTTCAATCATAACCTTCCCTCTTAACATATATAAATGATATGTGAAGTCTCATATCATTTCAAATAGTCCCCAATTAAATTTGATTTTTTTGACCGAAACTAGTGTATAGTATACTATGATTTTTGACAAAAACATGCATTTCAAAAAGTTTCATAGAATCGAATTTTCGGATGATTTTTTGCATGGACTTCCATCATAACATTCCCTAATAAAATATAGAAATGATATGTGAAGTTTCGTATCATTTCAAACATTCCCCGATTTAATTTTATTTTTGACCGAATCTAGTATAAACTAGTGTATAATATATACTACGATTTTTGACCGAAACTTGCATTTCGCAAAGTTTCATAGAATCTAGATTTTAGATGATTTTTTTGCATGGACTTCCATCATAACCTTCCCACTTAACATATATAAATGTTCTGAAAAGTCTCGTATAATTTCAAATAGTCCCCAATTAAATTTTATTTTTTTGACCGAAACTAGTATAAACTAGTGTATAATATACAATGATTTTTGACCGAAACTTGCATTTCAAAAAATATCATAGCATCTAATTTTCAGATGATTTTTTTGCATGGACTTCCCTCATAACCTTCCCTCTTAACATATATAAATGATATGTGAAGTCTCGTAACATTTCAAATAGTCCTCAATTAAATTTGATTTTTTTGATAGAAACTAGTGTATAATATATTATGATTTTTGACC
Organism: Lathyrus aphaca; assembly: GCA_963966055.1. Taxonomy (NCBI): domain Eukaryota; kingdom Viridiplantae; phylum Streptophyta; class Magnoliopsida; order Fabales; family Fabaceae; genus Lathyrus; species Lathyrus aphaca. Next base: position 588,564,536 of record OZ014521.1, read on the forward strand.
GAAACATGCATTTCAAAAAGTTTCATAGAATCCAATTTTAATTTGATTTTTTGCATGGACTTCAATCATAACCTTCCCTTGGAAAATTAATAAATGATATGTGAAGTTTCGTATCTTTTTGAACAGTCCCCGATTTAATTTGAATTTTGACCGAAACTAGTATAAACTAGTGTATAATATACTATAATGTTTGACCGAAACTTGTATTTCGCAAAGTTTCATAGAATCTATATTTTAGATGACTTTTTTGCATGGACTTCCATCATAACCTTCCCTCTTAACATATATAAATGATCTGAAAAGTCTCGTATCATTTCAAATAGTCCCCAATTAAAATTTAATTTTTTGACCGAAACTAGTATAAACTAGTGTATAATATACATTGATTTTTGACCGAAACTTGCATTTCAAAAAAATTCATAGAATCTAATTTTCAGATGATTTTTTTGCATGGACTTCCATCAATACCTTCCCTCTTAACATATATAAATGATATGTGAAGTCTCGTACCATTTCAAATAGTCCCCAATTAAATTTGATTTTTTTGACCGAAACTAGTGTATAATATACTATGATTTTTGACCGAAGCTTGCATTTCAAAAAGTTCCATAGAATCCAATTTTAATTTGATTTTTTGCATGGACTTCCATCATAACCTTCCTTATTAACATATATAAATGATATGTGAAGTCTCGTATCATTTCAAATAGTCCCCAATTAAATTTGATTTTTTTGACCGAAACTAGTGTATAATATACTATGATTTTTGACAAAAACATGCATTTAAAAAGTTTCATAGAATCGAATTTTCGGATGATTTTTTGCATGGACTTCCATCATAACCTTACCTCGTAAAATATATAAATGATATGTGAAGTTTCGTATCATTTCGAACAGTCCCCGATTTAATTTGATTTTTGAACAAAACTAGTATAAACTAGTGTATAATATACTATGATTTTTGACCGAAACTTGCATTTCGCAAAGTTTCATAGAATCTAGTTTTATAGATGATTTTTTTGCATGGACTTCCATCATAACCTTCCCTCTTAACATATATAAATGATCTGAAAAGTCTCGTATCATTTCAAATAGTCCCCAATTAAATTTTATTTTTTTGCACCGAAACTAGTGTATAATATTCTATGATTTTTGACAGAAACTTACATTTCAAAAAGATTCATAGAATCAAATTTTAATTTGATTTTTTGCATGGACTTCCATCATAACCTTCCCTTTTAAAATATATAAATGATATGTGAAGTTTCGTTATCATTTATAATAATCCCCGATTTAATTTGATTTTTGACCGAAACTAGTATAAACTAGTGTATAATATACTATGATTTTTGACCGAAACTTGCATTTCAAAAAGTTTCATAGAATCTAATTTTCATATGATTTATTTGCATGGACTTCCATCATAACCTTCCCTCTTAACATATTTAAATGATATGTGAAGTCTCGTATCATTTCAAATAGTCCCCAATTAAATTTGATTTTTTTGACCGAAACTAGTGTATAATATACTATGATTTTTGACAAAAACATGCATTTCAAAAAGTTTCATAGAATCGAATTTTCGGATGATTTTTTGCATGGACTTCCATTATAACCTTCCCTCGTAAAATATATAAATGATATGTGAAGTTTCGTATCATTTCGAACAGTCCCCGATTTAATTTGATTTTTGACCGAAACTAGTATAAACTAGTGTATAATATACTATAATTTTTGACCGAAACTTGCATTTCAAAAAGTTTCTTGGAATCTAATTTTCATATGATTTATTTGCATGGACTTCCATCATAACCTTCCCTTGTAAAATTAATAAATGATATGTGAAGTTTCGTATCTTTTTAAACAGTCCCCGATTTAATTTGATTTTTAACCGAAACTAGTATAAACTAGTGTATAATATACTATGATGTTTGACCGAAATTTGTATTTCGCAAAGTTTCATAGAATCTAGTTTTTAGATGATTTTTTTGCATGGGCTTCAATCATAACCTTCCCTCTTAACATATATAAATGATCTGAAAAGCCTCGTATCATTTCAAATAGTCCCCAATTAAATTTTATTTTTTTGGCCGAAACTAGTATAAACTAGTGTATAATATACATTGATTTTTGACCGAAACTTGCATTTCAAAAAATATCATAGCATCTAATTTTCAGATGATTTTTTTGCATGGACTTCCCTCATAACCTTCCCTCTTAACATATATAAATGATATGTTAAGTCTCGTAACATTTCAAATAGTCCCCAATTAAATTTGATTTTATTGACCGAAACTAGTATAAACTAGTGTATAATATACTATGATTTTTGACCAAAACTTGCATTTCAAAAAGTTTCATAGAATCTAATTTTCAGATGATTTTTTTGCATGGACTTCCATCAATACCTTCCCTCTTAACATATATAAATGATATGTGAAGTCTCGTATCATTTCAAATAGTCCCCAATTAAATTTGATTTTTTTGACCGAAACTAGTGTATAATATTCCATGATTTTTGACCGAAACTTGCCTTTCAAAAAGTTTCATAGAATCCAATTTTAATTTGATTTTTTGCATGGACTTCCATCATAACCTTCCCATGTAAAATATATAAATGATATGTGAAGTTTCGTATCATTTATAACAATCCCCGATTTAATTTGATTTTTGACCGAAACTAGTATAAACTAGTGTATAATATACTACGATTTTTTACCGAAACTTGCATTTCAAAAAGTTTCATAGAATCTAATTTTCATATGATTTATTTGCACGGACTTCCATCATAACCTTCCCTCTTAACATATATAAATGATATGTGAAGTCTCATATCATTTCAAATAGTCCCCAATTAAATTTGATTTTTTTGACCGAAACTAGTGTATAGTATACTATGATTTTTGACAAAAACATGCATTTCAAAAAGTTTCATAGAATCGAATTTTCGGATGATTTTTTGCATGGACTTCCATCATAACATTCCCTAATAAAATATAGAAATGATATGTGAAGTTTCGTATCATTTCAAACATTCCCCGATTTAATTTTATTTTTGACCGAATCTAGTATAAACTAGTGTATAATATATACTACGATTTTTGACCGAAACTTGCATTTCGCAAAGTTTCATAGAATCTAGATTTTAGATGATTTTTTGGCATGGACTTCCATCATAACCTTCCCTCTTAACATATATAAATGTTCTGAAAAGTCTCGTATAATTTCAAATAGTCCCCAATTAAATTTTATTTTTTTGACCGAAACTAGTATAAACTAGTGTATAATATACATTGATTTTTGACCGAAACTTGCATTTCAAAAAATTTCATAGAATCTAATTTTCAGATGATTTTTTTGCATTGACTTCCATCATAACCTTCCCTCTTAACATATATAAATTAAATGCGAAGTCTCGTATCATTTCAAATAGTCCCCAATTAAATTTGATTTTATTGACCGAAACTAGTGTATAATATACTATGATTTTTGACCGAAACTTGCATTTCAAAAAGTTTCATAGAATCCAATTTTAATTTGATTTATTGCTTGGACATCCATCATAACCTTCCCTTGTAAAATTAATAAATGATATGTAAAGTTTCGTATCTTTTTGAACAGTCCCCGATTTAATTTGAATTTTGACCGAAACTAGTATAAACTAGTGTATAATATACTATAATGTTTGACCGAAACTTGTATTTCGCAAAGTTTCATAGAATCTAGTTTTTAGATGATTTTTTTGCATGGGCTTCCATCATAACCTTCCCTCTTAACATATATAAATGATCTGAAAAGTCTCGTATCATTTCAAATAGTCCCCAATTAAATTTTCTTTTTTTGACCGAAACTAGTATAAACTAGTGTATAATATACATTGATTTTTGACCGAAACTTGCATTTAAAAAAAATTCATAGATTCTAATTTTCAGATAATTTTTTGCATGGACTTCCATCATAACCTTCCTTATTAACATATATAAATGATATGTGAAGTCTCGTATCATTTCAAATAGTCCCCAATTAAATTTGATTTTTTTGACCGAAACTAGTGTATAATATACTATGATTTTTGACAAAAACATGCATTTCAAAAAGTTTCATAGAATTGAATTTTCGGATGATTTTTTGCATGGACTTCCATCATAACCTTCCCTCGTAAAATATATAAATGATATGTGAAGTTTCGTATCATTTCGAACAGTCCCCGATTTAATTTGATTTTTGAACAAAACTAGTATAAACTAGTGTATAATATACTATGATTTTTGACCGAAACTTGCATTTCGCAAAGTTTCATAGAATCTAGTTTTTAGATGATTTTTTTGCATGGACTTCCATCATAACCTTCCCTCTTAACATATATAAATGATCTGAAAAGTCTCGTATCATTTCAAATAGTCCCCAATTAAATTTTATGTTTTTGACCGAAACTAGTGTATAATATTCTATGATTTTTGACAGAAACTTACATTTCAAAAAGTTTCATAGAATCCAATTTTAATTTGATTTTTTGCATGGACTTCCATCATAACCTTCCCTTTTAAAATATATAAATGATATGTGAAGTTTCGTATAATTTATAATAATCCCCGATTTAATTTGATTTTTGACCGAAACTAGTATAAACTAGTGTATAATATACTATGATTTTTGACCGAAACTTGCATTTCAAAAAGTTTCATAGAATCTAATTTTCATATGATTTATTTGCATGGACTTCCATCATAACCTTCCCTCTTAACATATATAAATGATATGTGAAGTCTCGTATCATTTCAAATAGTCCCCAATTAAATTTTATTTTTTTGACCGAAACTAGTGTATAATATACTATGATTTTTGACAAAAACATGCATTTCAAAAAGTTTCATAGAATCGAATTTTCGGATGATTTTTTGCATGGACTTCCATTATAACCTTCCCTCGTAAAATATATAAATGATATGTGAAGTTTCCTATCATTTCGAACAGTCTCCGATTTAATTTGATTTTTGACCGAAACTAGTATAAACTAGTGTATAATATACTATGATTTTTGACCGAAACTTGCATTTCAAAAAGTTTCAGGGAATCTAATTTTCATATGATTTATTTGCATGGACTTCCATCATAACCTTCCCTTGTAAAATTAATAAATGATATGTGAAGTTTCGTATCATTTCAAACATTCCCCGATTTAATTTTATTTTTGACCGAATCTAGTATAAACTAGTGTATAATATATACTACGATTTTTGACCGAAACTTGCATTTCGCAAAGTTTCATAGAATCTAGATTTTAGATGATTTTTTTGCATGGACTTCCATCATAACCTTCCCTCTTAACATATATAAATGTTCTAAAAAGTCTCGTATAATTTACAATAGTCCCCAATTAAATTTTATTTTTTTGGCCGAAACTAGTATAAACTAGTGTATAATATACATTGATTTTTGACCGAAACTTGCATTTCAAAAAATATCATAGCATCTAATTTTCAGATGATTTTTTTGCATGGACTTCCCTCATAACCTTCCCTCTTAACATATATAAATGATATGTTAAGTCTCGTAACATTTCAAATAGTCCCCAATTAAATTTGATTTTATTGACCGAAACTAGTATAAACTAGTGTATAATATACTATGATTTTTGACCAAAACTTGCATTTCAAAAAGTTTCATAGAATCTAATTTTCAGATGATTTTTTTGCATGGACTTCCATCAATACCTTCCCTCTTAACATATATAAATGATATGTGAAGTCTCGTATCATTTCAAATAGTCCCCAATTAAATTTGATTTTTTTGACCGAAACTAGTGTATAATATTCCATGATTTTTGACCGAAACTTGCATTTCAAAAAGTTTCATAGAATCCAATTTTAATTTGATTTTTTGCATGGACTTCCATCATAACCTTCCCATGTAAAATATATAAATGATATGTGAAGTTTCGTATCATTTATAACAATCCCCGATTTAATTTGATTTTTGACCGAAACTAGTATAAACTAGTGTATAATATACTACGATTTTTTACCGAAACTTGCATTTCAAAAAGTTTCATAGAATCTAATTTTCATATGATTTATTTGCACGGACTTCCATCATAACCTTCCCTCTTAACATATATAAATGATATGTGAAGTCTCATATCATTTCAAATAGTCCCCAATTAAATTTGATTTTTTTGACCGAAACTAGTGTATAGTATACTATGATTTTTGACAAAAACATGCATTTCAAAAAGTTTCATAGAATCGAATTTTCGGATGATTTTTTGCATGGACTTCCATCATAACATTCCCTAATAAAATATAGAAATGATATGTGAAGTTTCGTATCATTTCAAACATTCCCCGATTTAATTTTATTTTTGACCGAATCTAGTATAAACTAGTGTATAATATATACTACGATTTTTGACCGAAACTTGCATTTCGCAAAGTTTCATAGAATCTAGATTTTAGATGATTTTTTTGCATGGACTTCCATCATAACCTTCCCTCTTAACATATATAAATGTTCTGAAAAGTCTCGTATAATTTCAAATAGTCCCCAATTAAATTTTATTTTTTTGACCGAAACTAGTATAAACTAGTGTATAATATACATTGATTTTTGACCGAAACTTGCATTTCAAAAAATTTCATAGAATCTAATTTTCAGATGATTTTTTTGCATTGACTTCCATCATAACCTTCCCTCTTAACATATATAAATGAAATGCGAAGTCTCGTATCATTTCAAATAGTCCCCAATTAAATTTGATTTTATTGACCGAAACTAGTGTATAATATACTATGATTTTTGACCGAAACTTGCATTTCAAAAAGTTTCATAGAATCCAATTTTAATTTGATTTATTTCTTGGACATCCATCATAACCTTCCCTTGTAAAATTAATAAATGATATGTAAAGTTTCGTATCTTTTTGAACAGTCCCCGATTTAATTTGAATTTTGACCGAAACTAGTATAAACTAGTGTATAATATACTATAATGTTTGACCGAAACTTGTATTTCGCAAAGTTTCATAGAATCTAGTTTTTAGATGATTTTTTTGCATGGGCTTCCATCATAACCTTCCCTCTTAACATATATAAATGATCTGAAAAGTCTCGTATCATTTCAAATAGTCCCCAATTAAATTTTCTTTTTTTGACCGAAACTAGTATAAACTAGTGTATAATATACATTGATTTTTGACCGAAACTTGCATTTAAAAAAAATTCATAGATTCTAATTTTCAGATAAATTTTTGCATGGACTTCCATCATAACCTTCCTTATTAACATATATAAATGATATGTGAAGTCTCGTATCATTTCAAATAGTCCCCAATTAAATTTGATTTTTTTGACCGAAACTAGTGTATAATATACTATGATTTTTGACAAAAACATGCATTTCAAAAAGTTTCATAGAATTGAATTTTCGGATGATTTTTTGCATGGACTTCCATCATAACCTTCCCTCGTAAAATATATAAATGATATGTGAAGTTTCGTATCATTTCGAACAGTCCCCGATTTAATTTGATTTTTGAACAAAACTAGTATAAACTAGTGTATAATATACTATGATTTTTGACCGAAACTTGCATTTCGCAAAGTTTCATAGAATCTAGTTTTTAGATGATTTTTTTGCATGGACTTCCATCATAACCTTCCCTCTTAACATATATAAATGATCTGAAAAGTCTCGTATCATTTCAAATAGTCCCCAATTAAATTTTATGTTTTTGACCGAAACTAGTGTATAATATTCTATGATTTTTGACAGAAACTTACATTTCAAAAAGTTTCATAGAATCCAATTTTAATTTGATTTTTTGCATGGACTTCCATCATAACCTTCCCTTTTAAAATATATAAATGATATGTGAAGTTTCGTATAATTTATAATAATCCCCGATTTAATTTGATTTTTGACCGAAACTAGTATAAACTAGTGTATAATATACTATGATTTTTGACCGAAACTTGCATTTCAAAAAGTTTCATAGAATCTAATTTTCATATGATTTATTTGCATGGACTTCCATCATAACCTTCCCTCTTAACATATATAAATGATATGTGAAGTCTCGTATCATTTCAAATAGTCCCCAATTAAATTTTATTTTTTTGACCGAAACTAGTGTATAATATACTATGATTTTTGACAAAAACATGCATTTCAAAAAGTTTCATAGAATCGAATTTTCGGATGATTTTTTGCATGGACTTCCATTATAACCTTCCCTCGTAAAATATATAAATGATATGTGAAGTTTCCTATCATTTCGAACAGTCTCCGATTTAATTTGATTTTTGACCGAAACTAGTATAAACTAGTGTATAATATACTATGATTTTTGACCGAAACTTGCATTTCAAAAAGTTTCATGGAATCTAATTTTCATATGATTTATTTGCATGGACTTCCATCATAACCTTCCCTTGTAAAATTAATAAATGATATGTGAAGTTTCGTATCATTTCAAACATTCCCCGATTTAATTTTATTTTTGACCGAATCTAGTATAAACTAGTGTATAATATATACTACGATTTTTGACCGAAACTTGCATTTCGCAAAGTTTCATAGAATCTAGATTTTAGATGATTTTTTTGCATGGACTTCCATCATAACCTTCCCTCTTAACATATATAAATGTTCTGAAAAGTCTCGTATAATTTACAATAGTCCCCAATTAAATTTTATTTTTTTGACCGAAACTAGTATAAACTAGTGTATAATATACATTGATTTTTGACCGAAACTTGCATTTCAAAAAATTTCATAGAATCTAATTTTCAGATGATTTTTTTGCATTGACTTCCATCATAACCTTCCCTCTTAACATATATAAATGAAATGCGAAGTCTCGTATCATTTCAAATAGTCCCCAATTAAATTTGATTTTATTGACCGAAACTAGTGTATAATATACTATGATTTTTGACCGAAACTTGCATTTCAAAAAGTTTCATAGAATCCAATTTTAATTTGATTTATTGCTTGGACATCCATCATAACCTTCCCTTGTAAAATTAATAAATGATATGTAAAGTTTCGTATCTTTTTGAACAGTCCCCGATTTAATTTGAATTTTGACCGAAACTAGTATAAACTAGTGTATAATATACTATAATGTTTGACCGAAACTTGTATTTCGCAAAGTTTCATAGAATCTAGTTTTTAGATGATTTTTTTGCATGGGCTTCCATCATAACCTTCCCTCTTAACATATATAAATGATCTGAAAAGTCTCGTATCATTTCAAATAGTCCCCAATTAAATTTTCTTTTTTTGACCGAAACTAGTATAAACTAGTGTATAATATACATTGATTTTTGACCGAAACTTGCATTTAAAAAAAATTCATAGATTCTAATTTTCAGATAATTTTTTGCATGGACTTCCATCATAACCTTCCTTATTAACATATATAAATGATATGTGAAGTCTCGTATCATTTCAAATAGTCCCCAATTAAATTTGATTTTTTTGACCGAAACTAGTGTATAATATACTATGATTTTTGACAAAAACATGCATTTCAAAAAGTTTCATAGAATTGAATTTTCGGATGATTTTTTGCATGAACTTCCATCATAACCTTCCCTCGTAAAATATATAAATGATATGTGAAGTTTCGTATCATTTCGAACAGTCCCCGATTTAATTTGATTTTTGAACAAAACTAGTATAAACTAGTGTATAATATACTATGATTTTTGACCGAAACTTGCATTTCGCAAAGTTTCATAGAATCTAGTTTTTAGATGATTTTTTTGCATGGACTTCCATCATAACCTTCCCTCTTAACATATATAAATGATCTGAAAAGTCTCGTATCATTTCAAATAGTCCCCAATTAAATTTTATGTTTTTGACCGAAACTAGTGTATAATATTCTATGATTTATGACAGAAACTTACATTTCAAAAAGTTTCATAGAATCCAATTTTAATTTGATTTTTTGCATGGACTTCCATCATAACCTTCCCTTTTAAAATATATAAATGATATGTGAAGTTTCGTATAATTTATAATAATCCCCGATTTAATTTGATTTTTGACCGAAACTAGTATAAACTAGTGTATAATATACTATGATTTTTGACCGAAACTTGCATTTCAAAAAGTTTCATAGAATCTAATTTTCATATGATTTATTTGCATGGACTTCCATCATAACCTTCCCTCTTAACATATATAAATGATATGTGAAGTCTCGTATCATTTCAAATAGTCCCCAATTAAATTTTATTTTTTTGACCGAAACTAGTGTATAATATACTACGATTTTTGACAAAAACATGCATTTCAAAAAGTTTCATAGAATCGAATTTTCGGATGATTTTTTGCATGGACTTCCATTATAACCTTCCCTCGTAAAATATATAAATGATATGTGAAGTTTCCTATCATTTCGAACAGTCTCCGATTTAATTTGATTTTTGACCGAAACTAGTATAAACTAGTGTATAATATACTATGATTTTTGACCGAAACTTGCATTTCAAAAAGTTTCATGGAATCTAATTTTCATATGATTTATTTGCATGGACTTCCATCATAACCTTCCCTTGTAAAATTAATAAATGATATGTGAAGTTTCGTATCATTTCAAACATTCCCCGATTTAATTTTATTTTTGACCGAATCTAGTATAAACTAGTGTATAATATATAATACGATTTTTGACCGAAACTTGCATTTCGCAAAGTTTCATAGAATCTAGATTTTAGATGATTTTTTTGCATGGACTTCCATCATAACCTTCCCTCTTAACATATATAAATGTTCTGGAAAAGTCTCGTATAATTTACAATAGTCCCCAATTAAATTTTATTTTTTTGACCGAAACTAGTATAAACTAGTGTATAATATACATTGATTTTTGACCGAAACTTGCATTTCAAAAAATTTCATAGAATCTAATTTTCAGATGATTTTTTTGCATTGACTTCCATCATAACCTTCCCTCTTAACATATATAAATGAAATGCGAAGTCTCGTATCATTTCAAATAGTCCCCAATTAAATTTGATTTTATTGACCGAAACTAGTGTATAATATACTATGATTTTTGACCGAAACTTGCATTTCAAAAAGTTTCATAGAATCCAATTTTAATTTGATTTATTGCTTGGACATCCATCATAACCTTCCCTTGTAAAATTAATAAATGATATGTAAAGTTTCGTATCTTTTTGAACAGTCCCCGATTTAATTTGAATTTTGACCGAAACTAGTATAAACTAGTGTATAATATACTATAATGTTTGACCGAAACTTGTATTTCGCAAAGTTTCATAGAATCTAGTTTTTAGATGATTTTTTTGCATGGGCTTCCATCATAACCTTCCCTCTTAACATATATAAATGATCTGAAAAGTCTCGTATCATTTCAAATAGTCCCCAATTAAATTTTCTTTTTTTGACCGAAACTAGTATAAACTAGTGTATAATATACATTGATTTTTGACCGAAACTTGCATTTAAAAAAAATTCATAGATTCTAATTTTCAGATAATTTTTTGCATGGACTTCCATCATAACCTTCCTTATTAACATATATAAATGATATGTGAAGTCTCGTATCATTTCAAATAGTCCCCAATTAAATTTGATTTTTTTGACCGAAACTAGTGTATAATATACTATGATTTTTGACAAAAACATGCATTTCAAAAAGTTTCATAGAATTGAATTTTCGGATGATTTTTTGCATGGACTTCCATCATAACCTTCCCTCGTAAAATATATAAATGATATGTGAAGTTTCGTATCATTTCGAACAGTCCCCGATTTAATTTGATTTTTGAACAAAACTAGTATAAACTAGTGTATAATATACTATGATTTTTGACCGAAACTTGCATTTCGCAAAGTTTCATAGAATCTAGTTTTTAGATGATTTTTTTGCATGGACTTCCATCATAACCTTCCCTCTTAACATATATAAATGATCTGAAAAGTCTCGTATCATTTCAAATAGTCCCCAATTAAATTTTATGTTTTTGACCGAAACTAGTGTATAATATTCTATGATTTTTGACAGAAACTTACATTTCCAAAAGTTTCATAGAATCCAATTTTAATTTGATTTTTTGCATGGACTTCCATCATAACCTTCCCTTTTAAAATATATAAATGATATGTGAAGTTTCGTATAATTTATAATAATCCCCTATTTAATTTGATTTTTGACCGAAACTAGTATAAACTAGTGTATAATATACTATGATTTTTGACCGAAACTTGCATTTCGCAAAGTTTCATAGAATCTAGTTTTTAGATGATTTTTTTGCATGGGCTTCAATCATAACCTTCCCTCTTAACATATATAAATGATCTGAAAAGTCTCGTATCATTTCAAATAGTCCCCAATTAAATTTTATTTTTTTGACCGAAACTAGTGTATAATATTCTATGATTTTTGACAGAAACTTGCATTTCAAAAAATATCTTAGCATCTAATTTTCAGATGATTTTTTTGCATAGACTTCCCACATAACCTTCCCTCTTAACATATATAAATGATATTTGAAGTCTCGTATCATTTCAAATAGTCCTCAATTAAATTTGATTTTTTGACAGAAACTAGTGTATAATATACTATGATTTTTGACCGAAACATGCATTTCAGAAAGTTTCATAGAATCCAATTTTAATTTGATTTTTTGCATGGACTTCAATCATAACCTTCCCTTGGAAAATTAATAAATGATATGTGAAGTTTCGTATCTTTTTGAACAGTCCCCGATTTAATTTGAATTTTGACCGAAACTAGTATAAACTAGTGTATAATATACTATAATGTTTGACCGAAACTTGTATTTCGCAAAGTTTAATAGAATCTATATTTTAGATGATTTTTTTGCATGGACTTCCATCATAACCTTCCCTCTTAACATATATAAATGATCTGAAAAGTCTCGTATCATTTCAAATAGTCCCCAATTAAATTTTAATTTTTTGACCGAAACTAGTATAAACTAGTGTATAATATACATTGATTTTTGACCGAAACTTGCATTTCAAAAAAATTCATAGAATCTAATTTTCAGATGATTTTTTTGCATGGACTTCCATCAATACCTTCCCTCTTAACATATATAAATGATATGTGAAGTCTCGTACCATTTCAAATAGTCCCCAATTAAATTTGATTTTTTTGACCGAAACTAGTGTATAATATACTTTGATTTTTGACCGAAGCTTGCATTTCAAAAAGTTCCATAGAATCCAATTTTAATTTGATTTTTTGCATGGACTTCCATCATAACCTTCCTTATTAACATATATAAATGATATGTGAAGTCTCGTATCATTTCAAATAGTCCCCAATTAAATTTGATTTTTTTGACCGAAACTAGTGTATAATATACTATGATTTTTGACAAAAACATGCATTTCAAAAAGTTTCATAGAATCGAATTTTCGGATGATTTTTTGCATGGACTTCCATCATAACCTTCCCTCGTAAAATATATAAATGATATGTGAAGTTTCGTATCATTTCGAACAGTCCCCGATTTAATTTGATTTTTGAACAAAACTAGTATAAACTAGTGTATAATTTACTATGATTTTTGACCGAAACTTGTATTTCGCAAAGTTTCATAGAATCTAGTTTTATAGATGATTTTTTTGCATGGACTTCCATCATAACCTTCCCTCTTAACATATATAAATGATCTAAAAAGTCTCGTATCATTTCAAATAGTCCCCAATTAAATTTTATTTTTTTGACCGAAACTAGTGTATAATATTCTATGATTTTTGACAGAAACTTACATTTCAAAAAGTTTCATAGAATCCAATTTTAATTTGATTTTTTGCATGGACTTCCATCATAACCTTCCCTTTTAAAATATATAAATGATATGTGAAGTTTCGTATCATTTATAATAATCCCCGATTTAATTTAATTTTTGACCGAAACTAGTATAATCTAGTGTATAATATACTATGATTTTTGACCGAAACTTGCATTTCAAAAAGTTTCATAGAATCTAATTTTCATATGATTTATTTGCATGGACTTCCATCATAACCTTCCCTCTTAACATATATAAATGATATGTGAAGTCTCCAATTAAATTTGATTTTTTTGACCGAAACTAGTGTATAATATACTATGATTTTTGACAAAAACATGCATTTCAAAAAGTTTCATAGAATCGAATTTTCGGATGATTTTTTGCATGGACTTCCATTATAACCTTCCCTCCTAAAATATATAAATGATATGTGAAGTTTCGTATCATTTCGAACAGTCCCCGATTTAATTTGATTTTTGACCGAAACTAGTATAAACTAGTGTATAATATACTATAATTTTTGACCGAAACTTGCATTTCAAAAAGTTTCATGGAATCTAATTTTCATATGATTTATTTGCATGGACTTCCATCATAACCTTCCCTTGTAAAATTAATAAATGATATGTGAAGTTTCGTATCTTTTTAAACAGTCCCCGATTTAATTTGATTTTTGACCGAAACTAGTATAAACTAGTGTATAATATACTATGATGTTTGACCGAAATTTGTATTTCGCAAAGTTTCATAGAATCTAGTTTTTAGATGATTTTTTTGCATGGGCTTCAATCATAACCTTCCCTCTTAACATATATAAATGATCTGAAAAGTCTCGTATCATTTCAAATAGTCCCCAATTAAATTTTATTTTTTTGACCGAAACTAGTATAAACTAGTGTATAATATACATTGATTTTTGACCGAAACTTGCATTTCAAAAAATATCATAGCATCTAATTTTCAGATGATTTTTTTGCATGGACTTCCCTCATAATCTTCCCTCTTAACATATATAAATGATATGTGAAGTCTCGTAACATTTCAAATAGTCCTCAATTAAATTTGATTTTTTTGATAGAAACTAGTGTATAATATACTATGATTTTTGACCGAAACATGCATTTCAAAAAGTTTCATAGAATCCAATTTTAATTTGATTTTTTGCATGGACTTCAATCATAACCTTCCCTTGGAAAATTAATAAATGATATGTGAAGTTTCGTATCTTTTTGAACAGTCCCCGATTTAATTTGAATTTTGACCGAAACTAGTATAAACTAGTGTATAATATACTATAATGTTTGACCGAAACTTGTATTTCGCAAAGTTTCATAGAATCTATATTTCAGATGATTTTTTTGCATGGACTTCCATCATAACCTTCCCTCTTAACATATATAAATGATATGTTAAGTCTCGTAACATTTCAAATAGTCCCCAATTAAATTTGATTTTATTGACCGAAACTAGTATAAACTAGTGTATAATATACTATGATTTTTGACCAAAACTTGCATTTCAAAAAGTTTCATAGAATCTAATTTTCAGATGATTTTTTTGCATGGACTTCCATCAATACCTTCCCTCTTAACATATATAAATGATATGTGAAGTCTCGTATCATTTCAAATAGTCCCCAATTAAATTTGATTTTTTTGACCGAAACTAGTGTATAATATTCCATGATTTTTGACCGAAACTTGCATTTCAAAAAGTTTCATAGAATCCAATTTTAATTTGATTTTTTGCATGGACTTCCATCATAACCTTCCCATGTAAAATATATAAATGATATGTGAAGTTTCGTATCATTTATAACAATCCCCGATTTAATTTGATTTTTGAACAAAACTAGTATAAACTAGTGTATAATATACTATGATTTTTGACCGAAACTTGCATTTCGCAAAGTTTCATAGAATCTAGTTTTATAGATGATTTTTTTGCATGGACTTCCATCATAACCTTCCCTCTTAACATATATAAATGATCTGAAAAGTCTCGTATCATTTCAAATAGTCCCCAATTAAATTTTATTTTTTTGACCGAAACTAGTGTATAATATACTATGATTTTTGACAAAAACATGCATTTCAAAAAGTTTCATAGAATCGAATTTTCGGATGATTTTTTGCATGGACTTCCATTATAACCTTCCCTCGTAAAATATATAAATGATATGTGAAGTTTCGTATCATTTCGAACAGTCCCCGATTTAATTTGATTTTTGACCGAAACTAGTATAAACTAGTGTATAATATACTATAATTTTTGACCGAAACTTGCATTTCAAAAAGTTTCATGGAATCTAATTTTCATATGATTTATTTGCATGGACTTCCATCATAACCTTCCCTTGTAAAATTAATAAATGATATGTGAAGTTTCGTATCTTTTTAAACAGTCCCCGATTTAATTTGATTTTTGACCGAAACTAGTATAAACTAGTGTATAATATACTATGATGTTTGACCGAAATTTGTATTTCGCAAAGTTTCATAGAATCTAGTTTTTAGATGATTTTTTTGCATGGGCTTCAATCATAACCTTCCCTCTTAACATATATAAATGATCTGAAAAGTCTCGTATCATTTCAAATAGTCCCCAATTAAATTTTATTTTTTTGACCGAAACTAGTATAAACTAGTGTATAATATACATTGATTTTTGACCGAAACTTGCATTTCAAAAAATATCATAGCATCTAATTTTCAGATGATTTTTTTGCATGGACTTCCCTCATAACCTTCCCTCTTAACATATATAAATGATATGTGAAGTTTCCTATCATTTCGAACAGTCTCCGATTTAATTTGATTTTATTGACCGAAACTAGTATAAACTAGTGTATAATATACTATGATTTTTGACCAAAACTTGCATTTCAAAAAGTTTCATAGAATCTAATTTTCAGATGATTTTTTTGCATGGACTTCCATCAATACCTTCCCTCTTAACATATATAAATGATATGTGAAGTCTCGTATCATTTCAAATAGTCCCCAATTAAATTTGATTTTTTTGACCGAAACTAGTGTATAATATTCCATGATTTTTGACCGAAACTTGCATTTCAAAAAGTTTCATAGAATCCAATTTTAATTTGATTTTTTGCATGGACTTCCATCATAACCTTCCCATGTAAAATATATAAATGATATGTGAAGTTTCGTATCATTTATAACAATCCCCGATTTAATTTGATTTTTGAACAAAACTAGTATAAACTAGTGTATAATATACTATGATTTTTGACCGAAACTTGCATTTCGCAAAGTTTCATAGAATCTAGTTTTATAGATAATTTTTTTGCATGGACTTCCATCATAACCTTCCCTCTTAACATATATAAATGATCTGAAAAGTCTCGTATCATTTCAAATAGTCCCCAATTAAATTTTATTTTTTTGACCGAAACTAGTGTATAATATTCTATGATTTTTGACAGAAACTTACATTTCAAAAAGATTCATAGAATCCAATTTTAATTTGATTTTTTGCATGGACTTCCATCATAACCTTCCCTTTTAAAATATATAAATGATATGTGAAGTTTCGTTATCATTTATAATAATCCCCGATTTTATTTGATTTTTGACCGAAACTAGTATAAACTAGTGTATAATATACTATGATTTTTGACCGAAACTTGCATTTCAAAAAGTTTCATAGAATCTAATTTTCATATGATTTATTTGCATGGACTTCCATCATAACCTTCCCTCTTAACATATTTAAATGATATGTGAAGTCTCGTATCATTTCAAATAGTCCCCAATTAAATTTGATTTTTTTGACCGAAACTAGTGTATAATATACTATGATTTTTGACAAAAACATGCATTTCAAAAAGTTTCATAGAATCGAATTTTCGGATGATTTTTTGCATGGACTTCCATTATAACCTTCCCTCGTAAAATATATAAATGATATATGAAGTTTCGTATCATTTCGAACAGTCCCCGATTTAATTTGATTTTTGACCGAAACTAGTATAAACTAGTGTATAATATACTATAATTTTTGACCGAAACTTGCATTTCAAAAAGTTTCTTGGAATCTAATTTTCATATGATTTATTTGCATGGACTTCCATCATAACCTTCCCTTGTAAAATTAATAAATGATATGTGAAGTTTCGTATCTTTTTAAACAGTCCCCGATTTAATTTGATTTTTGACCGAAACTAGTATAAACTAGTGTATAATATACTATGATGTTTGACCGAAATTTGTATTTCGCAAAGTTTCATAGAATCTAGTTTTTAGATGATTTTTTTGCATGGGCTTCAATCATAACCTTCCCTCTTAACATATATAAATGATCTGAAAAGTCTCGTATCATTTCAAATAGTCCCCAATTAAATTTTATTTTTTTGACCGAAACTAGTATAAACTAGTGTATAATATACATTGATTTTTGACCGAAACTTGCATTTCAAAAAATATCATAGCATCTAATTTTCAGATGATTTTTTTGCATGGACTTCCCTCATAACCTTCCCTCTTAACATATATAAATGATATGTTAAGTCTCGTAACATTTCAAATAGTCCTCAATTAAATTTGATTTTTTTGATAGAAACTAGTGTATAATATACTATGATTTTTGACCGAAACATGCATTTCAAAAAGTTTCATAGAATCCAATTTTAATTTGATTTTTTGCATGGACTTCAATCATAACCTTCCCTTGGAAAATTAATAAATGATATGTGAAGTTTTGTATCTTTTTGAACAGTCCCCGATTTAATTTGAATTTTGACCGAAACTAGTATAAACTAGTGTATAATATACTATAATGTTTGACCGAAACTTGTATTTCGCAAAGTTTCATAGAATCTAGTTTTTAGATGATTTTTTTGCAAGGGCTTCAATTATAACCTTCCCTCTTAACATATATAAATTATCTGAAAAGTCTCGTATCATTTCAAATAGTCCCCAATTAAATTTTATTTTTTTGACCTAAACTAGTATAAACTAGTGTATAATATACAATGATTTTTGACCGAAACTTGCATTTCAAAAAAAATTCATAGAATCTAATTTTAAGATAATTTTTTTGCATGGACTTCCATCATACCCTTCCCTCTTAACATATATAAATGATATGTGAAGTCTCGTACCATTTCAAATAGTCCCCAATTAAATTTGATTTTTTTGACCGAAACTAGTGTATAATATACTATGATTTTTGACCGAAGCTTGCATTTCAAAAACTTCTATAGAATCCAATTTTAATTTGATTTTTTGCATGGACTTCCGTCATAACCTTCCCTTGTAAATTATCTAAATGATATGTGAAGTTTCGTATCATTTAGAAGAATCCCCGATTTAATTTGATTTTTGACCGAAACTAGTATAAACTAGTGTATAATATACTATGATTTTTGACCAAAACTTGCATTTCAAAAATTTTCATAGAATCTAATTTTCATATAATTTATTTGCATGGACTTCCATCATAACCTTCCCTCTTAACATATATAAATGATATGTGAAGTCTCGTATCATTTCAAATAGTCCCCAATTAAATTTGATCTTTTTGACCGAAACTAGTTTATAATATACTATGATTTTTGACAAAAACATGCATTTCAAAAAGTTTCATAGAATAGAATTTTCGGATGATTTTTTGCATGGACTTCCATTATAACCTTCCCTCGTAAAATATATAAATGATAGGTGAAGTTTAGTATCATTTCGAACAGTCCCCAATTTAATTTGATTTTTGACCGAAACTAGTATAAACTAGTGTATAATATACTATGATTTTTGACCGAAACTTGCGTTTTGCAAAGTTTCATAGAATCTAGTTTTTATATGATTTTTTTGCATGGACTTCCATCATAACCTTCCCTCTTAACATATATAAATTATCTGAAAAGTCACGTATCATTTTTAATAGTCCCCAATTAAATTAAATTTTTTTGACCGAAACTAGTATAAACTAGTGTATAATATACAATGATTTTTGACCGAAACTTGCATTTCAAAAAGTTTCATAGAATCTAATTTTCATATGATTTATTTGCATGGACTTCCATCATAACCTTCCCTCTTAACATATATAAATTATATGTGAAGTCTCGTATCATTTAAAATAGTCCCCAATTAAATTTGATTTTTTTGACCGAAACTAGTGTATAATATACTATGATTTTTGACAAAAATATGCATTTTGAAAAGTTTCATAGAATCTAGTTTTCAGATGATTTTTTTGCATGGACTTCCATCATAACCTTCCCTCTTAACATATATAAATGATATGTGAAGTCTCGTATCATTTCAAATAGTCCCCAATTAAATTTGATTTTTTTTACTGAAACTAGTGTATAATATACTATGATTTTTGACCGAAACTTGCATTTCAAAAAGTTTCATAGAATCCAATTTTAATTTGATTTTTTGCATTGACTTCCATCATAACCTTCCCATGTAAAATATATAAATGATATGTGAAGTTTCGTATCATTTAGGACAATCCCCGATTTAAGTTGATTTTTA